>VWYP01020748.1:90104-185458 GCA_013400435.1 Pycnonotus jocosus
TGAGTAGAGGATCTAAGTGAAAAGGGAAATGTGAGTGAGTCAGTGAGGATGTCAAAAAACAAAAAAGTCAATTTTTTTCTGGACAAGAAAAGAGCAGAAAAATAGAGAAAGGCACTTAAGTAACTATTTTCATTTATAATCTGTGTTTATATTAGGTTAGCAATCTCAGTTTACCTTCATCTGTGAAAATTTCTGAATCCTGAAATTTCTACAGAATTTCTGATTGTGAACAGCATTAATGCAGAACCCAAGGAAACAGTTTGCCACCACTGCACAGAAATTTCCCAGAGTCTCGACTGAGCTATGGGACTAAATTATCTTCCACCCTAAGTAAGAGGTAGGATAAGTAGAGTGTTGTGGGCAATTGACTCAGGGGAGTGAAAGTGTTGAAGAGATCACATTATTGACCTTATAGCTAGGTAATGACTTGTAATCCTTTCCTCTATTAAAAGGAAGTGGAGTTATTTAAATTATTAACTTCCTATGTTTGGGGTAAACCAAAGGAAAGAAGACAATAATAAAAAGAACACATTTTCTTTCTTTGTGGAATTTGTACACAGTCATTTCAGAACAAAAGCATTGTGAACTTTTGATATTCTCATCCTGCCCAACAAGAACAAATGATGGGAATGACGAGAATGTTCATGACAATGAACAAATATCAATTTAGAATGCTTTCTTTTTTCTTATTATCCTGAGAAAAAAACGCCAAAAATGTCCTGTAGTAGGCAGTATATTTGTATAAATATTTTTCTTTGTGTTCTTTGGCATAGGAAAACATATGCAGAAGCTAAAAACACAGGATATTGTGTGTGTAGGGACCCAGGCTTCAAAACTGAAATGTGTAAAGAAATATCTGTGTTTGAATTGAAGTGTCCACTAATCCAATCAGAAGTTTCCAAAGCTTTATTCCTCTATTGGTTAGAAACTTGTTCTGTCTACCAGTCTACAATTCTTTCCACAAACAATATATTTTTAGTAATTTTTTTTCTTCCTGATTTTTTTTAATATACATATAAAGAATATACATTTTTCTGCAATTATTGATTTTTTTTTCTTCTGGTCTTCTTGCCTGTCTGAACAATGTTTTTTGCAGGTTTGAAGTCTGACTTAGTTTTACTTAAACAGATAGGATGATATTTTGACTCTATATACATGTGTTCAGTGACATGAACAGTTTCTTGTTTCTACTGGAAATATGTGTTCTCATGCATTCAAGAATATTTTCTTCTCCATTGTCATACCCTGTTAGTGAATCAAAATCACCCTGTGTTCAGGCAATCCTTTTTGTCCTTTGATGTCCTCAGATGATGATTTCTGGGCCAATACCAGAAATTGTACTAACTGTTCCTGAATTGTATGACCAGCTATTTTGCACTATTTTACTCCACTCTATTCCTAATATTTCAGGTTTTCTTAAGGTCATCTAAAAGATGACATAGAATTTGTAGGAAAGCAGGCAAGAAAGATGAGATTTGGTTATTAAATGCCTAAAAATGCTTTGAGGCTTCACCATATCCAACATATCTTCAGCTGTCACTCCAAGGAAACATTGATCTCCCATAGGTTTGATGACATTGCAACCAGTTCCACATTAATGTCTTGGATGCGCTATGGATTCCAGAAGGGAATGAGGCACTTGAGCTCCACCCCTACACGAGTACACCTGGAATGGCTTATTCAAGCTTTAAAACAGCTGCCACCTTCTATGTGATGTTTCACTGATTACATTTCCAATACACAAATCAATGAGGTTTCCTTTATTTAATTAACCTAGGAAATCATCCAACTTGTTAGATAAAAATATCAAGTTGTACTGGAATAGTCAATTTTGCATGAGTCCATGCTGTATTTTAATTCATTTTACTTAGGAATACATGTCTTCAAAAACTACTAATATGAAACCTACTGCTAAAGCTTACATGTTATTAAGGGCAGCTTGAGGAGACTTTAGCTGCTCAGAGTCTCTAAAACTGCTGTACAGCCTCCCATTTCCCTTCTGTAACCAGAATTTGTTCTGCCAGAAAGTGTTTTCCAGATGGAAGATGTGATCTGGACTTAATTAGAGACCATAAAGTAGGAGGGTTAAAGAGGCCTAAAGGCCATCTGTCACAGCCTTGTCATTAGAAGTTTATAGGAAAGAGAGTGGCAAATCAAGGATTTTTTAAAAATTTATTTCCATGGTTTTAAATTTTTTTTATTTAAATCAATCTTTGAAATAATGGAAAAAGACAATTTGTTTCCATATTCAAAAGAATATCTGATTATTATGCTGTCTCATTATATTTTTTTTTACAGATATGGTTATATGTGATCCATCTATTACGCTTAGTGTAATTTGAAGCCGATTTAAACCCATGTAGTTAACTGCAAATCCTTTGAAGTCATCCAATGCACTTACAAATATACCATAAGGAGCAAAATTCCCTTTCTACATTCTGCTTTCCTACCATAAAATTGCTTCTATTTCATTCTTATCTCTGTCTCAAATCATATTCTCCAAGATTAGAACACCCTGCTTGTGACATTGAAGGTAATAAATATCTCCTTCTGCATTTTCTCATGAAGGACATTTCTTTTGAATCTCTAGATAAATTAATGAGAGCATTTGTTCCAGTACTTCATATGCTGTATGCCCAGATCACAGATAGCAATTAAGATTTCAATTTGTTCCATTAATTTAAGATAGTTTCTCATATAAAGGTTCTTAATAATCAGTCTTAACATTATAACATGATGAAAGCTTTTGCTCCGTTTCATGACAGCAATGAATTAAGTGCTTTCAGTCAAGGGTACTCTGCTGTGAGGAAGGTTAGAGAAGAGAAAACATTAAGGCAAAGGTTGTCCTATCTTCAAAACATGCTGCAAAAATCTTGTTCCATACCATTCTCATTTTCATTCAAGTCGATGGACATTGCCACAGTGTATAATAGTGACAGAGGAATTTTTACACCAACATGTACATAAGACTTTCTTGTTGGTGTCTTATCTGTGATATGTGTGACACCAGGCATGCTACAGAAAAATGGAAATGGTTCATAGCCTGAATAATTAAGTTACAATAAACACTTAGATCCTGCCAATAAAATTAACCAGAAAAATATAGCAATCAGTCAAAATGTAAACATTTATCTCTCTGAATATTATGTAGCATTTTACTGGAACATTTCCTTAGAAGCTGGCTTCAAATTCTGACTGGTTGTCCATCCACTCATTCGAGTGAATGCTTGACAATGAAACTGAGTAATGTGTGACAGCATGCTGAAGTGTTGCAGAGACAGAAATTTCAGCATTTCCTAGTATTGTTACAGAAGACTGAGAAATTCTTGGACTTTACTTCTAACTAACTGGAAGGGGAGCGGGGGGAAGGCACTATAAAACTCAATTTCTTTATTGCAAACAACTCTCACAAAAAGTATGAGGGTTTATCTATTTACTTTCTAATATATCAGGGTAAGTTTTGTGATTATCTATATAAATGTTCAATTAGCCTTAATGATGTTTTATGGTGATTAGATTCACAGGGTGAAAATTATTATTGTTAGTGATACTCATGGGGAAAAATAATGGGAAAATCAATTCTAACTTTGTATGCGCAGTGAAGGACTTTGCACTAGCTCGCACTACAGAGGAAAGATATTTCAGATTTATAATACATTATTCTATGAAAATAGAGTAATCATCTTAATGTTCAGAAGCAGTCAAACAAGTAAATTGAGTATTACAATTTATTAGGTAAGGAATGGAGAACTAATCAGAAAGCAATACTGTGGCACTGTAGAATACACAATGTTCCCGGAACAGGAATATTTGGTTAAAAATAAACCAAATCACTTTGTAAAAGAAAAACCCCAACAAAACAAAGCAAAACAAAAACTTTGAAAAAGTAAAGGGAAGGATAACATGATGACTAAAAGAAGAAGAGCGATAACTAGTGATTAAAAGAATGCTATTTTCATCATCCTAAGAAAAACTTAAATATTTTTTAACACAATAGAGATTTATCAAACCACAAATGTCCAAGAAAGTTGAAATGGGTTTGCTGGATTTTTTTTGTTTGTTTGGGGTGTTTTTGGGTTTTATCATTTGTGCGTTTTCAGTGTCTCAGAAAGCAAAAAACAGGAGGCAGCAGATGAAATAGTTAGATGTCAGTCTGAAAAACACTTTTCCACATGAAACACAGTTAAATGACGGAACTCACTTCAATGAGACATTGTGCATGAAAAATTGTATATAAGATCAAGAGCAATTATAAAAATTCATGGAAGAGCTAACAGGAGTTAATAAACACAGTTCAGCTATTCATATCAGTCTCAGATGAACTACTCAGTAGAGCCCAGAAAAGTACAACACCAGAACACTGCAGAACACTTGTTCTGATATTCTTTATAAAAGGTTCTTTTAGTAATTCTCGGTGATAGTCTGATCAGCATATGTGAGGATGATATATTGTTGCAGGAGAAAGAGGATGAGAAGGAAATATTTTTACAAATATTATGTAGTAATTGTATGTAAAGTTATTTCTTTCACTTAATTATATAATAATTACAACAATACTATTGATGATTATACTAAACTCGGAGGTGTTGATGATTTTCTCAGGGAATAAGAGGCCCTGCAGCATGTTCTGGTACATTGGAGCACTGGGCAACTATCAAGTCATATAACATGACAACTCTCTGGTCATATAACATGACAATGACCAAATGCTGTACTCTACACCTGGAGAAACATCAGGAATAAATATAAAATGGGAGAGGAGTGGCTGGAGAACAGATCTACAGAAAGTGATATGGGGGTGTTCAATATGAGCCAGCTGTGTGCCCTGGCAGCCAAGGGGACAAATCCCATCCTTGAGTGCATCAAACACAGCGTAATGAGCTGGATAAATGTGTTGATTATCCTGCTGTATTCAGCCTTGGTGTGGTTTCACCTGGAGTACTGCATGGGCCTCACAGTTCAAGGGTATGAAGGTCCGTGCATCCAGAGGAAGCAACAAACCTAGTGAAAGAGCCTGAAAGAATGTTCTTGAAGAGCAGCTGAGGACTTCAGACTTGTCTGCTTTGGATAAAAGGAGGCTGAGGAGTGTCACCATGGCTTTTTACAGCTTCCCAAAGACGGCAAGTGGAGTGGGAGATCCTGAGCCTTTCTACCCAGGATCCAGAGACAGGATGCATGGATATGGTTCAAAGCACATCAGAGGATGTTTAGACTGGACTTTAGGAAGCATTTCTTTATGAAGAGCATGATAAAACACTGAAACAAGTTTCCTAGAGAGGTGGTCAATGACTCAAGCCAGTCAAATTTTTAGGAGGAACTCAGACAATGCACTTAACTTTTACTAACATTTGATCAGCCCTGAAATGGTCAGGCAGATGATCAGCAATGAAATGGTCTAGATGATCATTGGAGGTTCTTTCTAACTGGAACTATTGTGTGTTATTCTATTCTATTCCCTTTTGATCACACAGCTGCTAAAGTTGTGGTTATACTTAAACTGTGCATTGTCCTACATACATTTTCATATAACTATAATAGGTTAGAAAAAGTATATTCATCTTCTTAAATGCCATACAGGAACCTTAATAATTTTAAATTTTTTCAAGGTCTTGTCTTTCTGTGATTAATGTGCATATCTTTAGAGACTTGTATTGTAAGTCTGGGAATTTTTTCTTGATTTATAGAAAGCAATAATGAAGTAACTTGCAAAAAATATCTTCAAATGGGAATATATCGTGTACAATTACAGCTTTTGAAAAGACTGTTTTCCCTCACTTCAGAGGTTTTTCTTTCTGTCCTCTCAAAATTGTCAATATATGCTAGCAGATGTTGTCCATACTTCTTTTTACATATTCACAGCTGTTAAACTTTGTCTAATTTTGAATTAAAAACAAAGAAGTGAAATAACGGCACCTATAAAAACCAAGTCAAAAGCCTCTGTTTCTAAAGGAGTGAAATAAAAAGAGCCAGCCATGAGTAAGACAGGTGAATGATGATGTGTCTAGACAGATGAATCATGGAGATGTGTGTTCAATGTTGGAGGTTAGGGAGAGGGAGCAGGAAATGTGACTGATTACCAGCCAAAGGATTCACAAGCAGTATCCAGGCATTGCAAGGAAACTCACATGCCCATCTTCTCTTTTCTGCTGCTGACTAATATTACTAATCTCTCAGAGATGAATAGCTGCAGAGATAAAAGCCCAGTCCCAAAACAAACTCATGCCATTCAATTCCACATGACAAACCTGCAGCTGACCTTGCCTACTCATGTCAGAGTTTGTTTCTTTGGCCTTGCTACTCACTGTGTGCTTCCGACAACGTTTGCTTTCAGAGCAAACTCACTCCATGAGACAGTCGGATTGAAGGTAAAACTGACTCAAAATTTTAGCCTCCAGGTATACTGTTTCAGGTCACTGTAAAAAGACTTTAATCACTCTAAAACTGCAAAGCCAAAAACAGAATGTGAAATTTCTGGGATGAAAACAGAGAAAAATGGCAGATTGGACACTGTGATTAAAAAGTAGAAAAGAAACTGGAAATATCAATAATCTGAAGTAATTATTTATGGTACCTGCAGCAATCTGCTTATGACTGATGCAATTTAACTAAGGAGCATTCTCCAAAAATAAAAGTTGCTTTGCCACTATTTTTTTTTCATGTCCATAATATAATTGACATGTAATAGCATATATTTTTTTCAAGTGGTTGCTTAAATCTATAAGCTTCATTTTTCATTGATTTCCTCAAAAGTTTAAATTATTTCATTCTATAGAGAAAATACTTGAAGAACAGGAAGTGCAAATATTACAGGACACAAACTAATGAAATTTTTAACGTTTATAATATTTGCGCTTGCAAACCACTTGCAATGTAAGACTTGCAGTGAATTGTTTATCATAAATACCTGTGATGCTATTACAATAAACCCTCTTTTCAATGTCTTGTAGCATTTCCATGATAAATCAGGTATGGTGAGTGAATTAAGCAACATTTCTATCAGAATCAATGACAGAACTCATGAACTTACTGCTCTGTACTGAGGCTGTTTGGCTATAAATTTAAATTATGCTCTATCTTATCTCTTTAGACACCTTTCAAATGAAATTTGAAAATAATTCTATTTCATAATTTTACCTCAATTTTACACTTTTGTATTCCAAATGTATGTCACTTTTGCAATCAGAAAAGGGATTAGCAAGCAAGCTATCTCAAATCCTGATAGCAACAAGCTGTCCTGATTTAAGGAAATGTGCATGCATGATGTCCAGAGGTATACATGGTTTTTTTCAATTCTTCAGCCAGCAATAAAAGGCAACTTTAATATTCTTACATGTGTCAAAACTACCTCCTCTGAGAGGAGATTAATACAGTCAGGTACAGTTCATTAGGGAATAGTTTATTAAATAGGGAAAACATACTAGAATAACTTGTGAATCAGGCATGATGAAAGATCCCTCAACAAAAGCATAGTGTGTCTAGTGTCCACTTGGCAAACTGTCTTCTCTTCCAAAATAGCTAACTTTTTATTCCTGTGTCATCCCTCAACCTGGCTCAGGCAATGTCTGGGAGAATATTTCCTTCACAAGCCAAACCTGCATCAAGGAACTCGTGGAGAGTTGTGCTTGAGACAGTGCTTGAAGCAGTGCTTGAAGCCATTGGTATTGTTTATTTAATTTGAACAGACATTATACAAGTGGTGACTGCCCAGATAGATTATCACCAGTTTTTCTGGTGGTATTCTCCCAGCACTAGTTAACCATGGCTTTTGGGTATATCCAGATCCACATCAGCACAGTCAGGAGAAAGCAAGACACTCAGAACCAGGGGTACAGAGCAGATCAGATTTGCTAGCAGAGCAGTGAGGAGGTGAGTGAACACACTTGTGAGAGTTTGGGCTGTGCTGATGAAATAGAACTGAACTGTGCTGACATGTGCCACAAACCTGATAAATCATTGTTATTTAGCAGAAAAGTGCTTAAAAAGGGATTTTCTGGCCGACTTTGTCTCTGAACCAAACAGCTTTCCCTCATTAGCCCTTCCCTCTTCTGCTTTTCTGCATCTCTGCAGCAGCAAAGAGACAGTGAGCTACCACTGCCTGTTGAGCAGACTGTGATCTCGTTCCATTCCCTGGTTCATTCTAACTTTCTTAATGACAGTGACCAAAGGAGAAAGCCACATTTGGTCCATGATTTATGAAGAACCATGGACAGGCAACAGCTCCTGCTGCACCAGGTGGAGGTCAAGGCAGCACAAAAGCTCTCCATTCCTTCTGAGTTGGGGAGACTGAGCCCTCCTGCCCACAGAGTAAGCTGCTTCTCACAAAACTCAAGGAGGGCTAAGGGTGGTGATGTTGTGTCCTCAAGTTCTGTTGAACATTTTTGAAAAATATGTTTTAAGAACTTCCAAGCAGTAAATTCTAGAAACTTGCTGTTTCATCATTATTATTAAACATTAAGTTGTATTTTTACTCTTATGTAAAAAAGTAAAAATTAATTTGTATTTTTACTCTTATGTACTCTTTTCTGCTCTTATGTGAGCTTTGCTTAAATAGGTCAATGCTGCTATACATAGGACATGATAAACAAATGTGTGTGTTTCTTACATTTGTGGATGATAAATCCACAAACTATTTTCTTTTTTCTTTTGGAGAAGGTATTTCCTGTTTGCTTTCTCACCTGTTTCTGTGTTATATGTACATATATGCTGTGTTGTCATTATAAATTACTTGGAATTCCATATTCTCCAAAGGAATTTTTTTTTAATATCTTGAATGCTAAATCCACATATAAATTAATGAAAAATATGAATTAGGAAATAGGAACAAACTGATTTTTTAGTTCATAAAGACCTGTGCAACACAAGTCTTCTCTATTACAATTAATATGCGATCACAATACTTTTCTTTGTTAAGGAATATACGGATTAAAGCTGATGTTTTGATGTGTAAACAAGTATTCTTTTACCAGAAATTTCAAATTAAGAAAGACAGACTCTTTAGATATCAAATCCACTCCTGAAAAATACAAACTTAAATCCATGGAAATACCTGGATGTGTACATATGCCTTTAGGGATCAACAGATTTCACCTATTGGGATAATTTACGGCAAATCTTTAAGATAGTAGAAGTGCCCTAAAATGGTAGAAATTACATTAAAATTTGAAGAAAGGTAACCTTAACCCCTTATTTTCACCTGCAAGCCAAGAAATATGGCTACATAGTATATTACTAGAAAGTAAGGCTAAGTGACATGATAATGGAATATTGGCTTCCTCAAGTTTAGGCCACCTTTACGTCTAAGTTTTGGGAAAGCAAGAATTTTGTTACATATTACCTGTATCCACACATTGGCTCATATACATGATTAAATAGAGAAAAGTGAGTTACTGCTTCTAATATATATGGCCATAACATAACGTTATGATTTTATTTTTAAATCACTAAGGAAAGTTCCTGCTTAACAGAACTGCAACAGCTTTTCATAACTGAACTTACATAACAAACCAGAAATTTAAATAATAAAGAATTTAAATAATAAAATATAAAAGTTTCCATACTTCCAGAGTCAATTAGCTGTAAAAGTCCATGTAATAAAAAATTAAGATTATTAAAAAAATAAAATGCCAAAATAAAGTAAAACATTAAATGAATTGTTCCAATATTCTTAGATTAAAATATTGAAGAGAAAATAAGAGAAAATTAAATGTTCATTAAAAATCAAGTATATTTCCAATATATGCATTTCAACAAAAGTGAAAATTTTAAAATTTTCAAAAACTTTATTTTGGAAAATCTTAGTAAGACAAAGCCTTCCTGACATCCCTATTCTGCTTTGGGAAAAGAAAAAGTCCTAGCTCTTGAAGATAGCTGAATATGTTCTACCAAAGAAAGGAGATATTCACTTGTGGAAAATCCCTCCATGCACAGAGCTGTGGAACACACTCTACCTTTCTCTTTCCATTAGTTCAAGACAAAACTGCCAGACTCTGCTAAGGCACTGATTTGGCGTGCACAAGGGAGATTCCTCTTTCTCCTAGTGGAACTCTTTTTTTCATCCCTGCCATTTTTAGATTGCTAAATTCTGGTAGTAAATAGAATGATGACTACTGGGGCCTTACACAATTCCTAGAAATTCAGACCATGTAGCTACAAATGTACGCTTTAAAATTTGTTTTTCATTCCCTAATTTCTTTAACTATTGTATGTTACTGAACTAGAATATATAAAGCAAGCTAGTTTGGGAAGCACCTAAACTAAGAAAACTTTTAATG
The DNA here is from genome assembly GCA_013400435.1 of Pycnonotus jocosus. Classification (NCBI taxonomy): domain Eukaryota; kingdom Metazoa; phylum Chordata; class Aves; order Passeriformes; family Pycnonotidae; genus Pycnonotus; species Pycnonotus jocosus. The sequence goes on from VWYP01020748.1 coordinate 100,376, forward strand.
CCTGTCTTTCATGTGTAATTTTTTGTTAAAAATGATGATGATAATAATGAGAACAGTCTTTTGGACTGAAAAAAAAATCAGTTGCACTTTATTTATCTCACTGTAAGTGCTAATTTTTAACTTCTCCATTTGCAGCAAACACAAATGTTAAAGGAAAATTGATTCCTATTTAAAAAAAAAAAAAGGTATTTGTGCAACAGAGGAAGAACAGTATTTCATAATGTAGCTCATATTTTACTTTTCTTTAAATTCCTCACATTATTATTTCATTGCTTAAAATAATGACATTTCTGTTAGATATCAAAACACAGAGGTGATATGACCTGCATACAATGAGATATGAAAACAATTAAATAAGATAATTTAGTAACAGTACTATATTCTTTAGAATTACTCTGCCACAAGATAATAGATTAAATTATTCTGACTACAACACAAACTAGAGTGAAAGTAGTGAGTGTAGATGAATAATAGTCTTCCATATCTTTTTACGACCTTTCTGGGAAAGAATGAATGTAATTTGGCTAGCAAAACTGCTTTGGCAATACAGAGAAAAATGAGGAGAAAATAAGACTTTATGTTCTGCTTTAGAAACAGCGACTAACAAGTAGATGAATATTAAGGTATAGTCTTATAAATATAAGATTATTGCACAACATTTTTGCTAACTCAGAGGAGAGGGCTTACCCACAGTGTAAGACATCTAGCTTTAAACATTAGCACTAAGCTTCAATAAGGGCAAGACAAAATGACTGCAGACTGAAATGACCGAGAGCGATTCAGATTCACTTCAATATCAAGATTCAGAGCTAGACATAGGACACCCCAACTGTAAGCAAAAGTAGGTAGCACATGTTTTTCAGATCAATTAAGTAGGTCAGTGAAGAGACAGTATAGTTTCTTAGTTGTAGAATTAAAAATGAAAATACAGAGCACAGATCGGGGAAATGGTCGTGAACAACTGAAATATTCATGTCAAGAAATACGGGTAAGACCTGATCTCCTTTGGATCACTCCACTGAGCAGAAACCCACCTGTCACACTCTTGATGATTTCTAACTCTTTAATGGGCTGGCCATAATCCTCACATACCAAGAAATAGGAAGATAGGGTGAAAGGTCTAATGATAAGCTGACCTTGGAAGCAACTTCATGAGCAAGAAGCATCAGAGGACTATTACTCAATGACCACAAAATGTACATTTTGTTATCTGACATGCTTCAGGAAGTCCCGCTAGCTGTGTTCCTGGGAATAGAAAATCTGTTCCAGAGCCCTCAATAACTTCTACCTCTTTATCAAGGGCTGTGAATCTCATCAAACTGCACACAGAATGCTTCCAAGAGACCCAAAGTACTTCTCATCTCTGTCCCATCCTAAAACGGTTTCATGGTTTAGGACTGGTAATCCTGAATTTAGTGTTGCCACTGAAAATCATCTAACCATGTTCTGTTTGCTTGTACTCCTTCTCCTCTTTGCCCGCCCCCACAGATTGAGAGGAGAACTGGAAGCACAAAACATAAAGATCAAAGGCTGAGATGAGAACGATTCATTTAAAACAGTAATGAGGCAACCCTACCATGCTGACCCAGAAGTGAGCCCCTCCCTCACCCCTGGAAAGCAACATGACATGGGATCAAATAACCTCTACATCTTGGCCTTCCTGGCTCCTCACTACTGCAAAAATTAACTATCCTGGACAGAACCAGGACAGCTTCTTGTTTCTTTCAGCAGGAAGAAATCTATTTGGTAGCCAACCAATCCCAGTGAAGGAAATAGGTTTACAAGAGGGAAACAGGGCTTCCTTGAACAGACTCACGAGAGGTCTAAAAGCAGCACAACTAAATAGAGCTATTAATCCTTCCTCTCTTCCCATCTCCTCCATGCCAGTAAGGTATCACACACATATAAGAAATTCTTTTCGCTTTAAAGGTGCTGGTTCATATTAGGTTTTCTGCTATCAATGATTGAAAGTCTAATAATTTAATTTGCTGTAATAAATGTGATAAGAGAAATAGTTTTTAATATCAGGATGAATTCTGTATATTATGTCCTTTTTTTTTTTAAAAAAGGAGTCTAAGTTTACTATTTACAATTTTAATACAGCACAACTTCATTTCCTAGGTCTTTTCATTTTGCATTTCTTTCTCACTCTTTTCAAGCTGTTCCTTAACTAACTGTACAAGTTCACAGATGTTTTCAAATCTATGTCCCTAGTTTTCATCAGCTCATGTTCTGGTTCTTAAATTTGCTCTTTCCTTATTTTATATCTCAACTTGCAATAAATTATGGAAAGCATATATGGAATACCTTTTTCTACTGTTATGTTCTCTCACAAGCAAAGTGCCAACATCAACTCAATTTGATTTAAAAGTCCATTTGTTTTAATTAATATCGGGGCACAAAATACATCCTTCAAATATCTTCATATCAGATACCAGACAGATATTAATTTTCTTTTTAAAATTATGTCAGCATTAAGCTTAGAGTAATAGCACATTGCTTCCTAAGCACTAATCAAAATAACTCTGGAGTATATGAAGCAAATAATGGCTGCTGAGCTCTTGTTAATGCCAAGGACTTGTCTCAGAATCTCTGATTTTATTCAGTAGTGAGTGACTTGACATTAACTGACACTGCAGGAACCAGAAGTAATAATTAATACTTTGCATTTATATTTTGATTTGTAGTTTGCTGTGAAATCTTGAAAGGAAAAAAACTTGGCATAAAATAATCTAACTATATATAGAAACTTACATTAGCTGTGATTAAACCGTGCAGTGTGTGAGCTATATAATTTAATCTGGAAAGAGTTTGTTACCTCTGGGGAGAAAGTGTTCTGGTTCATTCCAAAGCTGTATAGTTTGTTTTCCAAAATATTTCCTGTGAAGTCTAATGTTACAGAGTTATGCATTTACAGAAGTGTTTTATCATTTATCTGTACTCTAAAGATATACTGACAATATACGTGCCTTTATTGAATGAGTCTAAGAGCTTTGGCCACAAAATATGGCCATCTGAACTGAGAAATCTATCAAAATGCTACTAGAACTTCTAAGCAAATAGAGCTGATGTGACGACTGCACCTCAGATCAGTCAGTTGAAATTAATGCACGTGATTAGGTTTAAAATGCTACGCTTTTTAGTCTATGTATTTTATAAGAAATTATTCAATGAAATGCCCTAAAACAAATGACCAAGTGTTTATACAAATTCTTTCTTTTGTATATGACACCACTGTGTAGAAGGGTGGACAACAATTATATTAGAGGCTATGTAGGCCTCTAATTATATTAGAGGCTTTCCTACATTTTGTAGGAAATTACATCTGTAATGGATATTCCTCCTAGCTCTCTGCACACAGCCATTCTGGAAAATACCAGTGTGTCAGAAATCATGTAACCACCAGAGAACATGGGGGGAGCCAGGAAATAATATCTTACAGTGTCATCAAACATAACTAGGCTAGAGTTTGGTAAAACTCAATGCTTCATCACAGCTGCTTGAAATACTCTCCATATTCTGTAATGTCTACCAGAGAGCACCCAGAATATTTTCTCTAGCTGGCAGCAAGGATTTACCAGGAGACAATACTGTTGTTTTTACTAAAGTGAGGGGCCTGGAAGGGTGTCACTATGCATATATACTTAAGAGCTCCCAATGCATCTTGTACAAATTCATGCAAACCAGTAGCCTCTGAAGCCTTTTTCTTTCTTTTCCCTGAGACCAATTAACATCTTCTCCTCAGCCAGAGATTGAACGCAACCTGACAGACACATTTCAAAATCTTTGTACATATCAAGCAGAATTTAATTTTAATTTTCTAATTTATAGACTATAAGAGACAAGAAATAATAGAAATAGAAATAGAAATAAATAGAAATAGAAATAGAAATAGATGGAGTTTTCTGTAATAGGACAGAGTCATATCATGTTCTTACATTTATTGAAGGAAATAATTCTCCAACAGCCTGACTATAAACTGCATGACTAGAATTTCATGACCTAATAGGACTGAAATGGGCACAATGCCTTTTCTATATGCAAATATGTATAAATCATTACCATTTGCTTCTACAGAATGTAATAAGGGAAATAGCTAGTGATGGAGATCTTCTATAACCAGAAACAGTTATGTAAACTTATTCCTGGAAGTTCCCACTTCAAGAGAGAACTTCAAAAAGAGGAAAATAATTAGAGGAATAGGCTGAGTTTATACTTTCTAGGGATTAAGGCACTAGCTAGATGAAAACAGGCTTCCAAGCACTGCTGCAAAATGTTCTTGTAAATTAATTTTAAGTTTCAGTGCAAATATAGAAGCAGTCCTGGGACCAGAGTCTGGAAAGGTAGCACAGCTATACGAGAAGAAACAGAGATAACACAAGGTATCTAACAGCTAGACTATTAAAAGAATAAATAAAAATCTCAGAATCACAGAATGTGCTGAGTTGGACGAGATCCACAGGGAGCATCAAGTCTAGTTCCTGGCCCTGCACAGGATACCCCAAGAATTGCACCATGTGTCAGAGTATTGCCCAAACATTTCTTGAACTCTGTCAGGCTTGGTGTTGTGACCACTTCCCTGGGGAGCCTCTTCCAGTACTCAACCACCCCTGGGTGAAAAACCTTTTCCTGATATCCAACCTAAACCTCCCCTGACACAGCTTCAGGCCATTTCCTTCAGTCACCTGTCACTGTACATCACAGAGATCAGGGCCTGCCCGTCCTCTTTCCCTCACAAGAAAGCTCTAACTGCAATGAGGTGTCCCCCAGGTGTCTTCTTTGTGCTGAACAGACTCAGTGACTTCAGCTGCTCCTCATACAGCTGCTCCTCATACAAGGCCCTTCACTTGTCTCCGTTGCTCTCCTTTGGACACAGCCTAACATTTTAATGTCTTTATTACATTGTGGCACCCAAACCAGTCCCCAGCACTGGAGGTGAGGCCACCCCAGCTCAGACCGGAGCAGGACAATCCCCTCCCTTGCCTGGCTGGTGGTGCTGTGCCCGATGCACCCCAAGACAGGGTTGGCTCTCCTGGCTGCCAGGGCACTGATGGATCCTTTTCAACTTGCCATCAACCAGCACTCCAAGGTCTCTTTCACAACACTGCTCTTCAGCATCTCATTCCCTGGTCTGTATGCCTGTGCTTGTGAACACTTGATGGATAATTCAATCCAGCTGTTCTCTTCTTACACCAGTGCCTGCCCTACACAGCTAATACTGCCAGTTCACTTAGGTTGCATCTTCCAGTAAGATATGGGGACTTACACAGAAGAGTTCCCATTTCCTCAGTGCAGGGCAGGCACAGCAGGGAGAGAGGTTGAGAGATACTTGCCTTGAGTACTGCCCTGTGCTTGCTTAAGAGCACAGTGTTCCTAGAGATTCTTAATGTCAAAATGTTCTATTATTTATTTATTTAGTTACTTTAGTTTGCAAGCTTTGTTATCTTAGTTTTGCCTGAATTTGGATTTCTGACTCTTATTGGTCTTGTCTTATATGGTTTACTGGATCATGACATAGCTTTTACACAAATTAAATGGATTTATACTGTTTGAGGTAATGATAAACTGCAGGCTTTTAAAGCTTCAGAAGCCAATTTTCAGTCACTATAACTGACTAGGGAATTTTGATTTTTGTAACCATTTTAGAAAATTTCCTGAAATTTGACCTGTGGTGGTAAGAAAAGGTGAAGAGTTTCAGTTCAGTTTGGATAATAATAAAAAAGTTTGTGTCTTCTTTGACAGAATTAAAATATATTATTAAAATAAATGCAGTAAAGTGGTAAGTTCCATCCTTGAGTATCTTAAAGAGAAACATATTTCCTGTGTAGATGGAGTCTTAATTGGTGAATGTGCTTCACCACACAAGAAGTTCCTGGCCATGCAAATTCCAGATAGTGAGTGATAGTCAAGGGAGTTAAAACAAACAAACAAACAAAGAGAGAAAGAAAAGTTCCCAAACATTTGTCGAGCCAAAATTTGTGCAGGTTTTCTTTTGCAGAAGTGGCTGTACCTGAAGAAAGGGGTTCTTTGTAAGCTGTGGACTGCGTCCTTAATGAAGAGTCTCCTACCTACTTGAAAATGTCTTGTAGCACAGAAATGTACTGTATTGCTGCATTTCTCCTCCTTAAACTTCACTAAAGGACAGTGTAGAATCACAAAAAATTTGTGTAGGAAATGACCTCTGGACAGCATTTTGTCCTGCCCTCTACTGAAAGCAGACTTAGCTCAGGATGTTCAGGTCCCTGTAACCACAAACTATTGCTCTTAATATAAGTGCAACGACTGTGTGAGGTGTGAGTTGTATTAAAGAGCAAGGAAAGCACTGCTTTGCAGATGTACCATTTGCTAGCATTTGTATCCTAGTAAGTTATTAAAGACCAACTGCCAGTAGAAAGACCAAAAACTTCACAGTTTGTCCTCTGCAGTTGTTTTCAGTCACAGTTGGATATAACTTGAATTTAAGGCTTTGATTTTCTGGAAGGAAAAAAAAAATCCTAATGAGATATATTTGAGCATAAATGTAGGTATGTATGCAAATCGTATGCACTATCCCTGAGAGAAAATCCTTGCATTTTTTCATGTGCATACTAAGTGGGATTAATTTTTGACATACATTTTCTAAGCATATTTACAAAAATTTTTTTTCTTTCACTTTACAAGTAATGTAGGAAAATAAAAAGATCTGAAAAAAAAGTTGGAAAACTATGAAGAAAAGTAATATTTTTTATAGGTTGGAGTTTATGCACAGTGTTTTACAGGAAAGCTATAGGAAAAGTTTGAAAATATAGCTGTGCTTGCAAAACACAAATGTTCACTATTTGATTGTTGAGCAGGAAGTTACTGTATGTTGTATTATAGTAAAATTCAAGCTGCTTGTTCCTGGAGGGCAGAAAACCAATGGAATAATCTTAATTTCAATGCAACTCTTATCAGAAGAGTAGTATGTGCCTTTAAAGTCACAAAACTTAAAGACTTACAAACATTACACTAAGTCTTCTTGTTTTCATCTCAGCAGGTTAACAAAATGTTTTTAAAAGTATTCATTAAAACAGACTACAATATATTAAGGACATAATCTTTTTTAAGACCCAACTCTCAGGTGAAATGATGTGACATCAAAATCCTGAAACATGACGTGGCTGCATCTTAAAATGTCTATCAATTACATTGGTAAAAACATTGAAATAGAACAAGTTACTGCACAGAAAACATTTCTTCTGAATTCTGTTGGAAAATGGTCATGTTAATGCAGAAGTAGAAATTATATTTCTGTTACAACAGAAATTAACATAAAGTTTAGAAATTGTTGTTTCGGTATGTATATAGAAATGAATATACAAAAGGAATGTAGTCATCTAATTTTCAAAACAACTTTAACATTGTTCTCATTCATATGCAAAAAACCTGGGGTGTATTTTGATGGATTTTTCAACTCTGACTTGTTAGTAATAGTGGAGTAACTCCTAAAAATAATCATAACATTTTTCTGTGAACTTTTCAGTCAAAAAGATAATATGTAGTGCTAGAAAATTAAATTTCAGAAAAATGTCTGTTTCAGCTCATAAAATATCTTTCACCCTCCCCAGAAAACTGTTAAAGTCATCTAATTGATGAGGCTCTATAATCAAATGTGGAAGCACTTTGTGTAAGGTACCACAGATTGGGGCAGAAGAAGTTAGGAAAAAAGAAAAGGAACAAATATTAAGGAGTAATGCCTTTGAGTTTAAATAGTCAAGACAGAAACTCTTCAAGACTTTAACCGACTTTTGAAACTTTCACCTTCTCTGTTATTCCCAAACTTTTCCCAGCAAATTGATTTGAGAGTCAGGAATGAATTTTAATAACTCTAACTCCTCAATGTGAGAGTGAAATTACTCTGCTGGTTTTGAATTTTTGTGGTAAATCACCATAAACCCTTCTTAATTATCTGAGTAAGTTGGATTTATGTTTTCCATCATAGAAGCAGCACCAAATATCAAAAAGTATTTCTGACCTATAGAGTTTTTGAGCTTCTGAGAGCAAGAATCTCTCTTTGAGCAACTGGAAGTTTAAACAACTGGTAGTAATTTAATGATGTCCTTCATTATCAGACTTAATATGTGATGAGAAGCATGCTTTCCCTATACATTCATTTGCAAAAAGCATATCTAATCACACAGCTACAATACATATTTCAACTGGTTTAAAGAATCCTTGAAAACAAAAACAAACAAAAACAAAAACAAAAAAAAAAAACCAAAAAAATCCAAAAAACAAACAAACAAACAACCCAAACACCCCCCAAAAAAACCCCAAAACTAAAAATCCAACCAAAACAACCCACCAAACCTCTAAACAAATGTAATCTTTTGTAAGATAGCAATGAAACACAAGTAAAAAATGAGTCCTTGATGTGCTCCACAGACATGACCAGTATTACAGTATTAGAATTAATGTCACAGAACAGCTGTCAAACAAATGACAGTTTATGGCAGCCAGGAAGCTCTGAAAGCTGCTGATATGAGCAAGACTGAAGGAAAGGGCACAGAGAACACATGGTGGACTTCGTGTTCAGTGTGCTTTATTTTTATCCTGTCTGCCTAGCAAAATTCCTCACTTAGAAGATCACTGTCCTAGATTGTGTCTTAACAAAACTGAACATTTCAGTTCAAGAGTTCCTTTTTTCTAAAGGATGTATTCTTAGAGGAAAATATACAATCAGATCCACCTCAGTGCACAGGACCCACAGTGGAGGGTTCTGCAACTCATGTCTGTACAAAACTGGGATTATAGGGTCACGTTCAGGTTACCTTTCATAGACACATGCCCTAGAGATTCCCTTCAGCTTCCTGTACAGTCATCAGTCTCAAATATAAAAAATTCCTTAGACCATTTCTCTACACTTTTAGTAGTAAACCTTCCTTGAACATGCTGAAATATTAAGACATTAAGGGCTGGATTTTTTGGTTTCTTCTTGCTTGTTTTTGTTTGCCTGTTTTTGTTACTTATAAGCTACAATTTCAGAAGTACATTGCCTTTATTTTAGTCTCCATACCACTCTTATATTTAGCAGTACGATTTCTGTAAAATGGTTGCTTAGTTTTCACAGCTTTTCACATTTAAAATTATTTGCCCACCCAACAATTCCTCTGATATACTCTCACACTGTCTATAAAGCACCTCTGTTGAAAATTGCTAGAAAGCTATTTAGCATAAAATGACTTTCCTGTTTCACTTCAGCTTTGTCTCTCCCTGCCTCCAACTCTCTCCATGTGGCTCATCTAATTGTTCACCCTTGTCAAAGCCAGGCTGTGAGTACTTCTGGGTACACTTTTTATTGCATGTCTGTTTTCTAGCTACCACAATGAGGCATTTTATCTTGATTTGATCTTCCATTGCAATATAATGGTGAGGTGCAATGACAGAAGAATTCTGCAGCTGGTCTCCTATTCAAAAGAAGACAAAATAATGCCTTCAGGGCTTTATGACAACTTGAAGAACAATGCCCATCATAATCAGAGATTACAGCCTGCAGATGTCCAACCTTAATAGATGGAATCCAACAATGCATTATCTTGAAGCACAAGTTTAGCATAAAAAAAAATAAAAACCCAAAATCATTGTTATGGTGGCCTTTATTAGTTGTTCCTTCACACGTGTAGGGTTAAAACAGGTTGAAAAGAATAATCCTTAATTAACAACAATGCCAGTATAAGACATTTTATATACGTGAAGTAAAAGTACCAATACGGAACTGTTTGAAATTTGGCACAAGTATAGACAGAGTTCTGCATTTTTTGCTTCAGTAAATCTATTCTCCATCCAGAAGCTATTTCAATCTTTCTTTCTGCATTTGCCTTCAGTAATTTAAACTCATTTAAGGGATACTATGGAAACTTTTCTTTCAAATTTATTGCAAATACAAAATAAATTAACCACTGTAAAATCATAAGAACAGTACTGGGTAGACTAAGTAGTAATGTGTTTCAAGCTGAGCAAGCAGATGGCACTATTTTCATTCTTACTCATTTATTTTAAAGTATTTTGTTCAATATTTATAAGGAAAAGGATGTTTTTTGAATTACTGAGGGTAAAAATATAGCAGTCAAACATTTTAGGAAGAGGTTTATAGGTTTTCATCAGCATTTTAACATATATACAAAAAAAAATCCAGTTTAAAGCCAACAGAAGCCCCTTATTATCTGAAAAATATCCTTATTTAAAAGACAAAATGTTAGTCTCAAATTAAAACTTTGCTGCTAAATGAATTAAAATTAAGAATTCCACTTTCATATAGGTGAAACTCAAACAAAATTCAATGTGAAAATCTGAGCTTCTGTACCAGGAGGTAATAAGCATAGGAAGTCTTCATTTACTCAGTCTCTCATACCCTTATTGGCATTTACTGATTACTATGCATAGGAATAGAATACTCCCTACCTATTGAGCACTGAGTATCCCAATGAAAAAATATGTTCCTTAAATTTTAACAAAATCTTTCCAGATAGAAGCATAATAAGAAAAGGCAAGTAAACACAAAAACATCTGTCTCATCCATAAGTCTAGGTCATCAATCAGTCAACAATCTAGAACAGTCATCCAGTCCCATCACTGAGTGATGGAAAAATTCCTAAATCCACTAAAATCCTCTAGTAACTTTTGTTTCTTTAGTTACACTTCTCCAAGGTTAATGACTTTAGTAACAAACCTTTGAATACACAGAATGTCTCAAATCATGTCTTGTATGTGATCCCACAGACAGATTTCATTCATCTGCCTTACATTACCTGTCCTAAGAAAAATACGTGGAAAACTTTGTGTCCACTTTTTTTTCAGCTTCATTTCCATGAAATCATAGAATTCCCTGTTCAAGATGACTTGAACAAGGTACTAACTACTAAGTAACTATTTTTCACATATCAATATGTTCAGGTTGAGATTTGTAGGTAACAGGTAACTTAGCAATATCTTTTTAAAACTATGGAATACACTCCTTGTGACTCTCAAGACTCTCAAGAGAGATCATCTGATCATGCTGGTGTCCCAGTTTAATAGCATACCTAGAAACACTGACTTAAAGAGGTTCAGTACTGCTTCCAAGAAAATAATAGATACCAATTCATTTTCCAGTAATTATATAGCCACTGCAGACAATTATTAAGGTGGAAGAAAATGTATATTTCCAAAATTAATTTCTGGAGCCTATGAGGAGAATGAGGGAATGGATGAGACTTAATTCTGTTGTTGATGTGGAAGGGATGATTCTCCTAGAGATCAATATCACCTGCATGTCTGGTGACCTTGACTGTATCATGAAGATGATAAGGCTCTTCTGGTTTTTACTTTTAAGAAATAAATTTTATTTATTCATCTTAGTGCACAATGAGGGTTTTTTTAAAAATTATTATTTTTGAATCTATAAGTAAAACACTGGTAATTGGTTTATAATTTATGTAAAGTCAAATTTTCATACATACACACACTCATATATATTCATATAATCTTGATTTCTTACAGGTTCATTTTTACTTAAAATTAATGACATATTAATGCCCTGCTAGTCATTTATTATTTTCTACAGTGATACTCCTTAATTGTTAAAAAACTCCTGCATATTTTCCACTCATACTCACTTCAGAGATTTTGTTATGCAAAACCTCATTTGCGTGTCAATTCCACTGCAACTAGTGTCCTTTTTTCCAAAGAGCATCCATTCAAACTTTTTACCTTATTATGTCAAAATAGCCTTAGACCCCAAACTGCATTATGAGCTGATGTTAAAACCGAAACGAGATTTATTTTTGCTACTGCAGATTATTATGCATCAATACATTCCAGTTAAGAAACTTATTTTTCCTTTTGTCCTTTGATGTTTTTTTCTCAGTGAAGCCTGTCTTTCATGCAACTGAAAGAGATTCTGTATTTTGATAGGTATTTTGACTAATCTTGTTAGCTATCAGAAAAGCCAGGATCTGCTACCCTTTGAAATTTTCTGCACAATTCCAATTACACAATTCCCTGAAATCACTATACATCCAGCATATCTTCTGGGTACCTAGAGGTCAAAATATTACAGCTTTGAAATATTATCCAGTATTTCTACATGATCTATATGCAAGAACAGTTTCTTTGTTATATTTGCACTTCTTATTGTCTTCCTTCCATAATTTATTAGAAAATTCCCTACATAATCATCTAGAAGTAACTTTTTCTACCTGGAAGCATTTACTTTCAGCACTCTGTTTATACAACAGGCTAAGAATTGGTCTTTCCAATCTGTGGTTCATTAAGAAAATCACATCTGTGTGCACGTGTATAGGTGTGCATATAGGTTTATGCAGTTTTTTGATGTTTGTTCACAGGTCATGGAATTGTTCTGAATCAAAAGCTTCCAATTCCAATCAGTACTGAAAAGCAAGCAGATAGCTTTTGACTATCACAAATTGCTAATACTGTCAACACATGTATAGAGTTATTTATAGGAAGCATACATTATCTATTTTTCTGTCATATATGTCATTGATTTTCCTAATGCTCTAAAGCCAATAAAAATAGTAATTTACTTCTATGTGTTAATAAAACATTATTTAGTGCAAAAGATTAAAATCACTTTCATTTTCAGGGCAGATATATCACTCTATACCTTGAACTATTCTGGAATAAGGTTCAGTCATATGTTTTCTAACTCCCTTCCTAGTCAGCAGGGAGGAATAAACACCTTTAAAGGACTACTCCCATTATCTCATGGTAGATATATATGACTCAGTTAGTGGATGAGGGAAAGTCTGTGGATATTGTCTACCCTCATTTTAGTAAAACCTTTAAAAATCTCTTTCCCCAGCGTTCTCCTGGAGTAACTGGCTGCTCATGACTTGGGTGCACTGTTCACTGATGGCTGGGCCCAAAGGTGGTGATGAATGGAACTAAATCCAGCTGGCAGCCAGCCACCAGCATGGCACTGGGGCCATTTCTGTTTGATACCTTTATCAATGGTCTGGGTGAGAGGATTGAGAGCACCGTCAGTGAGTTCACTGACAACACAAAGTCGGGCTAGAGTGTTGATCTGCTGGAAGGAAGGAAGGCTCTGCAGAGGGATCTGGATGGGCCACAAGTCAAGGCCATTTGGACAAGATCAGGTGCTGAGTCCTGCACTTGGGTCACAGCAACCGCATGCAGTGCTATGGAATTAATGAACAGTGTCTAGGAAAATATAAGTTCATTGGATATTTGGATTGTCATTAGATATTGTATTATTGAAGTGGGAAAGTATTATTGGGGTGGAAAAGGAGGGAAGGTAGAGGTTTGTGATTTTGCTCTGGCACAAACAGTCTTAAAGAGCTGAGGTGTTTTTCCTGCTCTACTCCACAGGATATCAATAAAATAAAGTCATTTTCTACAGTCCCACACTCTGCTAGCACTTCTCTGAGGCAGGTCACTAGAGACCTTGCAATTGACGGAAGGAGTATTTGCCAGTTTCTCTCTTTTTTTTTGAATCATAGGGGAGGTCATTATTCTAAATAATAGGAATAATTATTTTTGTTGGGTGTTTTAAACATTTTGGAAATCTGCATTTCCTGAGGTTCAGAGAGGGTGATGTGGCAGTTTATTGTGTTTTGGTTTTCAGAGAGGGGGATGTTTCCCTTTTGTTCTATATTTCTTGACCTCTAATGCTCAAACAGAGTGGCACAACAGGGTGTGCACTGTGGTGACGTATTATGGTGATTATTAGATAGAAAGAAGAGGGCAAAATGCTGGCAACCTCACAGACATTTCATTATTAGTTCGTAATCATAATTCATTCCCTGGAGAATCTCATCATGTTCATGAACTCTTTAAAAAACACAAAGAATTAGAAGAAAAATACCTATAAAATTGACAGTATCATTTTTTCAATTGGTCAAAATATAATTCTAGAAAAAAATAATCACTGATACTTTCCAAGTGTTCATGATAACTTTTTTATGACTGCAGCAAATTTTTGCATATTGTACATAATAGTTGAATATCTGTCATTTTTAAAATGTGAAAATGAGACAATATATATTCACAGGAGTTACAAACCAACAGAAGTCTCAATTTTTAGAAATAATACTGGATTAAAGACCTGTCTTTTTGCAAAAAGGGAATAGGATCTGTTTTCCTCAGGTTGCTACAATTTCTTCCAGAAACTTCTGTCCAGAGATGATGTTTGATACTGGGACATCACATATGCCAAACTGAACAGTGTGCTCATTCCCAGAAAAGAAAAACCTCTTTGTTCCAGGGCAACCAACATGATTGAACCAACACTGGCTGCCTCTACACTGTTGAATGTACTGCTCCAAGAAGCCATTCCTGGCTCTAGGCTTAAGGAAGTAATTCCCCTCACTCTTCAGTGTAGGGTACCCTGTTATACCCACTTTACCTGGGCAGCCACCTACAGATTTTACAGCACTTGGTCTTAGGCTTTCTTTGGTATCTGAATCCTCAGACATTTTCCTATAATTTTCATTGCTGTGGTTTTTTGAGTTCTCAGTGGTTGAAAAAATGTGGTGACTGAGCCACAGCTCAGTTGTTGTTTCTTTTTTTAGAATGTGAAATGGCATTACATATTTCTTTCCAATCAACAAAAATCAGGGTAAAGCTGACCCAAACAAGCTTGCTCCTTTGAAAAGACTGCAAAAGCCATTATTATAAGACATATTTTAATTAACACAGTGCAATTATACCGTCCTTCATGTATATGTGTATTACTGTGTCTGCCTGTGTACAGAAGTTACAAGGGCCTCTTATTTTGCAATTATAGCTATATACAAAATAAACCAGAAAAAATATCTCTCCAAGATTTTCTTTTTCCTTTGAATTTCCTTCTTCCTTTTTCCTTTTTAATGTTTACCCCAGTGTTTCAGAACTTCTGTTGACCATACATATAGTTTAGCTATTCTCAAAATATACATAATGAACAGAGCTAAAATGTATTATCTGAGTCACAATGTTTATTCTGTTCTCTACAGTCAGAATTAATTCAGGTACAATGATAAATGTATGGATTTTGTGGTAGCAAGAAATGTTCAGTTTCCAATCTATCACTTGCACTTTTATCTACTCAGAGGTGGAGGATTTTGAAGACAGATGCCACCTAGAGATCTTGGTTTCCTATTTTTAAAGCATCATAAGTTGCTCATATAACCACAATGCTGGATTTCTGTTTACAAAAGAATTTTTGACAAACTGGTTTTTGTTATAACTGGTATTTTCAATGGATTGCTCTGTTTTTCTCAAGCTCAAGGTTATTTCTCTCTAAACTTTCTACTGGGATGTCTCCAGCACTACTAGATGTGTTTGTCACACTTTAAAGAGCAGCACATCTGACCTTTTGGGTCATAACTTCAGCCTCCAGGACACTCAAATCTTGCAACTCTTTTTGCAATCTCCATCCACAATGTTTTCATTTCTGAATAAGGTAGATAAAGATATAGTAAGCCACATTTTTACAGAATTAAAGAATCAGAGAATATGCTGAGTTGAAAGGGACCTACAAGGATCCTCGAAGTCCAGCTCCTGGCCCAGCACAGCACCATCCCCAAGAGTCATATCATGTGCCTGACAGCATTGTCCAAATACTTCTTGAACTCTGCCAGGCTTGGTGCTGTGACCACCAAGCAGGTGGTCAGGCTTCCCTGGGGAGTCTGTTCCAGAGCCCAACCACCCTCTGAGTGAAGAATTTTTTCCTGATATCCAACCTAAACCTCCTCTGACACAGCTTCAGGCCATTCCCTTGGGTTCTGTCAGAGTCTTTTCTAGATTTTGACAAAAGAATAGTAAGAATTATTAGGATCAGGAAAAGAAAAAATATGTGAAAAGGATAAAATATGGACAAGGTGTCTCACTAGCTCTTTTCTATATATATTGGTGAGTTTCCCACTAGTCATGAGAGTGAAGAGATCAGTGCCTGCCCCTTTTCTTCCCTGCATGAGGAAGTTGTAACTGCAATGAGGGCTCTCCTCAGCCTCCTCTTTTGCTGGATGTAGCGACAGCTTTTGGATGCCTATATGCATAACTTAAGCATCTACAGAAACTGAGTTGCTGAAAAGTGAACATAACTTTTCAAACCTTTTTGAAAAAGGTAGATTATCTATTACCTGAACACTTGAAATAATCTTGACCTTTAAGGAAAACAAGTCTTCATATCAATTGTTTTCCATGCTGGAGTATTCTGCAAATTTGTAACAAGGAATGTTGAAATATAAAGTTTTGGCAGTTATGATCAAAGAGAGCTTGGACTTACTGAAATGACTGTTTCCATTGTAAATTCCTCAGAATTCAGAACTCTTGATTTGAAAACAGTGTTTCTTTGCTTAGATTTTTTTTTTTAGATCAAAATACCATTCAAACATATAGTCACAAGAGAATTTTTATTTCCCATTTCCCCCTGGGTATTTTTAGTGCAAAAAGCTTCAGCAAACCCTAGTTCTCACTTTAGAGGAAATCAGGGCTTCCACAAAGGTCAGTGAAATGTTCCTTATGAGGACACATAGCGATAATAAGTCATGTAGTTGTCACAGCCTGCTTGCACTGGGAAAACAGTGACATGACTAGAGGCTAACACCTAACCCCACAACTTTGCTTGCCCTTTCCTCTGTCATCCCCTTTCTCTGCATAAACAAATACAGGAACCCCCAGGGACCCGTACTTGCAGGAGTACACTGTCCCATGGGTGGTGGTGGAGTGTGGGGGCCCTTGCCCACTTCTCATTCTGTAAACTTATGAGAGGCAGAGGATTGAGCATAAGAACACACCTTATGCATTACAATTTTTCCTTCTCTTAAGTCAGCAGAGAAAGAAACAAACAGGAGTGGGCAAAGGAAGAAAAAGGACATTTTTCATTTCCACATGTAAATTATTTTGCAATATTTAAAGGTGTCCAGTATCTATTGAAATGATGGGCATGTATTTACAGACTTGTTTTCTCTATTTTATCATTTTTGTCTTTCTTTTTAAAGGAATGGAATGTTTCAATAAAGCTTTTTAAATAGTATTTAGATTATAAAGTAGATTAGCAGTTTTAAATATCCACCTGTGATTAAACAAATTGGTTTAGTTCATAATACTAGTTTTCCTCCTAAGCCTTGAAATCCAAACATCTTTTGAATTTCCAGTGTTTAGAACATGTTGTTCTCCTGCATAACATGAAAAAACCCCACGTGATTAAAACCACTGTTTCAATGAATCCACACCAAATAATCATTATGCCCTATGACAGTGATACAACATTAATTTGGGACACACATTCTATTATAAAGTGTATATAGGAAAATATTTGGTTTTAAATGTGTCCCTATTTCCTGTCTCTTTTTGAAAGTCACCTTAAATTCCATTCTTTGATAGGACACTGATAAATACAGATGATGCCAGGAAAAAAAAAAAAAAGGGTAGTTAAACAAAAAGAAAAAAAAAAAATCAACACTGTGCAGACATGCCCTTCATTATAAAATGTCTGGTAAATACAGACAGTTCCAATAAACAAGAAATTTTACATATATTCAGGTACACAGTTCTATTTCAGAGAAAGAATGTTGAACAACTGATTCTCAAAAAAGTTTGAGATAAAGGACAGAGCCTGTGGGTAGCATTCCAGCTATAATTGTACGTTCAGCTGCTTCACTTGTTGCCGTTGAACTTATTAGCCCTTTGATGAAGTCAAAAATGAGCTCTCTATGAGAGCTCTCTCATAAATCTCTGTTCTCCTCTGACATCCTCTCACTGTCTACCCATCTCTTCATCTATTATATGGGAAATCTATGACAACTTACTTAAAGTTAGAGTGGCAAAGTAGGTAGAGTTAATGAATATTCTAATGACAGCTGCTCGTTAGGTACTTCCTTTGAAAGTTTAGCTCTTCTTTAGAAAAGCCTTTTTGCCATTGCTGTTATTCTTTGCTTTAAGACATTAACCAGTCAGCATATGAATATATAATTTCTGTTTTTGTAAGAAAGAACGCCATTACATGAAGCTGCCTGCAAACTTTCAAAAGCTGTTAAAATTATAAACTATTAGACCAAGCCCTGGTTTAAAGAAAGTATTCAGCAGTGAAATGACATATGATATCATTGCTAATTACTGGGATTACAGATTGCAGGTGTAAAAGAGAAACTCCAACACAGCAATAAAAGCAATTAGATTATTCAGCTTTGAAAGTACTTAGAGCATAGAGAAATAATGCATCAGAGTGCAAGTCAAAAATCTGCAGAGACATTTTGACGTCAAGTTTCCACAGCTTTAAGAAACAGATAAACACCCAAATATCTGTTAATAATCAATTCATAGAATATGAAATAGCATAGCTCTGTCTCACAGTAAAAATTATTAAGATCTTGTGCAACCTTTACTTTTAAGAAATTCCAATGATAATAAATAGGAAATTTATTTCAATAAACTAAGTAGGGACCTCATCAACCTGTAGAGGATAGGAGAATTCAATCTTTAATAAAACCAGCTAATTCACCTGAGGAAAAAAAAAAGGCAAATCCAGAAGCCAACACAAAAACGTTCAAACAGTCAAACAGCTATTCAATAAAATGTGAAGGATTAAAAAAAGCAGTGGTGTCCACAGATCTTTGAGAATATTGAAGAACTAATGCAGCATCAATGCCCTGAGACAGCCCAGACTAGGACATGTGATCCATATGCCACTGGAGACACTGCGGATATGTCATTCTGCAGATATCTAAGTACTCTTATTCCATGACTACTTTAGAAAAAAACAGTGCCTCTTCTAGATTTTGACAAAAGAATAGTAAGAATTATTAGGATCAGGAAAAGAAAAAGGATGAGAAAAGGCTAAAATATGGACAAGATATATCAGTAGCTCTTTTCTATATACGTATTGGTGGGTTTTATCTTCATATGCATGTTTTATTAAGGATTTAATACTTTATTTCAGACAAAAGACAGCTCTGCTTTGAGAATGAAAAAGTAGTATGGACTGAATATATGTATGAAACAGAAAAGAGTGAAAAGATTGCATAGGATGATCTGAGAGATTAAAACCAAATTATAAGGGATCAAATAAAGAATTTTTAACATGTTTATAAAAGAAATTATCAGCAGGTGCAATATGGCAATTCTCCATTAATTTTAATGGTACTTGTAATGTTTATAAGTTTATACTGAATTTTCCCATGTAGCTTATAAGAACATCTGCTGAGGCTGAACAGAAACTTAAGATGAAACTCCAACTAATTTCATCAACAAAATAATATTCATCTGGTTTTATTTGGTCATTTAGACACCATCTATTGAAAAATAATCATAAATTAATTCATCTGTTCTTCACTATGCATCTTAGGATGGGATCTCTGCACTGTTTATAAAAGATGTAAAGACAATTAATGCAGGCTACTGCATTAATTGACTTGAAACGAGAAACAATATCATAATGACAGGCAGGGACATGAGCACCAAAAAAAAGTATCAGAGTTTCTGCATAGTTTATGAGTCTCCTAGCTATCATTTCAGGAAAGAGACCCCATTTTCTCAATACTTCTTATCCACTTTCACTGTGAATATGCTTTTCGAGCTCAGCATTGACTGTGGATTGTTTTCAATATTTGCAGTCATACAGCTTTATATAGTTTGTCATATACTTGTTTTATAATTTTTCTCTTAGGAGCATGAGATAAACACCATTTTCTATATTATAGGTTGTGGAGGCTCTGAGTCACACAGGGAAAGATAGCATTGACTGGAGAACAAAATCATCTCCTTCCTTCCATTTCACAAGACTGATGATTACACAGTAGTGAGAAAAGTATAATCCACACTATGGATAGAAAGACTCAGCTCACAGAAATAATACATCTTGGTTATTTTATATTCAATTTTTCCTTCTTACAACCACACATTAAATTGACTTGGCATTCATCATGTGTGCAATACGTGAAGGACATGATAATGTTTTTTACTTCATGAGATTATTTACATTTCTATTAATTGAGAGTGACACTAATTTATTTTATTTATTTTCAGAAAATTAGAAGCCACTTCACATTTTATTTAGGCTGAAGTTTGCCCAAACCTTGATTCTCAGTTCTTTAGTAATTTTCTAATTGACACACTTTTTATAATCCTGATTATTTCCCCCCTTTTATTCCTTTTGCAGTACTCTGAGAGTTAATAATGTCCTAACTAGTTTACATTCTCCTTTTTGAAGAGTCCGAATTTCTATGCAGAAAATGCTGTTCACTGCAGATAACGAAACCATTAAAAACATTCTGTTGTACCCAAGCCACTACTGCTCTTTGTGCAAGATGAATACTAAAAGCACCATTAGCAGCAGAGACAGTTACCAATCACTTATCGACAATTACACAATTAATTAGGTAGCTGCTTCACATTTACATTTTCAATCTAAGAATATATTTTCTGTTATATATCTAAACAAATATTTGTTGAGCTGGAGGACAGGACCAATCTTAGCTGCTTCCTAAGCAGATACCTGCAGAAAACAAGAAGCAGGCATTATGCAGCACATGGCTTCGGTCTGCATTCATGACTCACAATCATGCTACGCTTCTTGTGCAGCACAGGAACAGCACGTACTTAGCCACGCACAAGAGACTACTGTCTTTGTCCTCGTGCTAGTGCTTCTTGCTACTGCTATGGATAAAATGGCACTCAAATTATCTTAACAGTAAAGGATGTAAGAACAGAAATAAACACATATATCAATCAGCTACACTTCTCTCAAGGGAAGACCCAAACTTTTTATGCATGTGTTTATTTCTGTTTCTTGAGGCTCTACAAAATGAACTGCTTATTTAACTAAGCCTTTGATCTACAATCTTTCTTCTGCAAAGCATGGGTAGCAATGGCATCCTAAAAGTTTTCAAAGGAGAAATGCCCTATATAAAATTCTGTGCCAGTAGGATAAGCACCATACACTTCCCTGAAACTTCCTTCTTATTGATCTTGCAAACAGATAACAGAAATGAACAGTTGACTCTTTTGTTTATATCCCAGTGTTGCTACTTCACTGTTCTGCAGCTTTAGGAAAATTGTGATTTGGAGAATGGTGTGTGCGCTATGATTACAATGTAACAATATTTCATAGATTGGTATTTACAAAGTACTGTGAAATGTAATGAATATATTTTAACTTTTTTGTATAGAAAGGCTCTGTAATATTGATTAAAAATAAAATAAAGCTTCATTATAACACATTTTTACATAACGAGCCCTAGAATACCTCTCAACACAGGAATACAACCAGATACATCAACAACTGTCTAATTCTTCACTTTCAGTGCTGACTTGACATCAAGAAAAGCTCCCTCTGTAATAAACTGAAATGTTTCTCTGCAGCATTTACAAGCTCCTGGAAAAATTGCCTGAAGGCTCAAAGATTTAAAGTTTTACATCTAATAAACATTTTAAATAATCCTATTAATTTAGTAAATCAATACAAAATAAACAATGAAGACTTCTTTACATAACTTTAGCTGGAAAGCTACTCTTTATGCTTCTTTAGGCTAATACTTTAATGTATCCTCTCTGTCAGACATTTATGAATATATCTGTCACTGAAAATCCCTACTGGCAAATGGAAGGCTAAAAGAAGGCAATGAATCTAACTATTCATGATGGAGGACTTATCAAGGTAACTACACAGACAAGGAAAGGGGAAAGCTGATGTATTAAAAATGCTTTTACTACCACAACTCATAGAAGAAGGTCTTTTAATCCAAGAGCAAGTTTTTAAAGTAAGTAAACCCTTTGTGTTCAGATCAGTGGTCATGTTGTCAATAAGCATCACTCATGAAGGCCCACTCACCTCTAACTGCCCATCTCTCTTCCAGCCACCTCTCATTTCTCCCTCACATTTCCATGCAATGCATGGCTGTGTCTGCAACATTCCCCTTCTTCATGCCTCTTGCTACACACATTGTTCTCCTTAAGCTAAATTATATTCATCCTGGGCACATGATGATATTTATAGGAGATGGACTGGATAGCTTCAATGTCTTTTTTTTCACTTCCTTTAGTTAATCAATGACAAATTGTAGATGCCTTTTTTTTTTTTTTTGAGGCCCCCCTCCCCTTTTTTTTCCCTTTTTCTTCAGATAATCATCTTTTTATATTGGGCACTGGTATCAGGGTGTAAGCATGTGCCACTAACATCTTTACTATGTCTGTGCACACTCACAGGCTGTAAAAATATTTAGATTCAGTTCTTGACAGGGATTATAATGGAACAAATTTTGATATTCCATTTTGATACAGAGATTTATCCTTGTTCTGAGTAGCAGAGGAACTAATGTGGTGTGCAACAGTAGAAACAAAGAAAAGAGGAAAACTGAAGACAGCTTTACCACAGTACAAATCTGGAAAAAGTCCTGGGAACCTAAAAAAGCTACAGCAGTGTTGTATTACTGTGTGAGCAATAATTCTGAATTAGTATTTTGCAAATGAAAAGGATAATAGGTAAAGGAATGGAAGACAGAAAATACTAATGTAAAGGACCAGGTTTATGCCACTTACAATTGTTTAGCTTATTCCCTTCAAGCCATTTCAGAGAAGACATGAGAACACACACCCTTTGTACAATTTAGTCTTTTCAAAAAGCTGAAGTCAAAACGTTTCACACCCTGCTGTTAAAACCATGACTGTTATGACACTTTTATTTCTACCAGCTCATTTATTCTAAAAGCATCTCTAAAATATTAAAATATCAACATCACAGGATACACTGATAATGAAGGAATTACAAGGTACTTTCATGACAGGACTTGAGGGGTCTGAGTTCCTTTTTTAATTTGTCACCATATCAGTGGAAACACATCTGTTAATCACTACTTTTTAGCTGAATCCATCGTTGCCTACATGAGCTCTTCTCTCCCATTTCCATTTCCTTGGAAAGTTAAACTGCATTGGTAAATCTCAGGTGAGCCAAGACAACCTTTGTCTTTGCAGCAAACCAGAAAGGACTAATATTTTCTAAATCAAACAGCTGTTTTAGCTGAAAGGCAACAGTTTACATCATCACCAAACAATTGAGATTCTGGCTGAGTCAGACTTAAGACAAAACTAGGACCAGAACGAGCAACCTCCCAGGCTGAGGACTGAGCAGCAAGGTGGCCTGTGGAGAATCAACATCTTGAATCTGCTTTATTTAGGCGATAACCAGATTAAAATTAGACAATTTTGAAACTTCTTCTAATGCAATAAAATGCAACAAAAGCATTCAAAAAATTCTCTAGCCTTAAGAAGTTTAACAGCATCCAAGATGGCATGTTTCTACAGTTTAAAATATATCACCATTCATTAAGAATCAGATTTTCACAGGTTTGTAACACTTAAAAACCTACTCAAGGCTCGTACTATACATTCAGTACACAAATGTGTTAGGGGGAAAAACACAATAGAAATCTTTTTCCCATTTCTGGGCTATATATCTGAAGAAAAAAAAAAAAAACCAAACCAAACAGCAGCTTATTACTGAGAATAAAAGAAAATTATACCAATTAGAGTGTGTCTTCTGTGAAGTCCATGATTTTCATATGCATATTTGCACATTTGGTCAGGGGAGGTGGTGGTCCCATCCTCCCTGGATGTGTTAAAAAAGTTTGGAAGTGGCACTCTGTGCCATGGTTTAGTTGAGGTGTTAGGGCATGGTTGGACTCAATGATCTTAAAGGTCTCTTCTAACCTTGTGATTCTGTGGCACCTAAGCAAAGCCTTCTTCCTTTAGCTGAATTTTTCAGGTCTATAGAATAACAGATGACTTTGGGCACTGAACTTTGGGCAGGGGAAGAAATTAATGAGACATAAGCTTTATTGTTTACAGATATGTTTTCTATGTAAATACAGCTTCCTCCTTTTTTTCCCCCATAAAAAAATTAACAGGGAACCTTAGTTTGTGGATTAACAGTGACTGCATGATAACTTCACCAGTAAGTATAAAACATAACAACTACTGAATACAAAAAAAAAAAAAAATCCCCCAACAAACCTAATTCAAAGTGCTGATCCTTAAGAGGTCTTAATTCATCCAATTTTCTTGGCAGGCTACGGGTTTCCAGTGGCACTTATTCCATATGTTCTTGTGGTGATCATCTGAGGAAGTCAACTGCCGGAAATATCAGGTGCAATTCTCTCATAACCCATAAATAAAATGTTATTGAATATCACTTCATTCCAGTTATTAGCCATGTGTATTTGGGTCTATTACATTTCCTTTTCAGACCAAATCCTTGATTTAGTATTTGTTTTGATAGAGTCTACAGTGGAATGATTTTAATATCCAGATTTATATTAAACCAGATGAGGAAATGGGTAAAATAAATGCCCTATAAATGTAACAAAAAGTCCTCTACTTGTATTGCTGCTTTAAATTAAAGTAAAATAAAATGAAAAAAAAATGGCATGTATGCCCAATTACCTGTAAGCTGAGGCCTGCCCTTTTAATCAGTTCTGTGTAGATGGGTAATGGCATCTTTTTGAGATCTGTATTGATTTTGAGGATGGTCAAACAAATGATCAAACATGCAATGCACTGCATAAGATATTAAGGCAAAATTGTAAAAAAAATTCCATGGTAAGAATATTAGAAAAATAATCACAACCATGTAACATATAAGTGGTTTATTTATCATAAAAATTGCTTATCTTTTTATAGAGTAGTAGTTAAATATAATTACTATTCACTGCTTAAATTGAAATTATTGAAATTCTCAAAGATCAGCAACTTGAGAAGAAATTACACTGCTTTATATTTATTATTCTTACTTAACTTCCAGCTTTCTGTAGTCTCAAAATTAAATGTACCTACCTCGTGATAAAAGCCAGTTTTTACAAATTTTCATTTAATTGCTTCCTACTGAGTTTTCTCTTCCTTTCTTTGTGTTTGCCCACTTTCAACGAGTCTGTACTAATAGAATCAGTCCTATTTGACAATGTTTAAAGCAAAATAACTAACAAGATGCTCATCCGATAGATTTTACTGAACATTAGAGAGAAAATGCAGTGTATAGAATTCAATTTAAATAATGTCCATTACATCCTCTTACGGTTTCACACTTTATTGAGCATGTCATAATTTTCCTAATTCGTATAAGAACATAGCTGAGAAAGGTGCCAGTCAGGATTCAAGTCCAGCCAAAGGCTTCAGAGACACTCAATATCTGAAAAGCAAACTCAGTCCTCTTTTATTCACTGTTTGTATTTCCTGTTTACATCCTTCAGTACTCCTTTGCTATTTGAACAAAGTTGGCAAATTTTCATCATCCATTATGTTGATGGCATGACATTTAGTGTCTTTCCAGATCACCCATAAAGGCTTTAAATGCTAAATATACTAGGGTGATTAATGACTCTTCTTTTGCACCATTGTACCTATCTGAAAGCATTACCCTTCAGCACAGTCTTCATTTATTCGCAGCTTGTTCTGTATACACATGAAATTCTAAGTTAACATTTTCTTTATATGCATGAAACTCTGAGTTAATGTTTTCATAGAGGTTGTCCTTATCTACTGCTCTCTCCTTTCATGAATGTTTTAAATGTTTTTTAGTCTTGTAATTAATACACAGAGTGAATTTCTTTCTGACTGGATGTTCACATACCACAGGCATCACTTTTTGAAGTAACTTTGAAGACTTAAATCAGCAGAATGTATCAAGATTTTGTGTATTGTAACAAGCATTGTTAATAAGGTCAGGATACCTTTTATTTAGAAAACTGTTGTAATCATGAACTGAAGAGCATTTTAATTCTCTAGCAGAGTCTAGCTATCAGCATTTCTATGGGATAAATAAGAATCCAAATCAATCACAGTGTTCTGAATACCATGACGAGTACTAAGCACAATTTCAGGTGAAATCTGTCTAGAACATTTAGAGTTTATTTACCCTAAAAACTGTTTATTTGCTTATAGAGTTGTAGTTAACTATAATTATTATGTACTGTTTAACATTTAATTTCTTTAAAGATCAGAAACTCATGAGGAAATGACACTAACTTATTAATTACGTGCTTTATGTGATTTATTAATTATGTGCCTTTTGCAACATTTGAGTCAGCAGACAGATTTCAATTCCTGTCATAGAAAAAATCTGACATATATTGGCAGATAATTTTCACATTTTACCCTTAATTCTGAATTGTCCCATTTGGAATTAGAAAAGAAAATGGGAGTTGTAACTTTCCAGATGTAAAACATACGTCTTTGCTCTGGCATTTCCTTGACAGTGTGTTTGTTATGCATTCAAATCTTGATATTTAGCTTTTGGGGAGGGTTAAGTGCAATCAGAGCATTTATTTCAATTCTTCTACATATATACTCTGATCCTGCCATGAGAGGTATCTTGTAGTAGCCACAACTGCAAGTCATGTCATCTCAAAGCCAAATGATGTTCTTTAGAGAGGGACAGATAAGAGAAATATTGGGTTCTGGAGATATGAACACCAGAGTAGACTCCTTTCTCCCAACTAACCCTCATCATAAATTACAAAATATTCCTAATTTATGTACTTCTGTGGGTCTTATCTAAACCTTTCCACCATAAGTCTGCATTCTCATGTAAAATAAGCAATACAACCAAAAATGTATTGTTGATCCATTCAAGTGTAGGTTATGGAAAACCCGTGGAAAAGTGTTTATTAATAAATAAGGGATTACATGATCTGATTTTATTGTAGGATTTTGACATACTTAAATTCCACATGCAAAAGAAAAAAATGTAACCATTCTTTCTCAATTAATTTGATGGAAGAGTCCACAGATTCCTGCTGCTCAGATACCTTGTCAGTTTTCCACAGTGAAAAATCTAAAGTCAAACATTTTGGACACATGCTTGAATGTTACCATGAATATTTGGTAAATATTTCATGCAAAAATAAGATTGATATTTTTTATTATTTGAGTTCTAAGGATGTTATAGTCCCTTCCTTCAACTACAGAATAAATAATCATTTAAAAGACATAAAATGACAAATGCCATGCTCATTATTTTTTCTGGAATACCTGTAAATATGTATATTACATTTAGATTAGACACATTAATTTTATAGTTTATAGATTAACTTTTACTGAAGTTGTAAAATCACTGAATAAGAAAACAATTTTTTCCTATAAAGTACTGCTTAGAGAAACGCATGCAAACCATGCAAAGTCTAATTGCTAAACAAAATGTTGGCTTTCTGTGAAAAATATCTGGATGCATACTATGCTATTGTACTATAACATTTTTCCTGGGCATTACATTTAAAAAAATATTAGTTGCAATATAAGAAGTTGAAATCTCCAATAATGTATCAAAGTATGTGATCAGTTGTCAACACAAACACAGATAAATTTCAAGCCAACAGAACATTAGGGTAACAAAGTGGTTGTGGTTACAGTGTTATTTCAGGGTTTAGGTAGTGAATTGACAAAACTAAAAGGATAAATCCCTATTTATGGCTCCACCCCAAAATATACTAAACTAATTTCCAAGGAAAACATGCAAGAGATGGGCTTGCAGCCCTTCCCTGAACTTTGTTGCATTTAATCCTTGAGTTCCCTTCTGACCCTTTTTTATTTAACTGCAGAAATATCCATATTACAAGAGAGAAAAGGCAAGTGCTTATTATGCACCTTAAACTCAGCTTGGAAATGTAAGTACAGCACTGTGCCAGAAAATAATTCTGATCATATGCTTGAGTTTGATACAGCTATTGGCAAAAGTTCCCTCAAGGATATGAAGTACTGATAGTGCACATCTTTGGAAGCATTGTCAGATTATCTGAGCTGAGTGTTGAGCACATTCTTATCAAAGCTGTTTGAGATCCAGGGAAAAAATTTTAAAAAAGGGTATCCTTTTGCCTAGACACCCCCAGGACTCAACTGGCTAGATACATGCAGTGTAGATACATGCAGTCCCTACCAGCTTGCAGCATAGCTGGGGTATCCATCTTCTACAGAATAATGCTCTAATTAGGGTATTTTCTCTGAATTTTAGTCATAATTGAACCTAAGGAGATTTGCCTCTACAATATCATCTTCCAAGAACTCTGTTCTAGGCAAAAAAAAAAAAAAAAAAAAAAAAAAAAAAAAAAATTTAAAAAAAAAAGCCCCAAAACACCAAAAAGCTCTCTTGTATCAGAGTGCTCTGTTCTCTTGAAATCATACTACACTTCTGTTAGGACTGAAAATGTGTGGATACAGAATAAGTGAACCTGCCTTGCTATCCTACTGGATATACAGTGATTTGACATACTCCCTTACTGTATTACATTCTTTTATTTCCGTGAAAATGCAATCCTGTATTAAAAAAAAAAAATGAAATTAGAGAAGACAGGTCATCCCAATGCTCTTCTGTTTTAAATTGTTTTCTGGGACTGTGAACAAAAGCTGATGAAAAATCACATCTCAGTCTTGAAGATAGTTCATATTTTTGAGGCGAATGCAAATGCATACTTTCCCAGATTCCAGCCTGAGAAAGTGTAAGGAAAAGCAGCCTGTTTTCTAGTATTTAATATTTGAATGTTCCATGGGCCATTGAATACATTACACACAAAAATTGGTCAAATAAACTCTGTTTAACAAGTTTTTTAAAGTGTTTGCAATTTGGAGAAAACGGCTTAGAAAAATACCAAGATAAAACTTCAAGGAAAATAGTTCAGAAAGCTCCAGAAGAGTGTCAGAACACTGCTAATGTAGCTCTGCAGAGGTAGAAGTTTAAGTCACCCTTGCATTCTGGTTATCTTTGGGTCTGGTTTGACTTCTAATGAAAAATAGAGCTGCTTTAGAGTTTTAGTCAGTATTAACAATTAA
Source organism: Pycnonotus jocosus (assembly GCA_013400435.1). Lineage (NCBI taxonomy): Eukaryota > Metazoa > Chordata > Aves > Passeriformes > Pycnonotidae > Pycnonotus > Pycnonotus jocosus. The sequence goes on from VWYP01020748.1 coordinate 129,146, forward strand.
GTCATGTACCTTCCTATTCTTCCTTTTATGGAATTTGTCAGATTACAGAAGTACACCTCCATGTGTACCTCCAGTGCCTCATATAAAATTCCTGACAAGAGGAAGTTAGGTCTTCCACAGAAAACCATTCTGATTTCACATTTTCACAAAGGGAAATTCAGCAAAAAGTAGGTAAAGAACTACTGCAGTAGTGCAAAGGCATAGAAGAACACAACAGGTCCTGGATGTGTATTCTTCAGGGAAATTTTTTGGACATATTTGAAGCATGTGTGCTTATTAATTTCAAATAGCTTGGGGTTTTGCCTAAAGACAAGAATTAAATAAGGACTGTGATTTTTCTCTGTCTCATAATCAGACTCAAATTAAAACACAAGTGTGTTAGAGAAAGATCAAGCAAAACTGACTACACTTTGCTTTTGAGCTAAGGAAAAAACTGTTTTCTACTTTTAATCTCTGTCTTCTGTTAAATCTTTCATAGAGAACAAGTGCTAGTAGTCTGAACTCTTCAGCCTCCCAGTGGTGGGCATGTAGAGGTGAAAAGTAAATTACCCAGCTCCAGTGAGAAAGTGTTTACTTCTCTTCTAGCAAAGGTACTTCAGAGAAAAGAATCCTGATCTCAGTAATGTCTGTTTGGGGTTGTGCAACAATATGGCTTGATAGCTACAAATGATTTTTGCTTTAATTTAAGAAAATATTTTATTCTTGTTCAGACAAATTGAGACCTAGATGACAGATGACATGCAATGATATGAAATTGTTTCTGAATAGACATCATTGAAAAGTTGGAGCTAAATCTATTTTACAATGATCAGTGATTTTAATGAAGCCTTTTAATATGATCAAGAGAAATCTAAAATTGATTTGAGGAATGTTCTCATCAGATACACAAAGAACTCAAAAAGTCAAAGACTGATTCTATAATTAGAGAAACACCCCAAAAGAAAAATAGAAAGGCTGGCTAAAAAATGAGCTATTGAACTAAACCACATAAGAGACCTTTGAAAAGAACTTAGTAATAAACACAGCCTGCACTGAGAAGTAATGAAAACATATGCTAAAAGAGATGATTGAACATTAAAGGATGAATCTCCTGGCTTTTTCTCTAGGGCTTAGGCACCTCAGATCCAATCTTCAACAAATATTCTTTCTGTATTGAGTTTCATAAATGTCCACCAACTAAACCAATACTTGTCTTCAGAGATTTCAGGTCTTATAACCGTCATTGCTCGAGGGGTACCTTCTTTTTACTAATTAAAGGAGAGCCAGAAATTGATGCAAGTGCAACTGAATGACTGAGGCCAGCTTAGTGCTTGCTCCACCTACATGATCTTCATAGGAAATAACCAGTTGGAAGGATCCAAGGCAATTGGAGATCAGCGGTCTAGTACTCAAGCTCTCCATCCTATTTTCATTTGACAGTGAATATTTATTCTCAAATATGCCCAGAAATCTTTCCCAGCACCTGGGAAGATGCAATAGATTTGGCACAAAATCATAAAGCCCTTATCATACAGGGGTAAATAAAAATAGTGCACGTCCAGCACACATTTACTACACACGGGGCAGAGGAACCTCAAGCCATCCCACTGACACCAGTTTGATGTAAGGGACAGCAAGAGATGCCCAGGGCCTGGAGAGGGATCACAGGTCAGCAGAACACCTGGAGAGCTGCACAGAGGAATTCCAGCCGCTCCAGCCAGTGAGTCGGCTTCATCAGGAGCCCAACATAAATGCCCCCCATGTAGTGTGGGAAATGAAAAAGAGGAGTTACAGAAATATGCATTATCCTGGCCTTTGTGACAGCAAACCTTGGCATCTTCAAAGAGGGTACCATGGCATAAAGCCCTGGGAGGAAGAGTGGCACCAGAAAGCTGGTTAATATTCAGGGATCACCTCCTCCAAGCTCAGCAGTGATGCATTCCAGTGAAGAGAAAGTCAGACAAAAACACCAAGAGGGCTATGTGAATCAGCCAGAAGATCAGTTTGGGCAAACTCAAACACAAAAGAGAAGGAGTGACAGGTAGCCTTGGAGGAATACAGATTTTACAAGGGCATGTAGTGGTAGGACAAGGAGGAAAGGCTTTAAACTAAGAGTGGGTTTAGATGAGATATTAGGAAGAAATTCTTTACTCTGAGGGCAGAGAGGCACTGGAAGAGGTTGTCAAGATAAGTGGTGGATGCCCCATCCCTAGAAGTGTTCAAGGCCAGGCTGGATGGGGCTTTGAGCAACCTGGTCAAATTGAAGGTGTCCCTGTCTGTGGCAAGGGGACTAAAAAATATGGTCTTTAGGGTTCATTCCAAACCAAACCATTCTATGATTCAATGATCTTTGGAGGAATCCCAAGTACTGGGTCAAAGCATACTTTAGTATATTTGAGTGCTTAAGGTCACTTAGTTTCAAATAAGTAGGGCATTTATTTAAGAAATACCTTGTCAGAAATTTTGACTTTGATGAAGCACATTGAAAAGAAAAAACTACTAGCTTTTTGATGATAAAGATATGAACTGTAACCCAGAAAACTCCAGTTCAATTTTTGTCCCTGGAGACTCATTTGAACTCAGACAAAGTCTATTCCCCTCACAGTCTAGTTGCACTTGCTAACCAGCAAGTTTTAAAAAACTCCTTCTTTATATTTCTTCCCACTTCAATGGTTATTTAATTATATAAACAATGCTGAGGAGCTTTCCTGGAAGAAAGGAGCAGATTTCTATCCTGAATAGTGTATGCCCAAAGGTTTCAGATTCCTTCTCTAGATTAGTCAGAGTAAGAACCTGGAATCAGATTGTATCTGTCCATGGCAAGCGCCTTACCAGCTGGCCCAGCTGGCCACATCCAATTAATGCACACTGCTGGATCATTTTTCACAGACATTTTTCAGACACATACCATTTGTAGAGCAGTATGAAATAAATACCAGCTTGTTTCTTTTTCTTCTCCCACAAAATCATAGGTTTGTTGTTAGGCCAGAACTAATTGTGGTAGCCATGACCTGTTTGTGACACTTTCCTAGTGGACAATTATTTACCATCAGTGAGGTTTATCTCATATTAATCTTCAAGCTATATAGACAAATTAAGTAGGGTTTTTTCTAACTTCAGCAGTAAGGATGCTCCTGAGCAGCTCAGAAGTTGTTTTTGTTTGGTTCTTATAGTGAATCTGTTGCCTGTCTGAACACAGATAAATTAATAGCCCTAAAATCCTTCAGGAATTCACACAAAAGTATACCATGAATAGAACATGCCTATCTTTACCACTCAAGAAAACAAACCACTTTTGCAGTGTATGAAAGGAAGTTAATTTCCTGAAACCTGTCTAAAATAACCTCAACAACAGCAGTAGTATTTGCACTGAAAAAAATTATCAGATGTGAATATCTGCATTGTGAAGCTCTAATAGTTCTCATCTGGGGCTCTGCCTCTTGCTACTCCATTATGACAAAGCAGCCCAAAATTAGAGAAAATTTGGCTTCGCTCATAAGTGCTCATTTTACAGCTTTCAGTGTCTAGGACAGTGTGCTCTTCCAGGGACAAACAACAGGACAGGATTTATCTGACAGACTTAAGGCTAATTTAATTCATGATAGGTCATAGCTGGCTGGGGTACTTACAAGCTCAGAAAAGCATGAAAGGATTTCAAAGTCTTGTTAGTCCATACTGTTCTTTCCATGCTGCCCTGTAACTCAGCATAGCTGGAACAGATGACCAAGGTTGTCTTAATATTCGGGATGAAGGGAACAAAACCACAAAGCAATGCCTGTGCAAAGCTGCTGTGTTTTTTCTCATCTGACTGAAAAGCTACACATCTATTAGCTGTATTCAGACATTAAAAACCTGCTCATGAGCATGTCTTAAAAGGCTTATTAGTTTGGATGGTTGACTCAGCTGAAAACATAGTGATTCACATCCTTGTAATTATCTTTTGCAGACAAAACTAAGCAAGCTGAACTGCATACTTCTAAATGAATTGAGGACCAATATTAAATGAAGGCTTATTTAAAATAGTGCTTCATCTGGAACTGAAGGGAATGAGTGAGATTTATTGCAGCTAATATTAAGCATCTACAGTGCTAAAGATATGAAGGTTACTTCTGATAAGAATTCCCAGAAAATATTTCTGTTGCATTCTTGAAGATCTGCAATTCACTTTTCTTTTTAAAAGGGGTATACTTTCTGAATTTATGAATGGGTCCTAGGTCTTGAGAATTTTATTGTTAATTTCCCTCCTTACTCTCACACTTTTGCTCATACATGCCTGTATAACTCAATCAGTTCCTCCCTGTACTAGCTTTAAGATTTTCTCAGCATGACCCTGCACTCTGCACTTGCAGCCAAGAAATCCAACCATGTCTTGGGCTGCATTCAAAAGCTCTGTGGCCTAAAGGGCCTCTCTGCTCTGCTGAGACCCCACCTGAGTATTCCATTCAACTCTGGGGCTCCCAGCCTAACAGGAACATGGTCCTGTTGAAGTGAGCCTAGAGGAGGGCCATGAAGACAATTCTCTAGAGGGCTGGAGGGAGCACCTCTGCTCACAAAGACTGAGAGTTGGAGCTGTTCAGCCTGGGGAAGAGAAGGCTTCAGGGAGATCTTATAGCACCTTCCAGTGCCTGAAGGGGACTGCTACAAGACAGATGGGAAGGAGATTTTTACAAGTACGTATAGTGATAGAACAAGGGGGAACGGGTTTAATCAGAGAGAATAGGTTCAGATCAGTTATTAGGAAGAGATTTTTTTACTGTGAGGATGGTAAAAAACTGGCACAGGAGGCCCAGAAGAGCCGTGGATGCCTCATCCCTGGAACTGTTTAATACCAGCTTGGATGGTGCTTTGAACAGCCTGGTCTGGTGGAACGTGTCACTGCCCATGGCAGGGGGCTTGGAACTAGATTATCTGTAAGATCCCTTTGACCCATAGCAATCTGGGATTCTGTGATTTTATAAATTATACTTAATCTCTTGCAAATAAGAGCATGAGTAATGTTACAATAGCAAATAAAAAGTTGCCAGGCTGATAGAAAAAAAAAATCTATAAAATAAAAACTAAAAAAAAAATCCAATCAGGAAAAAGTATCTTGTTTAGATTTTTCCCATCCTAAATAAAGACACTTCAATGCAAACAAGATAAAGAGCTAATATTCAACTACTCAGAAAGTGAAGTTTTACACTTGAAAGAAGAAAAAAAATAGGATTTAACTCAAGAAACCTAGGAAAACTGGATATGTTCTTAAGTGTTTGATTATAAGTCCTTAGCAGATGTTTTCACATGTGGAAATGTGTCATGGCACCCTATGGTCCTGTATGGCCATACACGAGAGAAAAGGGCAGAGATACATTTATACTGAACCCCCTGACCTGCAGTTAAACATCTGCTGTAGGATGAGATTACCCCAGTCTATGTCAATATTTTTACTGTAGAATAAAAGTCTGGGCACTAATTCTAAGTGACATCAAGCAATCCTTTTCTGGAGGCATACATAATGTTGCATAGGTATATGGATACATATTATTCATGTGCACAAATATATATGCATGTTATTTGCACCTGTCTTCCCAACCGAACAATTTTGGTTGTTTAGAAAATTAGAAAAAAATTAATGCTATCCATTGTCTAAGATATTGAGAAAAAAAATACAATTCCTACCCAGGACAAGAGAATCTTTTTCACTCAAAATTGAATACATGCTTGCAGAGATGATATGAATATGCTGTGCACATGTCAAATCTCTTAGAGGTTTATAAATATCATTAGCAAAGATAAATTGTGATTTTGTGATTCATAAAATGAGAGGCAGTATGGAAAAGACCTTTGAAAAACATCAATAACATAGTCAGTAAATCAGAGACCAAATGCTGGGATGCTTAAAACAGATGGCACATGAAAATAAGCATTGATGGAAAAGGTCTACAACTAAAGCACTTTCTCCCACAGTAGTTTGTAGATTGTTGGTCTTTTCTATTGATTTTTCTGTTTCTTTGTTGTTAAACAGGGACTGAAAGTTTCATTTGTACATACCATTAGATACTATCTCCAGGTGTCTTGCAAATCAGAGTGCTTTCAGAAACATATTATTCCAAGTTTTCAAGTGTACTGGAGTATTACAATCTGTACAAAACTTACTTGAAAGAGACATAAGAATACTAAGCTTGTAAATTTATAATTCTGACAATTGCTGATTATAATTCAGGAGAATTTTAATGTTCAGGTCTGTTCTGTAAAGGTAGACTGTGGTGTCAACAGCTAGTATATATATTCAATACAGCATAGATTGGGAATGGTGATCAGAGAAGACACTTTTATATGTAAGTTTTTCTTATCTATCTATCTATCTATCTATCTCCTGGGTTGTTTGTTTTTTTTTTTTTTTTTACTTTGACTTCAGCTAGTAGAAGCAATAAACTCTGACTTATCTGAAAGCTTTACCCAGAAAATTCCATCTTAAATGATTCATTCAGGTGCTCACATGATGTGAGTCTTATCATCAGGCTGGAAATTTCATTCCATGAATCATGTTGAACTGTTCAAGGAAAAGGAATATAATGCATAGCATTTCCAGGTATTCAAATTAGCTCTACTTCTTCACATGAGACAGCTACAAATGATTGTTTATGAGCAAAAACCAGGCCAGCTGTTATCCATGCTAATTGCTAACATCATTCCAAACAATAAATATATTTGAGTAAATCATAATGGTTTTTTGGAAAAATCATTTATGTAAGAACAGGTGAAGATTCCCTCATGATAATATTTCAGTCCAGTTTCTCAAGGCTGCACAGTGTACCAGAAGAGTACTAATATGGGTTTTTTGTCCTGATCTGTTGAATGTCAGTAGAAGACTATTCCTCAAAAAACAAAAAAAAAAACCCAAACAAACAAACAAAACAAACAAACAAACAAACCCCCCAAAAACCCCAAACCCACCCTGTAAATGCCAAAGCAATTTTACTATAACTTTGAGCTAATTTTATCATCCATCTGGAAAAGATTTCCCTTCCCTACAATTTGTTTATTCAGAGTTTATCTTAGGGGACAGTGCATGGAATCAATGTGCTGAACAATAACTAGCTGACTGCATGATCTAATTAACACTAACTTGTTATTTCCTTTCTTCTATTTTTGTCATGGTCATTCCTAGTATTTCCACTTACTGCAGATGAACTCCTCAGAGCAGGATCTGTGGCATCTTCAGTGTTCATGATTCATCTAATAAATGCAGCTATCAAAGCTTGTAGGACATGTTTTTCTTTAACAATTGCATTATTAAAAAAACACCATCTAATTAGCTGTCATTGATTTGAGTAGTGAAAACCAAAAAAGTCTATCTCAGTATCAAATCAAAATAATCAAACATGAGAAAAGAATAAAAAAGGGGAAAAAAGGAAACATTCATTCATTTATATCTTGAAGGCACAAAATCTTCTTATAAACAGATGGAACTGATGCTATAGATATAGCATAAAGCTTTGCTGCTTTTTATCTTTTTCTGGAAAATGATGCATTTTTTCCTGCTATGTTTAGTCCATCAGATAACCTACATCAAAAGAAACCAAATATAAGTGCTTCAGTGCTGAAAAATCTTTGTTAATTCATTGATAACCAAATGTGGAAGAGAGAAGACATTAAGTATTATAATTTAAAATGTTCTAATGTGCCTTTTTATAGAAAAAGTAATTGCATGGGTGTTAAATATTCACACTGCAAAGTAGTTTTGAAAAATTGCCCATCCTAAATTTGTCTCCCACCAAATTTCTATTTTCTAACATTACAACACAGTCCAAGAAATACTTAAGTTTGACTTGTTCTTTTGATATTAATGCAGGCTATAAAAAAAAATCTCAAAGAATCATCAAGTTTATTTTTCAGTCTTGCCACAAGATGATCACTCTATTGAGACTGTGGTGACCTCACTGTGACTGTTCAATGAGTCTGTAATGCTTCACAGTGAAGCTTTTTACTTTATGCTAATCAGCATTCATTATTTGCAATTAAAAACATGTGCTTTTATCATTTCACAAACATTTGATTGTGACAGCTAATTCAATGCTGGCTTTGTCTTCAGTTTAAAAGAAGTGTAGACCAATTGAATCAGAGATATTGTGATAACATAAAATTACTATTACAGCTATAGACAATTATCCTGTTGCAGTGTTAAAGGATCCATGTAGGTCACACTTTTAAGAGGGTTTAGATCTTGGCACAGTAATGTCGTATAGCTCTGTTAATCTACAAACTGGTATCTTTTATCTAAGCCATCTCTGTAGTGATCTGTCATGCCGATGTTAAACTTTTAATAGTTTTTCAAAGAAAACACTCATTCATTTAATAAATTACATCTTTATGCTTTGAGAACATGGAAAAGCTTTATTAAATAGTTTCTATATTTTATTTAAAGAAATCATTAGGAGTTAAAAAATATTAGACATATTTAAAATATTTCTTTGCTGGGACAATTCGTACATGAGATTCTATTTTCTTTGTAGACATTTATAATTTCTTTTCTGTATTTCTATTTCATTTATAAAACTAAATCTTAGGCAGAAAAGGTCACTTTCTAATGTCCTTATCTTCTTCACTATCAGTGAGTGATGCCAGAAAGTTTCTAAAATGTTCAATATTGACACAAGGTCTATGAAATTACTCTTCATCTTCTGATATTCATGTGAATGTAATAATGCCTACAAGGCATGTTAAATTTTAAGTTTGTCTGTCAGCTAGTTCGAGTAACCAGCTAGTTTTCAAACATTACCTTCTGCTTCATTGGATTTGAAGTCTACAATCTCCCTGCTTTCTAGTGCTTTGCAAAGATACTAGCCGGGCTGAAAATCAGTGAAATAAACAGAGCTGATTCCAATCACTGGAAGAGGCTGCAGGTGGGCATAATTTACAGACCAAGGCAATTCCCTGTTTCTACATGCAGAGTTTATGCAGTCAATATCACATCAATCTGTACTTAGCTGAATAAAAATCAGCACAAATACACAGATTTGCTTTTATTAATGGATAATTCCAATGTTGAAACTGGTACACATAATTTGAAATAAAGTGCCTCTCATTTTGAAAAGGAGGATGTTTCTACACATCTTTGTTGTCAGATATGCTGGAAAAGCAAAGTATGTCCTTTGATAATGAGTTTTTCAGTTTTGTTTTAAAGGCCCATAGAGACCTGGTGGGACAATCCTCTGTGAGCTATAATAAGCTGTTAGATGAATACCTGCTTGACACTAAAATTCCGGAATCTTAGTAAAAATATTCTGCTGTGGCAGCACTGAAAGACATATTCTCACTCAAAAAAAAAAAAAAATCAGAATCTCCTTTGTTCTTTTTTACTTTAATGTAACAAACTGGCTGTTGTCCTAAGGCAAACAAATTAACAATTAAAGTCACCTAGTGAGACTCTGCAAAGTGGTTGTTTTGAGGTGGACATAAACTGCTACCCACAAGTCTTTCCTAAATTTCAGCCAATATTTGAGAATAATTGCCATCTGGTAATTATCCTGTTTCATCCATCCAAATGTTCTTTCAATTAGTTTGTTAAATACTACTAATATTGGCTTCATGCAATCTAATATAGTTTCAATGATTCTCTGGAAATAGTGTGTTCAACAAATGTGTCCTAACAGCAGTGGAAAATTTGACCATCTTTTTTTATTGACATATATGTGTTTCACAAGTGGGCCTACAAGATCTTTAGTAATATTTAATTTGTACATAGAACTTATACTAATTTCTTTTTTTTTTTTTTTTTTGTTAATGAAAGAATAGTGTAAGAATAGAGAAAAACAATGGGAAGGGTTAATATATTGGCGTAGGAATATATGACCCACACTACAGTTGCCCAGGCCAAATCATTAAATGAAAGAATTTGAGAAAAGCACAGTTTAGAAAAAGCATAGATTTCTTTACTAATTTCTATTGATTACAAAAAGCATGTTCTGACATAAAGAGATCTCATAAATATTATTTATTTAATCAAAAATGTTTGCATTTCTTCCATCTTTCCCAAATTTCTCTCAGCTAATAGCTAATCAAATGCAAAAATTACACTGGTAGCTGTCCAGAAGACTTTGTTCCATCATTTCAGTTGATGATTCAAGCTTTAGTGACCCCCACGCTGGATGAATGGCTTCAGAACTAGCATGAGTGTCTCATCATAGTAGAGTGAAATGGATTTCCTCATCAGTGTTGTCTATGGCAAATAATCACAGGCGCCTTCTATTCAGTTCTCTTCATTTCCACAGAACCCTGAGTCAAATTCAAAGTCTTACTGTCGTTCTCTAAGGAAGTTCATGTAACTTATAAGGTATCTTTCATCACATTAATCTTCCTTTAAATTCTAAAAAAAAAAATCTAAATACTGTGGTTACTGTATTTAATTTTCTATAGTCACAACAGATACTAAAGCCACGAGGAAGACAGAAAAAGATAGAAAAGAAGAACCAAATAATTCACTCACCACTTCAGAGTAAAGAAAAATCAAACTGCACCATAATGAAAAATTTGAAACTTAGATGGCAATAAGGAGCTAGTGTAAAAAAATATGAGGATCCTATCAGAAGAAGAAATACATATTACTAGTAGCTTTCCTATAGAGGCAGTGCAATCATGACTGCTGCTTGGAGACTTTTTCAAGCCTGAAAAATGTCACTGGCAAGCAGATATTCTAACTGCATTGTGTGGACATGATTGCTTCTTTTTCTTTTGCTAAGGGTTGATCTGGAAGGAAGGGGTTTGATTTTAAAAGTGTATATTTTACTAAATTAAGGATACTGGTTAAGATATTGTGATGATATTTCTGCTGGGTTTCTTGGGCCTTGCACCCTCTCTCTTGAGCTGTTTCTGAGTAGAGTGAAGAGTGGACAGTGTAAGGATCTATATACATTAACTGTACCCCACAGTTAAGGGAGCTGGCTTTTTTTAATCTTTTCTATAACACATGTCAGAAAGTATTCTCCCTTACTGGGCATCCCTGCATACCTGTGACACTCCCGGAGCACAATGTTCACAATTTAATCTGACTACTGAGTCTTCAGGGGTCTATGAAGTAAGAAGCAGCCTTCCTGTGAATCTATGATTATCAGTTTGGAAGGCTCTTAACAAAAGGTGTCCTGTCTGGCTTGATTTTCCAGGAAAAAAATAGTGACTGCCAGATGCTCTCTTTGCAGTGCCTGATGCTGCAGATATTACTTTTTGCTTGTGGGGAAGGGGACTTTACTCAAGTACAGGCAGGAATGAACACAACATTGTGCACAGAAAAGGTAAAGGAGACGGAAAGGAATCAACAGCAGGAATGAAATGAGAGTATTTTATCAGCCCACAGCTATGCACTCAGCCTAGGTAAGTTAAAAGGCAGCACTCAGGCAGACCATCAACTCATCCAAACACAGTCCCTCAAGCGTAAAGAATAACTTTACATTTGGCCTGTGGGAAACGAGCTGTTGCAAAAAGGCAAACAATTCTTTTGAAAATCTATGTAAATGCACTTTAGGTAACTATCTTAGGAAAGAGGAGTCTGGGTCCGAAAATTATCTGCTGGCCTCTATAGAAGGTGGTGTCTCCAAGGTAAAAAAACCTATCTCTAATGAACCTATCTCAATGTGAAATTGGATGCTGTTTTAAAAGAACAGACATATATTTAGCCACCTTCTTGTCACTAAAGAAACATCAATGATTTAGATTGTTTTTTTAACTAAATCACAGCAGAACTGAGAAAGTATTATCAGCCCAGTGTCATCTGTCCATTTCAACTGAATTTTATAGTAGAAAACATTTTTTGTTCCCAGTATACCCCTTCCATACCACTTTTTTGTTCATAGTTGGTAAGATGATATTTGCAAAATGTAATAATCTTGAAATCATTTTGGGGGAAGAAATGAAAAAGCCTAACATGAGGGCATATTAGCTCCTTACAGTCTATGAAATATAGTTGCTCGTGGTGCCTGGGGATTGGAGTCAAGAGTCCCTTAGGTCTCTTCCAAACCTTTCTTCTTGAGGAATCACACACACAAAGATCCCAAACCTAAAAAGGATGTGGTATGTTTCCATTCCCTAGCAATACCTTGGTTTCCCTTGTCATGTGCATTCTTTCCAGGTAAGCCAGAACCACCCCTGCTGTTCAGAATAGAGTTTTATATTATACATCTCTTAATAAATACATGTTGTCTTGCTTGTTGTTTTCACCTGTGGAAACAATGGCTCAGATAAAAGTCACAAGATTATCCTATATATTCTCTGTTCTCAAGAGGAAAAAAATATTGGAGCTAATACAACCAACAATATACTTGCAAAAGGAAAATATTTGACATAAAATAAATTTAGAAACAAACGTTTACTTTTTCTTTTTTTCCCCTCTCACAAATAAACTCTAAATTTGGTTTACTGGTGAGTGAAAAACAGATGGGATATTTATTGTCACCACTAAAAAATGTCTCTTCCACTGCTTTTGTTTTCATTACTGTTAGCAAAATCAGGGAATTTTGTAGGCTTTTTGGAATTGCCTTAATCACATCTGTGAAACCAATAGAAATATTTTCTTTTGGGTCTCATTTGTTAGTTATTCTTTCTGACTTTCTGGGAGTCAAGTACTCCATATCTTTCTTCTTTCTATTTAACATATTTAAAAAAAAAAATCTCTTAATCAATTATCTCTTTTTTAAGTCATAATCAAAGCTCCATGAATTCTCCTGCCTGGAAGAATTAAATCTCAGGTTACAAAGAATAATTAGCTCAATTTTGTCACACATACCTGACATCCCAAAGCATCAATTATCTTCTGCCTCCTGAAATATGCTGAAACATCACACATAGAAGTTGCCATTAACACCTCCTGCTGTTGCTGTGAATTGCTTTAGCCCCACCATATGCAGTATGTTAAAGTTTTGAATTAAGATCTACATGAGCAGTACAAGCTTACTACCACAAAATGTGTTAATAAGAATAAACACTATACATACAAGTCAGGAGCAGATAACCACCAAAATCCTGATTACATGAATATGAAAATATACATATGCATGTACCTGCACATTATCTATCATTCAAGAGCTGCCACAGTACTGGAAGCCAGGTACAGAATTTCCTGCAAAATACAAAGCAGGTATTCACTGATACTACTCACATCAGCCACAGTGTTTACAGGAGTGGATTTTTTTTACTTCAACAACAATCCCACAATATATGTCAGATATATTATATATATCAGATTGCACGTGTGAAAAGCACATGCTTGTTCCTGCTGTTTTATGTACCATGTGAAGTGATCTAAGTACAACAGTAATACATCTCTTTATTTATAAAAAAGGAATCATTTTCTTTCTTTGCACTGTTGCATGAAACGATGATGTGGAAAGTTGTGCAGAATTAGCCATCTTTGCTCAAAATGTTGATGCTGAAAGTCATGCAGTTCTAAACTTCCAAGACAAATCCCATATGTTTTCTGATCCTTTCCTTGTCATATTTTCCTCTTCCAAACATTGCTGCAACTGTATGAGCACTTGACGTGTCTGAAAACATCTGATGTAAATACAAAAATAGGACTCTCTTCCTGTGTCTGATACTATATTAAAAGTTGCTTCAGGAAAGTCAACAGGGAAAGAGAGATTCCTACTAGATGATTCACAAAAAGATTCAGCTCTGCCCTGAGGAAACAGATGGCTCCAATTAACCCTTTGCATGTATGATTAAATACACAAGGGCTCTTATATTTTTCAAAATATGAAAGACGCAGTAGAGTTTTCCTCACAATAAAGAAGCCTGAAGGACATCTAGATATTTTAGAATGGGGAAAAAATGATGGTGTAGGATATATCTTTCACTTTTCTACTTGAAAACATTTCATGGATATATTTCGATGTGGAGTACATTTTCACACAATGTAGCCAATAAGGAACAAAATATTTCTGTAAGGCTCACGCATTACAAAACTGTCTCTGACTTAGACAAAGGTATGTCCAAGGTGACATTGACCAAAAACACTGAACATCAGAGTCTGAAAGGGACCTGGGCTCTTAGCTAACACTTCAGAGGGATTTAAAAGCCTTTATAATTGTAAGCATCTGGGCATTAATGAATTAGAGATTCAATTTTCAAAAGTAACTTAGGTAATTAAAAGCCCAGGTTGAACTGAATTGTAATTAGTCTGAAGTTCCAAAGGGCCATATTTTTTAAGATATTAAACAATTTTGAATTGTGGTTTATTGGTTAGTGAGATTTCTAAGTGAATAGAGGTGTAAGTGCATATGAATCTACCGTAATACCAATCTAATTTTCACTTCTGAAAGTGGACCTGTGTTCTATATTAATTGAACACTTTTGAAAGTATTATTACCAAGCTAGTCAAAAGTTGTATTGTTCAGCAATAAATATTTATCCTCTTTAGAGGATATTTAAATATTTATCCTCTTTATCAGCTTTAGAATACTGATTCTTTAACCTTTGTATTCAAATATTCTGTTTATGTTTTTCTTACGACACAAAATGGTTTAAAATTCCAAAAGTAAAGATCACCACTTTAAAAGAAAAATGTGTGGGACTGGTAAAGTGCACACTGCTATACAGGGAGCTGGTGAAGCATAATTGCAATTACTTGTAAAATTCTTTGTGATCTCAGTTAAAAGGGGCTACAGAATTGCACATCATGATGATGCTGTTGACAATGATAATTATTGATTCTGAGAGCTACTTGTGTTTTCATACAAATTGCACTGTTTGCAAGGTCTATGAAGTGGGCCTCCCAACAAATTTCTTTTCTTATATTCAGGAAAATTTTCTGATGAAAGTTACATGTGACATAGTGCTCCAAACTTACTCTGTTACTGTCTACATTAAAAAGCATGCAGTCCCTGGAGAAGTCAGAAACAAAATTAAATGTGCTGTTTTTTCTAAGATAAAGACCAGAAACCATTCTTTTTGTTGCCCACAGAATTTATGCCATTTTCATGACAAGACAACATCTGCTTTTTCATCCTATGAATGGCTGAATCATTTAAATGTTCATTGGATAATAAGCTATTGAATGTATTCATCAAGAATCACAGAATCACAGAACAGGTAAGGTTGGAAGGNTTGAATCATTTAAATGTTCATTGGTTGATAAGACACTGAGAGGTGTATTCATCAAGAATCACAGAATCACAGAACAGGTAAGGTTGGAAGGGACCACTGGGGGTCATCTGGTCCAACTTCCCTTGTCAAGTAGGGTCATCCTACAGCATATGGCACAGGATTGTGTCCACACAGTTCTTGAATATCTCCAGTGAGGGAGACTCCACTGCCTCTCTGGACAATCTGTTCCAGTGCATGGTCACCTGTGCAGTAAAGAAGTTCTTCCTCACGTTCAGGTGGAACTTCCTGTGATCCAGTTGCTGCCCGTTGCCTCTTGTCCTATTGCTTGGCATCACCAAGCTCCATCCTCTGGACACCCTCCCTNACAGGATTGTGTCCAGACAGTTCTTGAATATCTCCAGTGAGGGAGACTCCACTGCCTCTCTGGACAATCTGTTCCAGTGCATGGTCACCTGTGCAGTAAAGAAGTTCTTCCTCACGTTCAGGTGGAACTTCCTGTGATTCAGTTGCTGCCCATTGCCTCTTGTCCTATTGCTTGGCATCACCAAGCTCCATCCTCTGGACACCCTCCCTGCAGATACTGATAGAACTTGATGCGGTCTCTTATCAGATGTCTCTTCTTGAGGTTGAACAGGTCCAGCTCCCTCAGCCTTTCCTCATAGAAGAGATATGCTCCAGTCCCTTAATCATCTCTATAGCCCTCCACTGTACCTGTTCCATGTCTGTCCTATACTGAGGAGCAGAGAACTGGACACAGCACACAAGAAAAATGTGAAAAGTGTCTATAAACAGATGGAGTAACTTCTAAAAAAACCCAAAAAATGAGAGAAAAGGCTAATACTGCAAAAAGTTTCAGTATCTTTCTCCTTTCCTCAATTTCCTGCAACATTTACTAATTTTTGGAAGCAGAGCAAGGCATACTTGTCAGAACCACAAAGTTTCCAAGGACCAGGAAAAGCAAAGCAAGGACAGTGTCCCCCTCCCGACTGAAGTCTCACATCTAAGCCTTGCAAGCTAAGAGTGCCTCATTCATTCTCTGTTGCTGGTCCACCTGGTCTGGTACTCTGCAAAATTAGTACCTACAGATGAAAAATACAGAGAAGAAGAACCTCCTTCTATCTAAGAATCAATGGTTTGACTACTTGCCTGAAAAAGAGGATATATACATTAAGTTTCTCCTCCTTCTAGAAATTTGTGTACTACTGCATCCAGAAGGCAGCAGGTATTCAGCATAAGGCTGAGCTTTCTATAACCTAATCACAAAGTCATCAAATCAGACAGAAAATGATAAACAGTCTCATGGCTTGGGCATTGAGTTGAGCAAACATGACGTTTGCTCATCCATTCTATCCCATGGTTTCAGTTTCAGAATAATTTTTCTCAAATTTTCCCCTGCTTTTCCACTTTTCCTTCATTCTGCTGTCCAGTGAGAGTAAGCTTACAGAGGAGAAACAGAAAATATCTTAAAATCAAATAACATTTTATGTCACTATCTCAATTGCACAAAGCAGAAAACTAGTGAAAAGGTGTAATGGGACCAATCTTTCTCAAATTTCTCTTCTGTCTCAATATTAAATTTTTAACTAGGTGGGAATGTAAAAAACAGACTTAGAAATAAATGTATTACTCTCTTGCAATGTTCTGAAAGAAAAGGGCAGAAAGGATGTCAAGGAAGAATGAAAATTTTTTTAGGAGTGTGTAAAAAGCTAGGTACTTTTTAAATAGACACTGAATTGTCCGATTATTCTAGGGATAATATAAGTATTTTCCTAGCACTTCGCACTGGATAAAGCAACTGGAATGCCTAAAAGTCTTTTGTATCCTTTCAATGCCGAGACAGCTCAGAGGTCAAGCTGTAGAAGCCACCTGGTCACAAAATGCATGAAACACATCTTTTAAAGGGTACCATATCACTCAGCACTGATCCAGTCCTATATTGTCAATGTCGCATTTTTCTTTGAGGAGGAAAGCAGACACGAAAGTCATAGAATGAAGATAATGTATTATGTATTTAAAGTAAATGGAAATAATGTAGATGACTGAAATTCAGCTTTTGAGTGAGAGAAGAGTCCTCAACCTATAAATCATGGGTTCTCCAGGGCAAAAGGCTGCCTTTGATTGCCTGTGATCAAGAGCTATTTACTGTGAACTGCAGGAAACAGTCTACATTGCAGTACACTGGAATGGAAGAGATACATAAAGACGAGTCCCTTGTCACTGAAAGACAAAAGAAACAAGGCAATTATTAGCAAATTATTGTGATACCATGATAAAAATTGAGTTGTGCAAACAAGAAAGAGATTGGAAAATGTAAAATACAGGACAACACAGAACTCAAGAAATTACCTGAGGCTGGGCAATGAATCAAGTAAGAGAAAACATTTTGTAAAACCAAATGTATAAATACAATAAAATTTTGTCCACAAAGATACTTTTTTCCTAATTCCTGGATATTTATCAAACTGGATCATTACAACCCATGTGATATTCATAGCTTTTATTGTGATCTGCAATGAGAAATGAGAAAAAACCAAAGTATTCAATGCACTGGAATTTTCTATTCAGTGATCCAGTTAAAAGCACTTTGAGTCCAGAGTGATTCAGTAAATTATATATTATACTATTCACTATTGAAAATAGCTTTGCAAATATTATCTACCATGGAATGCATATCTGGATCTTTTAAAAAACATTATACAAAAATTATACAAAAATTAGAAATGTAAAAGGGAAAGAGTGTGAGTTTCAATTTCTGCATTGAAATATTGCTGTACATTTGGAAAAAGAAAATAGAAATAAAAGACTTTCAAACTAAATCTATGCTACTGTACCAACCATTGTTAACAGTAGTAAATTGGAATGACATCATTATCTTTATTCTTGCTCTTCCTTTCTGAGAGCATTGGTAGAAGGAATGTCTGGAGCACTGAATTTTGATAGAAATTAAACTTTCTGTTTCTGTATATTTAAACATGCAAACTCTCACATATACCTGGCTTCATATTTGACATATTTATCCCTTAGCATGGCTCAAACAAAAGCAATTCTGAGAAATTCTCTGTTTTTAAAAGCTTACCTGCACATTTGATTTTAGCACATGATAAAATGAGCTATTTTACAGAGGTAGTGGAGGGAGTTGTAAGTGTTTCCACCAAAGTAATTATGAAGTTTTCATGGTGTTGTCGCAAACAACAGTCCCCAGAGTGCATGTAGAAGATTGCTAATGAAAATAACAAAAAAATTAACTTTAATGAAAAGAAAAGTGGCATCATGGGACAGCAGTTCATTCTTTAACACAATTTTAATGCTAGGGAAGAAAATTAATTTTATGAATATATATGTTCTGATTTAATAGTCAGCAGATTGCTAGTTAAGCCACTATATCCTCACTGTTTAAATGGGTGGCACTGGTATCAATTCTTTTATCACTTATGAACTCATGAACTTGACTAAACTCACAAGGACCTAATTGAAAATACTGTTCTTACCTTGAAACCTCCATGGTTTTTCATATGAAACATTTTGCAGAGTTTGAAAATACTTGAGAGATAAGCCATAGGCAATACTGTTTAAAGAGCAAACGGATATGTCAAGACTTCATATCAGCCCAAATGCAAAGTGAAGGAGGGGAAGAGAGAAGAACTTCGATTATATGTAAATTGTCATATCTTTCAGGAGATTTTAGGCTTTAGGTAAGGGAGGTTATTACTCGGGTTTTGGTTGCTGCTGCAGCATCCTGAATAAATAATAACTTTTCATTTTGAACAAGCTGTTCTCTACCACTGACATCTGCAGCTGTCACAATGTGTCTAAAGGAAGACTAAACAGATAAAAAAATACCAAGCCAAAAGTGCAACAAATAATCATAAGTATGGTAATCTGACAAGCCAAAGTGAAGATAACTAATATAATCTCTTTATAACAGTGTACAGCCATGGATTCACCATTTGGAAGAAACACATACAAAATCAGGGGAAATAGCAGAACTGACACAAAGGGTGGAGAAAAATATACTGATTGATAATGAAAAGGTTTGTCTTCTAATTTGTATCCAATACCACAAATGCTTAGAGTTGGCCAAATCATCTTTATGGTCAAACCAGAGAAACAGACAAACACAGATGTGTGGGTCTGTTTCTAGATGGTCCCTAAGGGTGAAATGGGTCATACTTAAGAACTGAAAAGTTCTGAGAAAGGAATCCTACCACTAGAAGTTAGACATCTTGGTAAAATCTCATAACAGTGTTGTGCCACAGTTTCCCATTACTTAAAACAGAATAATGTATCACTGTTGGATTATTCATGCTCTACAACTCTTCCAGCATGAAGATGCTGTAAAAAAGCAGAATATTATTAATTGTCTTTATAAATATTAAACAATGTGTATCTTTCTTTAACCTATGAACTCTTAGCCTTGTAGCTGCCTTATACCCACTGCACAAATATTAGAAGAAAACAGATGTGGAATGCAATCAAAAAACAATAGGATGTTAGGTGAGTCAAAATATCAGTACTTAGCCACTGACTCATCATCTCACTAAGTACACTGTTAAACACACGTTGCATGTCAGTAAAAAGATGTGAAATTAACTCATTTGTTGGAATTTCTGCCATGATTTCCAATGATATTTGATATATTAAATGTACTGACTTTCATGAACATGAGGAATAAAAACGTAAGAAAAAAAAAGGCATGTTCAGGTAAGGACTGACAAAAATACTGTGGATATTAAAAATTATCTCTTACTTTAAGAAATGAATGAATTATAGAATAGTATTGTTATATAAATTTAAATCATATTTTTTATTTTTTACAAGTGAAATCTGAGGTCAGGAATCATGTGAGCAATTTCTGTAGCCTTTTTTATGCAAAATAAGGTGAACTCTAGAGACACAGAAAAAAAATGTAAAAGGCTATTATTACATTAAATTTATCATAGGTATGATCGCTTTAGAGATGGGGTTTTTTTAAGATGGATTGATCCTCTGCTCCAAGTTGTCTTGAGTAAAGTGCAAGCAGTCAGACCGTTTTTGAATCATAACCTCCAAAGCTATTTTTGTCTTGGATGCCTATAAATAAACACACCAGTACTGTAAGAAGTCACGATCTTTCTCTGAAAGTCACAATATTTTCCAACATATAACTCAAAAAGCTTTAATTTACTAGTGTATGCAGGTAGTATAAGTTTATCCACCAGAGTCCTTTACCGCAGCGCAAGGAGGAATAGATTTCTCCTTCTGGTGTACAGCATGAGTGGAGCAGATAAATATGTTGTTCATCTTCATATTTATTTTCAAGAAACATTGTATATGAGGCTTTACATTATCTGGAAAATGAATTATGCATGTGACAATATGGCACATCCCTCAGTCAGCCAATTTCTGATGTCTACTCTGCCTCTTCTCACATTCCATGCTGTGATCAAAATAATCTTGTTTTTGTGCAGTTGCTTTGTTTTGGGATTTTTCCTATTATCCCTGTGAAGGAATTACTTTAACTTTCTCCCTAACAAATACTATTTGCAAACACAATGAAGTTATATTTAAATCACCAAAGATTAAATGAAGCGGCAGGAGGCCAAGGGAAGGTGCTATCTCTTCAGAAAGCAAGATAACAGCTTGAGAAAGATAAAGAATTTGCAGGCTTTGGATTTCTAATTTTTTTTTTAATTTTATTTTTGTTTAAGTGCACCAAAGGTCAGAAAATAGTAATGTAAAGATATTTTTAGTGCCTATCTTTCCCTGCTTGACTCCTGTGTTAGTTATGGTGTTTATTTCATACTGGCAATTGTCTTTATGGATGAGGTAATATTGAAGCTGGTCAGATTCAGCCAACTCATACTATAGCAAGATATTTAGCTGGCTCTTTTCAGATCAGGCTTTTTAACATTATAGCAAATTCTTCAGCTCACCTGACACCAAACCCCATTCTTCCTCCTGAAGCTTTTTAGATAGGGCCAGAGCAGTTTGTAACACAGCATAGCTTACTGGCAAGGATGACAGCATTTTTAGTTGAAGTTAATTGGCCTTCTCTTGCTTCTAATGAGGGAAGTTTCTCTGCCTGTTTCCCAACATATGAAGTTTCCATCTCTGTATATGGAGGTCTGTGGAACAGCACATATGCTGATTTGAGTCAGCTTAGAACCACTCCTCTTCCCACATGCCCAGTCTTTTGAAGAGGAAGTGAACTGAGTGCCTCCATCTGTGCTGATAAATACAGAAAGGCCATGGAACAATCAATGTTCTATTCGCCATCAGGCAGCATCAACTTTTCATTAATTAGCCCCAGCAATATCAGAGCTACTTTTTCGGTTTCAGTAGTCCAAATCAGAGCCAAGATATTGGTTGCAGGGTGCAGTGTTAAGTTCACCCACCGAGCCTCCTGGGAACCCAGCAACACCCAACTCTGAGACTAAATGCACATCAATGTGAGGTGGTGTATTGGGCTTGCATGGCAAGATTTTGGCAGTGGCAGTACAGCAGTAACTTCCATTAAAGCTGCCAGAAGCTTCCTCCATGTGCAACCGAGACCATGCCAGTCAGCTCCAAGATGGCTGGCCACTGGTGACAGTGGTAGTACCTCTGGGACAACAGATTTAACAAGAAGGGGAAAAACCCACCCAACAGCAACTTCAGCCAGTAGAAAAGAGTGAGAACGCCCAGGAGAAACAGCCCTGCAGAAACCAAGGTTTCTACAGATGGGGACGAGGTGCCCCAGCCTCTGGAGCAGAGATCCTCCTGCAACCCCTGGTGCAGACCACAGTGAGTCAGGCTGTGTCCCTGCAACCCATGGAAGGGACCCACTCTGGAGAAGTTCATGAAGAAATTCAGCCTGTGGGAGGGACTCACACGGAAGAAGTCCATGGAGGACTGTGTCCTGTGGGAGGGATTGACATGGACGAAGTTCATGGAGGACTGTCTCCTGTAGGAGGGCCTCCCCCGACGGAGCAGTGGAAGGTTGTGAGGAGTCCTCCCATAGAGAAGGAAGGAGTGGCAGAGACAAGGTGTGATGAATTGACTGCAGCCCCCATTTCCCATGTCCTGGGCTGCTGGAGGGGAGATGGTAGAAAATTCAGGAGAAGTTGAACCCAAGGAAGAAGAAATGGGTAGGGGAAAGATGGTTTAAGATTTAGCTTTTATTTTTCATTACCCTAGTCTGATTTGATTGGTAATATGTTAAATTAATTTCCCCCAAGTTGAATCTGTTTTGCATATGATGACAATTGGTGAGTGACCTCTCCCTGTCTTTATCTTGATCCACAAACCTTCTGTTACATTCATTTTCCCCTGTCCAGCTGAGGAGGGGAGAGATAGTGCAGTTCTGGTAGGTACTGGCATCTAGACAAGGTAAGCTCATCATAGTTGCTTAGGTCTTGATCTAAGAAATGTAATAATTAGGTGTCTGCCCAGGCCATCTTTGAATACATGAGCTACCAGTAGAAAGTTAGGAAACTCAGAAATTGTCTAATCTGACAAGTGCACTGAGACACAAATCACCTAAATTCTACATATAATGTGGAACCAGCCAAATATAACTAAACAATAATAGTTAAGACTTTGCTAACTGCTGGGCACTCAGCCTCATATATCCTCATTAGATTCCTATGAATTTTATCTTGGTTTAAATATCTGTCTCAGAAGAAAGTCCTGAAAGTATATGCCTTAGTAAAGCTCCAACATCAACCTATTTTACAAAAATGGATTGGCAGCTCATCTGCCATTACGAGAGTCTTAAATATATATATATATATATATATATGTATATATATATATATTTCCTATTCCTTGACCCTCAGGTAAAGTTGAGGCCTCTTTGCTGAGTCAAAGGCTCTTCTGATACTTCAGTGTCCAGTCATGACAATCTGTGGCTTTAGGCAAATGAAGCCAGTTGTAAGACATATTTTTTGCATAAAATTGCGTGATATTTCTCTCAAGTGAGCTTTGGATACTTCACAGAGACCATGATAATTTTAAGTGACTCCCTGATCAACCAACAAACTGTTTTGAATCCTACCCTTTGGCACAGACTTCTTCTTAAGTACAGTAAAAGGAGAAAAATCATCCATTCTAAGTTGGTGGGAAGTCTTGATGCCGTAGGGTTCTCCCTCTAGCTTTCCCTTTAAAATTACAACAACCTTGAAACTTGCAATGGGTACAAATTACTGAAGAAAAAAGTTCATGAATTGAACTCCTTTTATAAATTCTAAAAATAGCTTCTGAAGAGTGCAAAGCCACTGATGTTACAAAGTTCAGTGACCTGTAATAACTATTATTATTTCCATTGACCCATAGTAATGATTGACCTGCACTGGAACTAGCAACACTCAATAGCTCAGTTTCAAATTTTTTTTATGTTCCATTTTTCAAGACACACACATACACAAATATCAGTCTACATCAGACAGGCCAGATTTTAACCTGTTTATGCTTTTGATGACAATAAAGCTATAATCACAAAACCAGAAAGTAATGGATTAATGTTTAATAACTAAATACAAATCAATAGACCATTGTGAAGAAAAAACAAAGATAATTTTATGTCTTTAAAAAAACCCCAACAGATCAATATCATTACACTATGATATATGGAAAAAACTGTGTTTATGTTTATAAAAGCTAGTATCAGGTTGTGCTGAAAGGTGAGATGTGGGCGTTACGGTTGCAGATCAAGCATGGCAATCCAGGTCTGAAGATGAAATTTTCCACTAAAATTAGTAACATATATGCATATATATACATATCAGACATTTTAACACTTAAGGCACTTAATACATCCACACAATAGTTTCAATATAAAAGAATTTGTATTTAATTTTGTGGTGGCCATGTTTTTTCAGAAGCTGATCTTTCTACTTTCACCCAGTAAAAGAGTGTACATAATCCTCAAAATTTCAGACTGATCAGAATGAGACCTGATTTAATATTGCATAGGGGGGGAAATGTTTCTTTTCAATAGTTCACTTTGCAAGTATCTCCTCCTGCACTGACCATTGCTTAATATTTTTAAAAGGTATACAAACCATTTATTATCAAATGAAGGATTAATTCAAGAAAAGTATTTTATTTTCAATGACCCTATGTAGACAACTACCTTGAATAACATGCAGACAATACAACAGAGACATTTTTTCTGTCTTTGCAGCACAATGCACACAATTCAAATCAAAATGTATTCAGTTCCTGTTACTATAGGGTTCCTTGGATTGTTATTTTTTGCTCTGCTTTAAGATCTTCTCAGTCAATTTACCTGCAATCCATATTCTATACATAGGTGTACTATTTATGCACATATCAACTTTTGAAGAGATGTACCAGAAGAGCAATCTACCATGTAAAAACTATTCCAGCTAGCAGTTCTATGCTCTTGTTCACTGGGTAGACAATTGAAACTGAGCTTTTTATATCCCTAAGGAATAGGGAAACACTGACATGTTGGTTATGTTGTTGACACTGTCACATTAGACAGTACATCACTACAATAAAATTTGAAATAGAAATTTGCATTAGTTGGTATTTCCTTCACAATCCCATATTACCATAAATAAAGAGAAAAGGGTTTTATCCTTGCATAGAGGCTGCTGATTTTCCCATGAATTATGTATTTTCATTTTTCAAAAAACCAAATAAATTAGTTTTTTTCCCTGTAGAAATTCACTATGAAGTCAGTATGAAGACGTAAAACACTAGATATTTTTATTCTATGCTGAAGTAAATGCCTTTTCACTTTTACTGAACTGCTTGCTGAGTTTTCGATTTCTTGAACCAAATGGTTATTACATGGAATCGTAGACATGTGCAGAACTAGGAATAAGAAGTCGTCAAACATTCGATGTTTCAGTGCTGCTTAAAGAAATATAATCTCAAATTTGTCAAATGAAAGTGCTATCTTGTTGTGGATAAAAACTTCAAACATCAACTTCCTACAAATAGTTTTCTTCACTATCTGAGCTACACTGTATAAGTATGAAGAAAAAGTGATGTCTGGTGAATTAAGCTTATACTTAAAAATATAATGTATATAACAAATTTTATTTTCTGAACCCTTAGGGATAGATCACCGTTTCTTCTCTGTCAGATTAATTATTGTGTAAGATGTAGCATCTGTAAATATTTCTTGATTAATAATTTATGAGAAGCAAGGTGCTAGTATCCTACATTTAGGCTTTGTAGACTTAACAGCGGTCTCAAAGAATATTGCTGATTATTTTAAGAGTATGATTTAAAGTCACATCTGCAATGTAATTACTGTGCCTGCACACTCAGCATTCCCTTTCTTCAAAATCTACTCTTAAATAGATAAAATTTAAACATCTATATTTAAGCTTCTTACTCTAGCCTAATTTTTTAGTTGAAAGAGAAACAGAAAACAATTTGTCTCACTCGTTTTAGACACCTGTGCTTTTCACTTACATACCCTGAAAATGTCTATATCTCAGGAAGAAAAAAAAAGGCCTAGACTGGATGCCTGATTTTGAGACAGTAAAGTTAGAGCAAGCAAATCCCACCCTTTCTAATGAATAATATTCTCTTTTCACTACTTACGAAATTGAACAAGACAGAAGTGCGCTTTTGATCTGACCGAAGGCTTTTACAAACTCAAGAAAATCCGTATTTGAATGAACCTCAGAACAGGTTTGGCTCCAGCCATTTGTTCAGCTCTGCCAAGCGAAACCAGGGCCTCTGCAGAGAAAACACTATTGTCTCTTATCTCAGTATGGGACCTGAATGATCAGAGTGACAACATGAATAATAAAGCTTCTATCAGTTGCAAGATTTCTGAAAGATACAGCCAGAATGTTTTCCTATTATCTAAAAAGTAGCTTGGGCATTAAGTTGTTTGGTTTCAATATCTCCATTTCATCACAGACATAAAAATGTGTTAAATCCCACTGGGAGTTGGTCAATCCGCTTGTCTAAATAAAAGACGCAATTGAGCTCAAATCCCAGAACATGTAGTAATTATTCTACATTCAATAAGAAACTTTTTGGGTTATTTAAGAATCTTGGTGAGCAAGGAATAAGCTAACATTAGGGAACTACAGCTAACAGCTAATTAAGAATTCTTACCTGAATATATACTGAGGGAAGATAACAGAATCTCGTCCTTGGAAAATTCATGTAATAATTTATTGTCAAGCAAGCCAATGTCCCTCCCCCATGGCTAAAGAGCTCAGGTTAAGCTACAACATATTGTATGTTTTTCAGAGCAGACCTAAGCAGGCAAGCAAAAATATATACAACTGCCTGTTTCAGAAGAACAAAGAAAGGCTGAAATATCATTGGAGTTGCTGTAATCAGAGGAAAAATGCTCTGTATTGCTGCACTTTATCCACTGTCTAACCAGTTCCATCACAGAAAATTGAATGGGATTGCAGGCTGTTGGTAGTTGGCTTAGAAGAACTATCTGACACTCACGTCTTGATGTCTTGGCTACCTGGCATATCACAGGGCTTCTTCAGTGCATTGTCCTCCATTGCTGGGAGCAGTGTTCTCCCCTCAGAGGTGCCTTCTGGCATTGAAAGGTTGTCACTTCAGCTCAGAAGCCATGGTTTAATGTCAATGAGAAGTCAATTAAGAAATACCTACATATTCATGACACTCTCATAACTTACAGACATTATGTACACAGTGAGCTGGCAAAAGATGAAATGCTGTCCCTGAACTAATGTGATAAGGACTGTAATGAAACACTTACGGTATTAATAATTTTTAGGAGTGTCATATTAGTACTATAGCTCAGCTTGTGCTTTGGCTTTTACTAAACAAGAGTTGTTTCATTATTATTTTAAGCCTTACACGAGAAGTCAGTGAAAGCAAATGTTCATATGCTGTGTAACACAGTATAAAGAGCTCTGGTAAAAAGATGTGCTGGAATATAATCTGAGTTAAAGCCTTCATCCCTCTTATATTTTTTGGAAAATTATACTTGGTTAATAAATTTTAAATTAAGTTTTCTTTTGAAAATGGAGTTGTGATCAGGCAAAAACTATATTGAATGTAATTTTTCTCACTGCTGGACTATGCTGGCATTTTTCTAGGTAAGAAGAAAAGCACAAAATGCATAGAGACATATAAAAAACATCATAACCAAAGAACTCATACTTCTATGAAACCTCAAAAGAATCTGAAAGAAGCTGGTCAAATGTGTCAAATACTTGGTTTAGAGACTGTAGGAGGCATTTTTTTTCCCCAGGTCTCTTTTCTCTGCCAGTGTTTATCAGCTCTGATTTGTGATACTTCAACACAGCAGTCCCCAACAGGCACTAAGCTAACCAGACGGGAAAATCTCATCCACCTTTGTCAGCCTTCCTATCAAACACTGCTTTGCCTCATGGGGTATTCCTTCATAAGCTTAGAAACTACTTTCACATGTTAGCTACTTTCTTGTAAGGTTGTCACCACTGTAGCAGAATTTTGTTCATGAAAAGCTGCTGAGCAGAACCTTGCAGGTTCACCTTGCAAGAGCTTGCAAGAAGCAGCCCTTTCGAAGGATAACTGGAGACCTGAGCGATATAAACCCCAAAGAGTCATCCACTTTCCAGCTTGACTGTTGCTTTATCCAAGCTGGACCCAGAGTTTCTGCTGTCTTGCAGTGACACAAGGGAAAGCAGTGCCAAGGCCCCTCTCCTGCTCTGTGTCGAGAACAGAATGATCATGCTAGCTCTGATCTACAGTGACACAGAATGATCACAGCTTTCAGTAAAGGGCGAGTACCAGATGCTCAGTACTTCTGTGAGAAAGGTCACTATCTAATATTCATAAAGTCTTTCACATTGTAATCCACCATCCTGCACAGGTTGTTCAGCATGCGAGGCATTTTCCTTACTAAGCAGCAAAACAATAAAAAGTGTATATTGCTAAAAGTTAAAAGGATCTCTTTTACTTGCCCTGTATCTCCTGCAGTTTAAAATCTTCAGTGAAGTGGCAGTCTGGTAGTCATGTGCCTCTCTTAGTTCTCCTGTGACTAGAAATCAATACTCACACCAGGACTTTCACTGCAAAATGTGGCTGTTTCCCCACTGAAAAACACCTGTCTCAAAGTATCACACTGGAGTCTCACAAAGTTTGTCATCTGAATCAGTTGAATTTCGCTGGTGGGGAAATCTCACGCCACAATCTCCCTCTGTACAACCACAGGTTTTAGCACAGAGCTTTTTGCTAGATTGAGAGGGCAACGTGTACCTGCATCCCTATGTCTTGTAAAAAATGGCTGGAGTTGCCAGCCATGACAAAAGATACTATTTGATATTCTCTTTCAGAAGTGATGGTCCCCAATGAATCACCTGGGAAGGCTCCCATCTGCCACTGGAACTCTGCCCACAAACCTAAGGCATTTCAATTGAGTATCAATACCTATGTTCTTTGTTCAGGATAAAGTAAAATAAGTGATCTATTTTACTATACCAATAATGTACTTTTTCTGATCTATTTATCAATAACTATGACACTTCTTGGAGAGCTCATCATTGGATCTCAGATTTGCAGTTTGGGACATAATTGAAGAATCCCACAGAAATCAGGAATCCCACAGAAATGCTCTTACTTGTTCCTTCTCAATCACTAATTGTGACACGAATCTTGAATACAGTGGTAATCAGATTTTATGTATACAATATCAAGTTTATATCAAGTTAAAAAGATATGTTTAACTACGTGTGGTTAAATGTGATTAGACTCATAAATTGCTAACATCTTTGTCCCAGAAAATGTAACTCAGTACAGAAATATAATTAAACAACTTCAATATTTTCCTGTAACTTTGGAAGGGGTTTTTCCCACCAAAAAAATGAGTGAAGGAGCCAATTTGGTATCTTTTCTATACTGCTGCTTCTCTCACATCCCTCCTTCCATATCCCACAGATCTCTCACATCCCTCCTTAAAGAGGCTGGAGTACTTCTTAACCAAGAGATTTATTAGACACACTAGTCTTTAAGGAGCCTTTAAGACTTACTAGATGTTTCTGATGTTGAACAAAATAAAATATTATAGAGGTACCAGATGCTCCAGAAAACTTTAAATTCTGCTGTTACACCTGTGCTTTAATAAAACAAAAGTCATCAAAAACCTGAATGCTATAACAGTAAAGTCATCATTTACCCTATCAGAGGCCCAAGGGAAATGCAGTGACTGTAATGGTATGAAAAATGGTGTAAGAATAGGTCAGTAATTCCAAAAGCATAAGAGGAAGAAATAATATAAGCAGAAGCTGCAACATCAGAGAAACAAAAAACAGAACTTAAAGGTAGAATTTTATAGGGATTTCAGACTCATTCATGAGAAGATTACTGATTCACTAAAACTAAAATTATAATGTCTATGAAATTCAATCTCCACATAAATCAGTGTCAAAATCTGACTGAAATCCAAATGAGTCAATATTTCTGTTGAAATGAAATATTTCTGTTGAAATGAATAAAATTAGAGCAGATGTGAGACAGCTAAAAGCATCTGTCATGCATGTCCAGTCAAAACAACTTAAACAGGATTGAGTTTATGGGCACCTTTAACACCAAGCAATGTTCAGAACAGTGCACATGGATGAGAATTTAGTAAAGGACTTGGGTAGTTTGATTTCTTTCTTAAATTATACATGTTTGCTCTGAACTGTATACAGTGCATTGTCTGTTCTATTTGTGCTAGAAATGAATGGCAAAGATATAAACAATTTATAAGGGTGGTACATACTGAGTGGTTTCAAACCCCTAGAGATTAATGAATAATAAATAAAGCCAGGCCTTTCGTTACTACCTTAATGCTTCACTGTTTAGGTCACATATGATTATTGGGCTAATGTCATTTTTGGGATGAAATGGTTATTAAAATCACAGCATATTTCCAGGAGTTTCACTGAATAAAGCAGAGCCTGGTTCCACTGCCATTGACTTTAGCAAGAATGGGGTAAAGCTCTAATTCAGACAAACAGTATTGCATTATTTATATTTTAAGGATGGATAATATGGGACAAAGGAATTAATATGATTAGTTTACAGTCCCAGAGAAAGTCAGTCTTGGAAGTTTTTTTTTATTCTGTTCTGTCCTATTCTATTCTATTCTATGCAGCTTGTGCCACTGCTTTCATCCTCACAACACCCGAAAACATTCCAAGAGTTGCTAGACAATATGTTTTGCATGTTTCACTTATTATTTGCTTTTGAAAAACAAAGTTTTACAAAAGGCTCAGGCATTAAGTTGGTTTTGGATTGGGATTCTAATTACAGGGAGTTTTGCTTCTTTGCTTTGGATTGGACACGGAGTTTATCTCACTGAATTGTAAAAGGAAAAAAGAAGAGTATTTTTTGTTTTAACTGAAGGAAAATGTTTTGCTGTGCTCTATATTTTTAGTGCCTAGCTGAGATCAAATGCCTGCACGCTGTGCTTGCCACAGAGAATGGAGACACTTATGGTGGTCTTCAAGCCCTGTGATTTAGTGAGTTCCAACTCCCACACAAACTTTCAGCAGTAGTCTGGATCCAGACCATGGAGCACTTTCAGGCTAAAGATGGACATCTAAAGTTCTATTTGAGATGCTGCAGACAGACAGTGTAAGTAATTTTGGGGAGATTAGCAATCCTTTTGATAGTCCAACATGTTAAATAAATGTGTAATTGGTCTTGCAATATCTAAAATTTCCTGAGTCCTGATAATTTCACATCTAGTTCTATGGCAGGCTTATAATCTAGCCAATAGTGACTGGAGACTATAAAAAGAAAACACATAATTTTCTGCCGCAGAGGACTTTTGAGTTCTTAGCCAGCAGCAAATCGTAGTTGCTGCTCTAATTCAGCAGGACACTCTTTCCACCAATCAAATGCTTACGATCTCTTCAAAATCATGACTTTCATTTTGTGCAGGCACAAGCTGCTCAGTTCACCAAGGCTCCGCAATGCCAATGCAGCTGTTAATTCTCGATTTGCCTGCTGACACTCATGCCACAATATAAAATCTCAGAATGGTTTGGGTTGGAAGCAAACTTAAAGATCATCTTAGTTCCAGCCCCCCTGGCCAAGAGCAGGGATGCCACCCAGTAGATCAGGTTGCTAAAGCCCCGTCCAATCTGGCCTAGAACACTTTCAGGGATGGGGCACCCACAGCTTCTTTGGGCAACTTTTTCCAGTGCCTCATCACCCTCGGAGTAAAGAATTTCTTCCTAAACACTTAATTTAAATCTGTCCTCTTTTAGTTTAAAATTGCTCCCCTTGTTCGATGACTATCGGGCCCTGCAAAAAGTCGCTCTCCATCTTTCCACAGACGAAGAACAAGCAGAGTCTATTTTATTTTTAATATCATTTTCCCGCCTTAGTTTCTAAACGGGACTACCTTCTTTCCCTGGTCCCAGCGCTGCCCGGGCGAGCACACGCACTCTCAATATCCCCGCTCTCCGCTGTGGCCGCTGGGCTGAGCACAGCAGCTGCTGCTTCCCTCCCTGCCCGCTGCCCGCTTTGCTCCCTGCCCGCTGCCCGCGGCGCTGCCGCAGCCTCCACGGACGCGCCCCGGCGCCTCGCCCGNCGGGCGGTCGCGGCAGCTCCAGCGCCCGCGGCAGCCTGCAGGGGAGGCCGGCAGCGGGAGGGGGGGACGCGCCGCGTCCGGCCACCCGAGCCCCACTTCGCACGCAGCAGCGAAATTGGCAACAAATTGGCGAAAGAAGCACCAAAAAAATGCCAAACAAACCAGACAGTGTGTACGTGGATATGTTTGTTGGGTCTTTTTCTCTCCAAAGATCAAGGCAGCCGCGAAAAGTTTATATTTGTTGCTGCTGCCGGCGCGGGTTGTGGCAGAGAGCCGCGGAAAAGCGAATGGGTGATTAAACAGAGGGGATGGAGGAAAAATTTGCTCAGTGGAGACGATGCCGAAGTTACTTTCGGGGAGCTCCTTTCCATCCGTGTGTAGTGGGCGACGCGCTCGCCAGCGCGGGCAACTTGCTCCGCGTAGCCGCTCCTCTCCGCGGCTCCTGTGCGCAGCTCGCGTTGTCCGCCGGCAGCAGAGAGACCCTGCCGAGTGGCCGGGCACCCGTGACGGAGGGGCTGGAGCCGACGGTTCCGCCGTCGCGGGAGTCAGGGACCCGCCCGGAGCGCGGCAGCTCCGCCGGGAGCCCCGCGGACTGCGCGGAGTGGGCCATCTCCCGCTGTACCGCGGGACCCGTGAACATGCGGGAAAAACAGCTTTCGGGACGGGGCTGGGGGTCCGGAAAGCGAGGGACCCGTTTCGCATTGCTGCTGTGGAAGGGGAGGGGGACGAGCAAATGTTTGAGGATGTGCAAGGGAATGCCCTGGTTTGGGATGCGCTTGCGGTTGGGAGGAAAGGTGCCGCTGGTGAGACGGGGGGCGAGCTTGGGGCGGGGGCAAGAGGGAAAATGGCACGTCGGAGCGCAAGGTCTGCTGGGGGGCGGGGGGAAGCAGGGTGCCCCCGGGCCATCCTGGCAGTGCGTATTTGCTGTGAGAGATGCAGCTGGTGTTGCCTGGAGGGTACAGATGGTGATGCCCTGGAAGTAGCTGCTGTACTGGGAGGATGATGGGGAGAGGGAGGATGGCTTCATGTTGCAGATGCAGCACTCGCTGCTCGAAGTGGCAGTGGGGGGAGGCAGTGGGTGGGGGGAGGTGCCAGCCCTTCCTCATACCACTGTGCTTCTCTCTTGTTAGCACTTGCTCCTCTTCCTGCTCTTCGTTGGGCCTTTCAACTGCTTTGCCAGTTACAGCCGCGCCACCGAGCTCTTCTACAGCCTCAACGAGGGGCTGCCTGCCGGAGTGCTCATCGGCAGCCTGGCCCGTGACCTGCGGCTCCCAACGGCTGGTGGCCAGAACCCTGAGTCTCTGCAGCCCCCACTCTCCTTCACCCTGGCCTCCCATGGCTTGGGGGGACAGTATGTGCACCTGGACAACCGCTCTGGAGAGCTGCACACCTCAGCTGTGGAGATAGACCGGGAAGCTCTCTGCGTGGAAAGCAGTGGGGCCACCATCTTTGGGGGATCAGCTGCTGTCTCCTCTTCCTCCCCCTCACCAGAGTCATGCCTTCTGCTGCTGGATGTGCTGGTACTACCACAGGAGTACTTTCGCCTGGTGAAGGTAAAAATTGCTATCCGTGATGTCAACGATAATGCGCCCCGGTTCCCTGTGCCCCACATCAGTCTCTTGGTGCCTGAGAATGCCCCTGTGAACACCCGCCTGGCCATCGAGCATGCCGCCCTCGACCCTGACATGGGCACCAATGGTGTCCAGACCTACCGCCTGCGGGATAACTACGGTGTCTTCACCCTGGACGTGGAGGAGAATGAGAACGGGGAGAGGACTCCCTACCTGATTGTTATGGGGCCACTGGACAGGGAGACACAGGACGAGTATGTCACAGTCATTGTCGCTGAGGATGGGGGGACTCCTCCGCTCGTGGGCAGTGCCACCCTCACTATTGGCATCAGTGACATCAATGACAACTGCCCCCAGTTCAACGACTCACAGCTCAATGTCACCCTTTATGGGAATTCCAGCCTAGGGACACATGTGGCTACTGTCCATGCGGTGGACATGGACCTGGGATCCAATGCCCAGATCACTTACTCCTACAGCCAGAAGGTCCCCCAGCCATCCAGAGACTTGTTCCATCTGAATGAAAGCACAGGAGCCATCACACTCTCCACTAAAGTTGATGGGGACACTCCAAGGCTACACAGGCTGATCGTACTGGGCAACGGTCCTGGCTGTATTCCTGCCGTGATCACGGTGCTGGTGACCATCATCAAAGTCATGATGAGACCACCTGAAGTTGTTCCTCGTTTCATAGCTAATGAAGTGGAAGGGGTGGTCTACCTAAAGGAACTTGAGCCTATCAACACACCTGTAGCATTTTTTACCATCAAAGACCCCGATGAAAAATACAAAGTCAGTTGCTATTTGGATGGCGATGGGCCTTTCAGACTTTCACCGTACAAGCCATACAACAACGAATATCTGTTGGAGACCACAAAGCCTTTGGACTTTGAGACACAGCAGCTGTATGAAATCTCTGTAGTTGCATGGAACTCAGAAGGATTTCATGTCAAGAAAGTTGTCAAAATACAGGTTCTGGATGACAATGACAATTCACCAGTTTTCTCTGAACAACTGATAGAATTGTCCATTGAGGAGAATAATGTTCCCAATGCTTTTTTGACCAAACTGCATGCTACTGATGCTGACAGCGGAGAAAGAGGGCAAGTATCATATTTCTTAGGTCCTGATGCCCCTTCCTATTTTGCTTTAGATAAAACCACAGGAGTTCTTACAGTTTCCACCCAACTGGACAGAGAAGAAAAAGAGAAATACAGATACACTGTCAAAGCAGTAGATTCTGGATTCCCTCCAAGAGAATCAATAGCAACTGTCACCATCACTGTATTGGATAAAAATGATAACAGTCCAAGATTTATCAATAAGGATTTCAGCTTTTTTGTGCCAGAAAACTTTCCAGGTTTTGGTGAAATTGGAGTTATAAGTGTCACAGATGCTGATGCAGGGCAAAATGGATGGGTTGCCCTTTCAGTTCTGAATGGAAGTGATATTTTTGTTATAGATACTGGGAAAGGAGTTTTGAGAGCTAAAGTCTCCCTGGACAGGGAGCAGCAAAGCTCCTACGTTCTGTGGATTGAAGCAGTTGATGGTGGTGATCCTGCTCTTTCTTCTACAGCAAAAATAACTATCCTTCTTCTGGACATAAATGACAACCCTCCTTTGGTCCTGTTTCCTCAATCTAATATGTCTTACTTGTTAGTCCTTCCTTCCACCCTTCCTGGCTCTCCCATCACCGAGGTCTATGCTGTCGATAAGGACACTGGCATGAATGCAGTCATAGCTTACAGTATCATAGGAAGAAGAGGCCCTCGACCAGAATCATTTAGGATTGACCCCAAAACTGGTAATATCACCTTGGAAGAGTCACTGATGCAGAATGACTATGGTCTCTATCGGCTGCTTGTAAAAGTTAGTGACCATGGGTACCCAGAACCTCTCCATTCCACAGTCATGGTGAACCTTTTTGTCAATGATACCGTCAGCAATGAGAGCTACATCGAAAGTTTGCTAAGGAAGGAGCCTGACATCAGCGTAGAAGAAAAGCAGCCACAAATATCCATAGAGCCTACACATAAGAAAATGGAGTCAGCATCCTGCATGCCTACCTTGGTAGCTCTTTCAATAATAAGCTTGGGTTCAATTGCTTTAGTAACAGGGATGGGAATTTACATTTGTCTAAGAAAAGGGAAAAAGCATCACAGAGCAGATGAAAACTTGGAAGTACAAATCCCATTAAATGGAAGAATTAACCTGCACATGTTGGAGAAGAAACCAGTGGAGATTTCTAACATTTGATGTTTCTTTGTGTAAAAGTCCAACGTCTGAAAAACCCCGGATGGCACTAAAACATCTAGCTGTAGGTTGTATTGACAGAGGTTGCAATGAAGGACTGCTAATTTATAACTTAATAATATTATAATTGTAAATAGCTGTTTACAGTTTTTTAAATTCAATTTCAGTGTACAGCTTTTTTATGAAACGTTAGTAACTAACAGCTAGCACCCTGACTATAAAACCATGGACATCATTTCCAGCTTTCATAAATCAATAAGATCAGTGAACATAAAAAGGGTGAAGGTAAGATGATTCTTTTAAACTCACGTTTTAAAAGTCTTTTTAACCACGAGAGGGCATCAGATGCTCCTGAGCAGGGAACTGTTCGAGGTACTGTCCATGAGATAAACAGAATATATTTTAAATATATTGATTTTAATATAAAATATCTATTGGCATACAGACATTTAACCACTGCAAAAAAAAAAGTCTGTCCCAATGTATGTATAATAAAAAGAATAAATATGTTAAAATGCACTAGTAATGAAAACCAGAATGTTTATTACCTCACAAAGTAAAGCTTTTACAGTAGCATAGAAGAGGCATTAACAAGAAGTGCAATTCCTGTTGAGCAAGAATGCAAGATATTGTAATGAGAATCTGAACTGCTGTGACATATTCATTTTTCTCCAGATTCCACTCTCATTATCATTTGCTCCAGCAATCTGCTGGTCATTTTTATGGAAGAATTATATTTAATATTTCCTAAAGCAAATAATGACGGAGCCCCATCCTCATCCTCATAAACATGCCAGATGCAAGGAAGCAAGGGAATGGCTAAATCCTTAGTTGTCACAAAAGTGGTGGTATTTTTTGTACTTTGAACAATCTGTCAGTAGTACTCCCTCAGTTTGGTTGTGCAGTAGATTTTTGCTGTGTTTTACTTCTGAATCTAATCTGCCAGATGAAAACAAAAATGACTTCACAATCTAAGGAATTGTAGGACTTTTTTTATTCTGACTGTTGCTCCTTTCTGGATTGGTATTTCATGTGAAAGATCTTGTTTCTGACTTTTGGCAACCATTCCTGGCTTCTTTTCATTGGCTTTGATTTTGGATTAGATCCAAAATCTAACTTGTAAGACTGGTGGCATATTTTCTTGATAATTTATTCTTTGCTGTATCCTCTGCAACAAAGCAGCAATTTTATCAGTGATGTATTACTTTCACTTCATTTTAAGAGCTGAGAACTATATTTTGTATGATGATTGCATCAAATTTCTCTGTGTGAACAAGATAAATTAGTGTTATGCTTAAAAATTATTATTTTGATTTCTCGCATCATATGTCTGTAATGTACCAAAAGTGTTTATATGTCTGCAAATTAAAGCTATATATTTTCATAATAACTTATTCTCTCTCTCCTAGAATTTTAATTATAAAGCTAAATATTTTTTCAGTTATAAGAAATGCATTTTTCACAAGTTCTTAGGTGCTGACTATATTGTCTGACATGTTATAATACTTTCACAAAGTAGTACATTTCAAAATCATTAATGACAGTTTATGCTCATTCTTGAAATTACCAGCAAAGACAACTGTATGTCAGCTGATGTAAGTGGTGGGGCAGCTCGTACCTGTTTTGAAAGTAGGGAATGCAGTTTGTGGCAGTTTCTGATTTTTCTCTCTGACTGGCACACGTGCTGAAATGTTAGGGCTTCTAATAGATACTGGTTGTACTTAGTCAAAGTAGCAATATTAGCATAATAACCATAATTTTCTCATCTTGGCTATAGGAAAAAGACTTGTTTTTTCAGGTTAGAATATTTTCTGTTTGGGCATGTTTTGGCAGCTCTGTTTCATGACATTTGATTCAGCCTGTCAGAGCTTTGTGGTCAATCGTCTCTTTTCCTTTATTTTCATCTTATCAAAATATAAAAATGGTATGCATTCCTGAAATGCGTTTGCCACAAAAAGATGTTGTTTATCTCTGAAGAAAAATTACATTATATCTTCAGAAACAGCTTCCATGTTGCTGATACTGTGTATTGCTGTGATGATGAAGTTAGATGCTCTGCATTTTTCTCTTCAGTGAGGAGACAAGGTAACTGAAAGACAGGATTCTTCTCACTGCTCTTCTCTTATTTGAATTAGCAGTCCAATATATTCTTCAGACAGTTTTAAACAGGAGCAAACCCAAGACTTAAGAAATACAATAAAAAAATAATCCTGATCTTTCAGTGTGTGCTCGTATAACACTGGGCAGATACTTTTATTCAGGTTTGACAAAGGCAGTCTTGACCTTGTTTGATTAAGCTTTGGTTAAACATGCTGTTCTTGTTGCCTTTTGGTTTGTTTGTTTAGATGAAGCATGTTCCTAATGCACAATAAAATGTAATGTTACGAGCCTATTAAAGCCAAAATACTGCTCGTGAAGCATTTCACTCATGATTTTCTACACGTTTAAAGAAAATGGGTTTAAAATCACGCCTTCAGCCATACCAACACTTACTTATGCGAAGGAATTTATACTGAATAAGTCCTCATAGAGCACGTTTTTTGCCTTCAGTGAGTAGCCTTTCTTTGGGTAATGTCACTGAAAATATCAAAATTTGCAGTGAGCTGGGTTTTTTACTCCATATTTTGTTCTACTTAACATACAGCTATTAACACTAAACGTAATAGTTAAACCTGCAATGCTGAGCATAACAATGATTAAAAAACAACAAAACAGGAGTCTTACATTCATAGAACCTGGAAATTTCATCCTAAAAACATGCTCTTTCTCAGCTGTACAATCCTTGCTACTGGCTGTATAGCAAACGTTTCCGTAATGTTTCTGTTTGCAAAGTATCCCTTACTGAAATTCCTTTCACATGAAAACACATTTTTAATGAGTGTAACTGAAGTAAATTAGACTCAGATATAAAAGGCCTATTTTATTACCACCTTGTGCAGTGCACTTGCCAAAATATATGCAAATCTTGTTGACACTGGTAGTTGAGCTGGCACAAAAATAAATGTCTCATTCATTTACAGTATTCACTGATCAATCTTAGAATGAGTGCCCTTTGTTCATTTTTATAATAAATGAGATTGTCCTAAGTTTTGTATTGCCAAAGTCTTCTGAACTTGCTATGCAAACACTTTTTCATTAGAATTAACAAATTAAAAAATGAAAGACAAGAAATGGGCAAGGAGCCCAGTGGCAGTGGACAGAGAAAATCAGTCTTCTCTTTCTCCTTCATTTTATTTTATTTAAAAGAACTCTTTGAAGTTACTGTTTTGATGCAAAGCTAACCTAACACCTGGCTGAATATCAGTAAAGGATGAGATGTAAAAGTGGGGAAAAGGAATTGGAGCTATCTGCTTTTTCTTTTGTCAAAACTCTGAAAACAATCTTATGATCATTTCTTTCCATTTTTCAGTATCAGGGTTCAAACATGCAACTGTGCCACGGTCCACTGAGAAGAATGTAAAAAGCTGCCACTCTCTTAGCAGGACATCCAAGGAGAGGTACAGCATTAGCAAAACTTGGCCTCCCTGACAGCAGTGACAAACCTTTGATTACTGGCTGGCATTTTATGGCAAATTTTCTGCCCCTAACTGCTGCTTTGGGAAGATTGCACTAAAATACTCAAACACATGAATATGATGGGTAGTCCATGACTAATATTTCACATCCTGGTGCAAAGCAATGAACTTTCTGAGGCCTGCATCACAAAAATACCTTGCAGTTTGGCATAAATGGAGACACAAAGCATCTCTGCCACAAAGAAATCATCAGCTTAATATGCAGAGTATTTCTTTTCATGGTTTACGTGCATTATCAGAGCCATACTGAAAGCTGACTGCCACCTTCCCTATACTGTGCCTCTCAGCATCTTCTCGCAGACATTAGTTTCTTTGTGCATTCCTTTCACCTGTGTAACTTAGGGAGAAGAACAATGCAAAACAATTAATTATTAATTATCAGCCAGCTGAAACTAACAACTTAGGTTTAGACCACTCTTCTTTGGAGCTGGATTTTGAGGAGTTAAGCATGTTTATGTCCATTACCAAAACAAATTTAGGTTTAAAGGAGATGTCTAATGAAACTTAAAGTGGAAATAAACATATTTGGTGCCCTCATTTCCTATTGAGTAGGTTCATATAGTTTTTATATGAGTAGTAGCTGCTCAGTGAGAGAAAAGTTGAAGAAATTAGTTTAATGCTTTATATTGAGGAAACTATTTGAAAGTTATTTGCATCATGTCATAATTTACAGTTTTCTGAGTTAAAACATGCAAAAGTACTTGTGCAGGAAGCATTGCTATTTCCTTTTCACTCTCTGTACCAGACTGAACCAGCAGATAAGATAAAACTCTCATTTGCATTCTGAGATGGTGGGATTCAATGATTTCGGCTCACAAACAAATATATACAGTTCTTTTTCACTTTATGGATGAGAAAAATACTTTTATTCTTATACCACAGATTTGCATAATCTTTCTGGTATGTTCTATCTGAATGTTTCAGTGATTTCTGCTATATTTGCATATTAGTTTCATTACAGAGTGAATTTTAAAGGCCAGATTTCAAATCTTATTTTTTTTCTGATAGGAGTACTTTGAACAGGTGCTAAGGAAACATTGTTCTGAATGAAAAACCATTGAATCATTTATAATGCATTCAGTCATTTATTCCACTGCTTGTAAAAACAAATATAGGCTTATATGTTGAAGTTGCAGATTTTCATATTGCTAGCTAACACTGCTGGTAAGTAGCAAACACTTAACTGAAATACATTGTAAGGAATTATTTCAACTGTTCAAATCAAGAGGACTTGAATTTTAAGCATCAAGCTGGATGTTTGCCTATTCCCAGCAACCCTGGCAGTATCAATTTAATGTAGTGTACTAGCTATTTTGTCCTATTTTCCATCTTCAAAGTTTGGCTTAAGTATTCATCCTCAGAGCAAGCCAGTGAGATTGGAACTGTTATCTCTGTGCATAACAGGAGTGACAGCTTGATTTCTCTATCTGTGGGTCAGCATCTAAGGCTACCTGAGATGCCTTAAGGTGTCTCCCCCTGGCCTTGAGCTGCTCCTTGGGAGGAGTGCAGGCTCTCTCAATGAGCTATCATATATGCCAGCTCAGTGCAAATGCTTTGGCTGTTTTAGGTGCTGTTCAGTAAATGCAAGTGTGTATTGAACTGAGTCTTTGATTTGATTCATCTCCATATTTACAGATCTGTGTTGGCATGGCTACAGACAGGTACTGATCACCGAGCTCAGGGTCTGAGCTTCCACTATAATCCGTGAGTTTCATCAGCACAGGCAATAGAACTAGAGAGTGCTTCAGTTTACTCTTAAGTGGGAATTCAGGCAAGGTTTAGCTGCTCTGAAAATTAGTATCAAGTGCTATCTAGATAGCCCTTGAGCGTCTCAAGATTCTGCACAGTGCTGTCAGGAAGTCTTGTACCTTTTTGGAGTAGTATCTGGGTGCCAGGAGAGCAATGCAGCTAAGATGACGTGAGAAAAGGATGGATAGGCATGCATATCCCACATATGGTGGTGACACAAGTGCATCAACCTTTCAACTCCACTGAGCAGAGCTTGACAGACTATAATGGGAACATAAAACATAGATCAGAGACATCTGATACTTAGTGTCAGAGAAAAAAAAAAAAAAAAAAAAANAACCCTAAAATGTAACCGCTGTCATAACTGAGGATATGCTCTGAAACCTAAATTCATTCCATGTAGTATTGCATCCAGGTCACTCCTACAGGACACAGTAAAAGAAGGTGTACATTTGTTTTATATGATGGCAGAGCACTCACTGCTGAGGAGGTAAGAAAATTCTGTTATTTTTCAAGTGTTTTCAGTTGTGTATTTGGAGCTGATGCTAAAGACTTCTCTTGGTAAGGACACTCTTTAGCCTTCTTTCGGAAACTGTGCTTATGTTTTCAATACAGAGACTCAAATGTCAAAATCTTCCAGGGCTGAAGAGGCACCATCATGCTTGTCTACTAGAGGAGCATTCCACAGAAATGGAAATACTTGGCCTTGAAACACTTTCAAAACTTTTCTTTGAACAATCAGTGACAGTTGAAGATTGAAAGTCAGGGAGAACACAGTTCTGTGCTTTTTCCTCCTTGATGAGCAGATTCTGATATTCACATACACACACAGAAAATTGAAACAGTTACCTTAGATATTTTTCAGATGTAATAGTCTCCTCAAAGTTCAGAATTATTTCAAACCTATTGCTTTTATTTGTGCTGTAATCTTACTAAAATTACAGCCTCAAGACATTTATGGGATAAAGGTTGGTCATCCTCTGTTTAGGGCTCTATTTTCTGAGGAACATATTTATAAAGGTTCTGGCTGACAGGGTATAAAGCAGAACTGCTTCTCAGGGTGTGTTCAGGACAGACAAAAATAGAAAAGGGCAGAAGAGATCAAGAATAAATAAATGTAGTCAAAATGAAAGGGTCCTTTTCTAAGATTGCATGTGGGAAACAAAAATAAGTGGTCAGAAACAATAAAAATAATTTTTCTGGATCTACTGGATTTTTTGTATATCATCCACAGTGTTAAGCATCCCCTTTCAACAATCACTCATCCTTTTTCTTAACCTCTAAGGATAAGAACTTGTTGCAGAGCTTTAGGACCTCCTGACACAATCTAGAAACAAAATACGTTAAAACCTGATTCATATTGTCAGCAGGTCACAATTGGATAAAGGAATCAAGGCTTTGAGTAGAATATTTTTAAAGGATCTGTTTTATTATGATAACAGCATTCTCTTTTCATGGTGCTTTTCTGTAGTGTTATACTGGGTGCATTAGCTTTTGCTAACTCAGAACTAAACCATATTATTGCAACCTTTTGCATCTTCTCTGCCAATATAGAGGCTGATACTGTGACATAATTTTTCCTGTGAATGCTGTTAAAGTAATGAGAATTTTTTTTGCTACAATACAAAATAGCAGATGTGCTTCTGTCCTCACTTTCCTGAAGTGCATAATGATAGAGTAACCTTCCTCTTTATGAACAGAATAAACATCATTACAGTAGGACAGGCGGGTTCTGATATAGCTGTGTTAATATGGTGTACATCCTGCAGATGTTTTCTCAAATGTCTCCCTTGCATATCTCTGTAGTGGTTCTAGAAGTCATCTACTCGTTTTGAGACTTTTATTTTTTTGTTTTAAGTCCAAAGAGAAAAGCAAAGGCCACAGAGTTTTACTGGTGTTCTCTTTTATTTATTTCTGTTTACCACGGTAAGTTTAGCTGAATTGAAAACACAAGGATGCTTGTCTTTAACTGGCTTTTCTTTGAATTTGAATTTTGAAACTTCGTATATATAGTTGGGCATGTAAAAAGTAGATATGCAAATATCCGAAAAGCAGTAAAGAAAGAAGCATGCAGGAAAAATAAATGTTTTGGAGTAACATTCAATCTTGAAAGTTCAACATAAGGTAACTAATGTATTAAGCTCCTTAAGGATGTTTTTCAATTTGCTCAGACACAGTGAAAACAATTCAGTCCCTTCAGCTGTATTTACATGGGGCACACCCTCAGGGCCTTTGCTGCTCCTTTCAGGACGTGAGTAGCCTCATCTCTCACTAAGGTAAATCCAGTTTAAAAGTGTTCAAGTATTCATATCAAACTATAGTTTAATATGGAAAAAATGAAACCAACTGATTCTGTCTATCCCCATTACAACTACTTTGAAGGCATCAAAAATTAAATATTACAGGGCAGGGTCAAAATATTTGTATTGGTTGTAAATCCCATTTGCTGTTGATATTGACTATCAACGTCTATCCACTAGTAATTTTATTTGACTGAATGTATTTGACAAATAGCTTAATCAACAGTATTTTTATCACTTATGAAATATTGTAACAAAATCCATAAGATTTTTTTTTCTGGAATAAAAAATTGCAATATTAAAAAGCAATTTTTTTTTCTGTTATTATCAGCTATGATACAGAATTGTAAGACCGTTAGAGAGTATTCAAAGATTTTTCTCTTAATAATTTTTTTAGACCCTGGTAGTATTTCATCATTTTCCAAATAAGGTTTTAGACTTTGGCTTGTAATATAATGAAATTAAAAACTGCTAAAGGCAGAGATTTCAGTATTACAGTACAATGACATCCAGAAATGCCAAGTCATGAGTGATTCCCAACACAGATTCATGTAATCCAAAC
The DNA here is from genome assembly GCA_013400435.1 of Pycnonotus jocosus. Taxonomy (NCBI): domain Eukaryota; kingdom Metazoa; phylum Chordata; class Aves; order Passeriformes; family Pycnonotidae; genus Pycnonotus; species Pycnonotus jocosus. The sequence continues at coordinate 172,717 of VWYP01020748.1, forward strand.
TTCATAGATCTGTACAGGCAATTTGGGAGTACACACATCTCATATTGCTTCTCTAATTGAGGTGACTCTACAAGTCTCATATGGGTGGCTTATGGCATATCTCTGCTCTCAGTTCACAGTAGAAAGACATTACAGCACAACCCTCGCAAAGGCACCTTGGTTAAATATCTGAAATTAAACAGAGTGAATCTAGATCAAGTACTAGAACAAGAGAGAACCAAGTATCGTATTTCTCTTTCCCAGTTACAGGGGATGAGAAGCACTCCTAAAGTGGTGCCACATATAAAATCTCTATACATGCTGAAGCAACTTCCTTTTCTAAGTATGGAAGTTTTTGTGTAAGCATTTGCTTGGTTTTTTTCATTTAATCTTTGTAAGTGTGGAAGTAAATTTCTTTGGAGTGATAGGGACAGCTGCATTTGATGCAGCTGGCAGTTTTTTTGCCGTGTCACTTGCTGTTTGAAAAAATGAAAACCCACAAATCATAAAAAGAATGAAATATAGCAGGCATAGAGGCAAGGAGGAAAGGAGCCTCTTTCCTACTCTGTCTTCTCAAGTCTGCAGGTGATAGATGGCAATGTGCTGAGTATGCAGTTCTTTGATGGAAGTTGTACGTGTGATAAGAAATACTGTGTGGGAATTACAAAACCAATATGTGTAAATCTGCTCAAGGGGAGAGAAAAAAAAATCCTTCTAGCCTAATAAAGATGCACAAATTGCTAGTAAGATTTTGAGCTGTTGCATCAGTTAAATATAGCACAACAGCTTATACATCATTGCCTCTTGTGTATCAGAAAGCAATAGGCAAAACTAGGTGAGCCATTTTACTTTTTTAGCAAAATAGTGTTTAGAAATAATTTACTTGAGTTTGGGCTACTTTTGTATTGAGTGTTCTACAAGGTGATCTGGGTGAAAAAACCCAATTTGATATGTGAAACCAGTCTTCAAAAGCCATGCAATTTTTACAGATTCCTTTCAGATAATGATTAACAATAAGCTACTGTTAAATTGAAAAATTTTCACAGTTTTATGGGGATTTTGTCACTTTCCATCAACTTTNTTGAGCCAGATACACTTCCCCATACTCCCCTCCTTCCCCCCACCCTCCCCCTCCAAGAAAGGGGAAAAAAAGGAAAATATTTGAAAGAATACCAAGAAATTAGATGTACCTGGGAGCAATGAAACAAGTTGCTATAGTGGCCATAAAAAATAGAGAAAAAAGTATCAGCAGAAATTAATGTAGAGAAGGTACCAAAACCTATCAGATTAAAAGTTGTGGGTGAAATGAAACACCAAAAGAAAAATCTTGAGTTTTTAAGAATTCACATGTATATAAAAAAAAAAGTCCAAAATTATACAACCAGATGTGCATGGATTTATTCCTTTTTCTTTCATTTATAGATCTGCTGCCTGGGACTCTGAGTGAACATCACCTCAGTTCCAAGTGTTCTATATATTAATTCATTAATATGTTCAGCCTCCTTTGATTTCATAGAAAGTTTTTTTTTTCTTTGATATATAGTGATGTGATTGCTCCTCATTTCTTAATGAGATGATTGTGACCTTTTGCCAGCAACAAACATAGGGGAAGATTGAAAGATAAGTACGTGTTGCAGTGAAACTTCTGGCATATGCTTAAAAACTGAAGATCCCAGGAGAAGAGAAGGTGAGAGAGTTTGGGAGACTTAGCACAGGTAGAGGTGAGACATGTAACAAGAACAGAATAGAGATTCTGCTGTAAGAATTCAATTAATAATTATTAATGTTGGACAATAAATAAAATTGCAGTAGACCATGGAATGAAGACAAACCACCAAAATGATGGTAGAAAATTGCTTGGTCCAGCAAGATGCATCTTCCTTTGAGAATACAACTACTAAATAGTGAGTTTCAACACCCGACTATTAATGCAAACTTGGTAACTTCAATTTAGCTCAAATTTGTAAAACAAATTAGTCTGAAAAGTAGTTTTTAAGGCACAGATACAGAAAAAACTTCTGGAGGACAAACTGGTTCTCCTTTCCACCTAAGAGCACAGAGATACTCGAGAGTACTCTTGTAGCTTTTTAATAACATGTCTCAATTTCATTTGCAGTCTTTGAACATAGTCTCTATAGCAGGGATTTGAACCACTGCTTTTCCATAAAAGAATATTTTATCTATTGAAGTGTGCTGAAGTGGAGAGAGAAATCCTCATTCATCTGGTAATGAGTGAGCGGGAAAGAAATTATATTCTTTATTTCATAAGGATTAGACTTTATTTCTCATACCAAACAGAATACTAAACATCAAAAACCAGAGCTGAACCTCTTTTTCTAGATTCATTGGTGGTTAAATTATGCAAATCACAGAGTAACTAGAAGAATACAGATGCTATACCAATATTTAGAAAGGTTAGATGTGATGACCCAAATATTTAAAAGTAAAATAATATTTAAGGTAAAATAAAAGTATTTTAGGTAGTATAAATGTAAAATTAGGTAAAATAAAGAAAAAACTGATTTGCAACTAACGTGGTCAGGAACTGGAGCCTCTAGCATAAGGACATGGACCTATTAGAATGGGTCCAGAGAAGAGCCCCTAAGTTTATCACAGGGCTGGAGCACCTCTCCTATGAAAGCAGCTGAGAGAGCTGAGGTTCTTCAGCCTGGAACAGAGGAGCATCTGGGGAGACCCAAGACAATCGTTCAGTACCTTAATGGGGCCTACAAAAGAGTTGGAAAGGGATGTCTTATGATGAAATTAAATGATAGGACAAGAAGGAATAGCTTTAACCTGAAATAGGATAGGGTTAGATTTGAAATTAGGAGGAAATTCTTTTCTGTGAGGCTGGTGAGGCACTGGAACAGGCTGCCTGATGAAGTTGTGGATTCTCCATGCCTGGAAGCATGCAAGGTCAGGTTGGATAGGGCTTTCATCAGCATGATCTAGTGACAGGTGTCCCTGCCTGTGCCAGAGGGGGTTGGAGCTAGATGACCTTTAGGGTCCTTTCTGACCCAAATCGTTCTAGGGTTCTGTGAACTAAAAGATAAGAATACATAGCAGTTAGTCAAAGTAGAAATGATCCTGTGCAAAGCTTATCTTTTCAACATAGTGAACCTGAATTTACTCTTTGATTAAATTATAAATTTTGTGAAATGAAACTAGTATATTTGGCTTTTAAATTACATACTTCAAAAGTTAGCATCATGTGATTTCGATAAAACAAGTTTAATAATTTCTAAAGTTAATGCAGTTACTACCCCTTAATGACACGTCAGGAAAAAAGTCTTCAGTGGGAAAATGTCCTTTAATGATGGATTTTATGAAGACATCCTGTGGATACATGTTTTAATTTAATACTCCTTAGTAAAAACACTGAATGAATAAACAAATCTACTTGTACTCCAATGTAATGCCATAAAGATATGAAGTAGAAAACAACAACAACAAAAAATACCCCAAACAAACAAAAAACCCAAACAAACAAACAAAAAAAAAAAAGGCAAGAAAAAACTTTGGGTTTGGGGTTGCTTTTTTTCTGTTGTTGTTGTTCAATAAACAGAAAAGTAGAAATAGAAATAGAGAAATAATATTATTCTGTACAAGGCATTAGTCAGAACAGTGCCAAAACATTGCATCCAATTTTTTGTTATATTTTAAAATGTCGTTTAAAAATGGGGGATATGTATATAAGTCACAAATTTATTTTGAAGTTGAGAGAAAATTAGTTAATTTGAGAGACCAAAGAGTTAGTCTGTTTTTCTTAAAGGAAATAATGGACTGATTGCACTGAAAATAATTTCTAAACACGACACACTTTCTACTGTAAAAAATAAAGGAGTAAAAGTAGACATTTGGTATGTCTAGATCAAAGCTGAATGACATTGTTAAATGTAACCTGAAACAGTCAGGGACAGTTAATAGAGATTAAAAAAAAATACCTAGTGGGTTAAATATTGTTTGGTTGTAACTTCTGGTGAACAAGGGGCAGGCAAGATGTAATGATGTGGTGCTAGACCTTTTGGAAACTATGACATAGACTGATTTTATATTACCTTGATTCACCCCTTTTTCTCTCTTCCCCTCCCCATGTTACTGGAATGGTTAGACGGGCAAACTAAAGTTATCTTTTAACTTATCTGAAGTCAAGTGCAAGAGATATTTTTAAAGAATTTCAAAGAAAGCCACTTTATTTCAAAGTGTCTGATATGAAATTTGAGCTGTAGCAATCACAATAAAGCCGATGGCTGTCTAGACTATAGGGACGGATTTTAAAAAATGAATACCCCTTCTTTATATATTCACTCATTGATATGACTACCAGCTAAACAAACCTTTATCACTATAATTATTGAATGCTTAGAGTGAAAAAGTGGGCAGTGTGGAAAAAAGAGACCAATCACTGAGAAAACTCCTTGGGATAAGTTAGAAAAATAATGAAGGACATGGTTTGTCATGCATGTGTAAAATCACCTTTCCCTATGATCAGTTTCCTTATGAAGAACTACTTCTAGAGAAGTAGACTGAATGCAAATGTGTCAATATAATTCTGCACATTATTGAAGTTTTCAATTTATTTAATTTTTAAGCCCAGTAATCTCTTTCTGCCCATTCTCACCCTGCAGAAATTAGCCAATGGAAAGTATGAGCACAGGCATCTAGTGAGCATTAATGTTCATGCATGTTTAGTTTTGCAGACATTCATATATACATATGTGTGACACACGTGAAAACCATATGGCATGAAGCCTAAATTATAGACAAACATTTCAACTCTGCATCTAAGTTGTACAACTTTATTCTAGTCTGTGTAGAAGCCTTATCTCTTGCACAAATGGCCCTCCTACTGCTAACCCATAGTTTAATCACTTTTTCTGAACAACCTGGCCATCTGGTAGTTTCATCTACCTTGGTTAAGCTGAGGGGAACCACTCTTTGAAATTCAAGACAGAGGCCATCTAGGACCCCATCCAGAGGAGGGAGGATCAGAGCAAGGATTCTTGCCCGTCCTTCATGTGGAAGCACCTCATACAGGGCTTTTCTTTCTCAACCCTGTAGATGAGGTAAACTGGTGTATTACATGGCAAAACATAGCAGGATAGATTGGAAATAAATTCCTGCTCATCTGCATCTAAATGGACAGTTGATAACACTGGAATCTTAGCAGTGGAACCTTAACACTCAGTGATTATTGGGCAGATGAACACAATGAATGGGTATAATAGGCAGAGGAACTTCAGCAGTGCTCTGCAACAGACCTGGTTGGCTTGAACTAACTCAGAAGTGAGAGGTGCAAAATCCAACTATTGCTCTTGTGGGACTGTCATTTCTCCCTGTCACTGGTTATATACTGGCTTTTTCATTGTTCCTTTAGCTTTTCTGAAATACTTTGACAATCCTTAAGAATTTCAAATGAAATAAATGACTGCAGTTACACAATAAAATCTTGCTCCTACTCACCTATTATCCACTGCAGATAAATCATGGTTTTAAACTGACATCAAACATAGCCAGGTCTTCTTTTCATTGAGCTATTATATAACAATGATTTAAAATTTAATAAACTCGTTGTAGAAGGCCAGCTTTTAATTATTTTCATTTCAGTCTGTGCCACCCTCATGGCTGATCTCTGTAACAGGCAATTTGCTTCCCTTTGTGTTGTGGGTGAACAGTGGGGCTTCAATTTTCCTAGCAGATGTGGTGAGAACACAAGGAAATAAGGTGATAAGCACTTTCAAATGGAAGTGTACATCTTGGTTTATCTTGGGTCTGTGAAGGGCATCAAGCAGTCCTGTGATTTACAATTATTGCTATGCATTCTAGAAATTGCTCAGATTATGGCAGGGTTTACTCACTGTATTATTACTTTCATTTCATAAAAATGGGATGTTGCAAAAAACCCCAAAAACACACTACAAAACCAAAACAAAACAACCCAACAAAAAACTAATATAAATCAGCAAACCAAGAAGCCAGAAAGTTCCCTCTCTTCTCCCACAGACCGTGTCTGGAATAACTGTGTATGTCCATTAAGAATGCCTGAAAAGTTGTCAGAAGCACATTGGAGGGAGGGATAGGTACATTGCCACGCAAATGCCAAGAATTTCCCAGTTCCTATAACAATAATAAAGCCTCCAAATATAGAGTTTCAATAGATTTTAATAATCTTTTTGTCTTAGTTGAAGCTTTCTTTCTCTGAAAATGAAACAATATAAAGGTTTGTTTGAGGATATTACTTTAGTTATCAGTAATCACTTGCTTACTAAGACAAGACTTAGCCTTGCTGAAAGCAGTCATACTGTTACAGTTAGTGCACATATCCACAACATATCATAGACAAAGACTTGGTCTTCCAGAGGAAAAAAATCATGTGCTCAAAGACTGCATAAGCTGGGGGAAAATGCTAGAAATCAGATAGGATGCATTTAGAGACAGAAGATAAGGGACAGTCAGTTCCATGTCTGTGGTGGTAACAGCTTGTGCATCTGCCTGACTTGAAGTCTTAAAAGGCAAGCTGAGAAAAATATTTAAAAATTCTAAAATTTGTTTTGCACTGACCTAGAATTAAAAGGCAATTTTCCACACAAACATATACTAATACAATAACAGTTATTTCAGAGTTCATGAAAGATTAAAGTTTTGGTTCCTTTCAAAACAAGTTAGGAAGCAAGGGGATACTAATGGAAGAGAAGATGTTACAACATTCTTTTTTATTGTTTATCCTACTTATTTTTCAGCCTTCCTGTGGAAGACCTGTATTCTTTCTTTACATGCAGACATTTAAATCCATAACTGAAGAAAATACCCTAATTCCCACTTTATTTAGTTTAGCTGTGTGTTCTTAATCTCTTCTACTTTGAATAAACCATTAAATATTAAATAGAGTTCAGATGTCTTATCTGCTGATAAAGAATAGTAACAATGAGGTGCTTTATTTGCCTGTCCATTCCTGTTCCTTTGTTTGATGACAGTGGAAGCACCTAATTTGCTGCTGATTTTTGTATCAAATAAGGTTCTTCCTTTGTGGTTGGATAAATAAAGGAATATATTTATAGTTGTTGTATTACAGACTGGAATATTAAGTGATTTTTCTAAATGAAGGAGTAATGAAAACATTAATGAAAAGGCTAAGATAAAAAGAGGAGGATAAAAGAAAATGAGTAATTAAGGCCTAAATAACTGTAATAACTAGCTTTTGCATCAAATGAAAATATCTTGTGTAATCAGTAGACCCCACACATGATGAAAAGTCAGGAGGAAGCAATCCCATAATCTCACACCTCTGTCTGCAAACACTGTGGAGTGCTTCATCTATTGTTCTGCATGTAAGAGTTCTTTGTAAGAACCTGTATAATCATATGTGTGCAGAGAAAAATAAGTGGAGAACTGCTGAGGACCTGTCATAGCTTCTGAGCCCCATCATCCTCTACAGTGTTGGACATGCTGTAGCTTGGTTCTGCATTTATTTTCCTTTAAGTAGTTGACAAGAAGTGCACCTAATACTTCAGCTGATAGATAGACTCATCAGAAGTTTTTATTCCCTTAGTCTCTGTTTAGCTACCAAAATCTAAAATGTATACCTCAAATATGCTGCACAAAACTTTGTGATGCCTTATATCCCTCCATTAGATTTGAAAAGAAATTGTTTTAGAATGTAGACTTTTAATAATCTTAAAGTGAATGACCTGGCCAATTGACTCTAAGAAGCTTCTCTCACATTTTCTCTCTTTCATAGAATCATAGACTATTCTGATTTGGGAAGGACCCACAAAAATCATTCAGTCCAAATCCTGGCCCTGTGCAGGACATCATAATAATCACACTATGTGCTGCAGAGAGATGTCCAAAAGTTTCTTGAACTCTGTCAACTTTGGTGCTGTGACCACTTCTCTGGGGAGCCCATGCCAGTGCCCAAACACTCTCTGGGTGAAAAACAGTTTCCTAATATCCAACCTAAACCTCTCCTGACTCAATTTGATGCCATTTTCTTGAGTCCTGTCACTGGTCATGAGAGTGAAGATACTGGTACCTGCCCCTCCACTTCCTCTCAGGAAGATGCTGAACACAACCATCCTTCAATCTCCTCCAGGCTGAACTGGCTAAGCAACCTCAGCTGCTCCTCACAAGGCTTCCCCTCACAGCTCTTCACCATTCTCATGGCCCTGCTTCCAGGGATGAGTGAAGACAAGGGGAGGGTTGGGGTTTTTTTAAACCCATTATTCTGATCAGATGATGCAAACAATGGTATGGTTTCTTTAGATTTTAGTGTGTTCTACTACTGAGATTCTGGTTTTCCAGCACATTTTAGAAACCTACAAGTTTCCTAGTTTCAAGGAGTTGAGCAGAGCAGATAGAGAATGTATTGCCCCATGTGAAGACAGTGGATTTAAATCTGTGGACTAGAGGACAAGTGAAGCATGCAAGAGAAACAGATGTTTTCCTGTTCTTCTGTAATTATCTAGTCATAAAGTCAGAGGTAATCTCTTTCTATGAGTTCTTCATTCCCTTCCTGCAGAGAACTTGAGTCAAAGTAGTATGGCACTCTGGTTTATCAAAATCAGCAATTACAGATACTAATATAATTTTCCATTACTCATTTGAGAAAGAAAACACTGTGAGGTTTCTTCTTTAAAGGAACTTTTTTTCCTTTTTTGTATTTATAGTCCATAAACCTGATGCCACTTAAGCTCTGCCCTACAACATCACTGTCATCATATACAAGCTGTGCATGTCATCCAAGTTATATGACAGTGTTTTTGTACATTCTTTCAGTTGATTAAAATGGACCATTTTACTTCATGAACCACCATATTTCACCTAATTGTATGTAATTCAAGTCAATATTTTCAGCCTAACTCGTACTTGCTAAAGCATAAGGTAGTTGTGTATTTACTATTTTATAGATGTTAAAAGTTATCAATTAATGATTCAAAAATGCACATAATTTTTAAAGAAAAGGACAGATGTAAACTATGAAGCAATTTTGGTAAGAAAAATGTCTAGTCTCTTAGTCTTAAGATTGTTTGCAAGTACTGTGGTAATCTTTAAAAAGAAAAAGAAAAAAAAANTTTACTATTTTATAGATGTTAAAAGTTATCAATTAATGATTCAAAAATGCACATAATTTTTAAAGAAAAGGACAGATGTAAACTATGAAGCAATTTTGGTAAGAAAAATGTCTAGTTACCAAGTATGCCCATTTTCAATCTTGAAAAGAGTGCAAAGATGCTTCAAAAATCACATTTTCTTTGTATTTTTTTTTGTAATGAACATTTATCAATCAATCAGAGATTAATGATTTCAATGTATTAATATAATAATAGGACCATAAAATATGCTGAGTTGGAAGAAACCCATTGGGATAATCAAGTCCAACTCCTAGTGCTACATGGGACACTCCAAGAATCACATTATGTGCCTGAGAGCATTTCCAACACTTCTTGAACTCAGACAGGTTTAGCCTGTTCCAGTGTTCAGCCGCCCTCTGGATGAGTGGCCTGGACTTGAAGGGATTTAAAAATCATCTATTTCCAACCCCTCTGGCATGGGATAATGGCATTCTCCAATTACTGAATCAGCAGAGGCAAGTATCCAATGGAGAAAAATGAATATGCAAGATAAGGCATTACAATGAGGAGGTAATATTATAAAAGCTTTGGAGGAAATTAAGTTCTGAATCTTACCCTTACCCTTGACAGTACTTTTCTTCTGTAAGCCATTAACAGTCAGATGACTTACAGCCAGTCCACTTACTCTAACTGCTATTTAGGACTAATTAGAAGTGAATGAATCTAAAAGTTGGACAGGGCTAAGGGTGATTGAAAAATCCATTCCTGTCTAGCCATACTCGAGTTCTAAATCCTCTACTCAGAACCTCTGAGTTAGGCAAAATTCTAGCAGGAACTTCATTCAGCTGAGGGACATGGTGCTAACTAGATGTAGAGATTTACACCTCTAAATCCAAACTTGCAAGTTAAAACATTGCTGTTCAATGACCATCTCCAAGAGCAATCAGGCAGCTCTCTTCTGATGGAGAGCTCCCTAATTTTTTTTCACCATGGCAGCATCTACAGCAGTCTAGATTCCAGGATAGTTAAAATTAAGAGAATTAGGCACACATAAGGTACAGTTCATCTGATGAATATGCCGAGAATAGGTCAGTCAAATCACTCATTCAAATTGCCTGTGTGTTTCTATTTGCTTTAGAGAGAACTCAGCAACTAACTCAGACTGAGATCTCTACAATTAGAGAGTCTGAGTCCTATTCCCAAATCCCTTTGTTTTTTTCTACATGTTTAGAGCATCTTTTTCTTATTTTTTTGCTTGTTGAATGTTTTGCAACTGCAATCATAAAGAAGCCCAAACAAAGGAGATAACCTTTAACAATGAAATATCTACTGACATCAGTGAAATCAGTATTGAACTGACATACTGAACTAGGATACGCCAAAGCCTTCCATACTCTAAGCTTTCCAATACACTAATCTCATACAGAGGGAATGAATCCTTCTAGTCAGTGGATTAAAACTTCAGAAATTCAGGAAAAACCTTCATCTTTAAAAGTTTTACCCTGGGGTCATTATTCAAGGTGATTGTTTTTATTTTGGGTGGGGTTTTGAGTAAATCTTGCTACTTGTCTGAGAATTAAAAATTAAATTGCTCCCTAAAGGATCAATTTACAACCAAACTTTATTGCTTAGCCCACTTGGAAAGTTCTCATCTATCATCCATCAATGCTATTTTTACTCACTAGTAGAACCAGAAGTTTCAAAGGAAACAGTATATCCATGTAAAATTAATTAAGTTCAACCATGACCTCATTACATTGATGGAGTGTAGTGCTGCTACCTGCAACCAAAACAAATTTATTTTGATTAAATATACTTCAGGTTATAAAAACAACATATCTCACCCAAGTCATGGGATTTCAGGAACATACAGGTTTTTATTCTAAAGTTATCTTCTACTCACAACAAAATAAAATGAGATTTCTTATTTCTTTTGTTTTTTAAGGCCAAGGCACAAATATGTGTTTTGCACAAAAAAACACTGCATGATCAGTTCCTTGGCAAAAGCTTCATATAATCAGATTTAATTTTTAAACTCCCCTGTGCTTTAAAATACATATTAAATCCATCAGAATCTGGTCTACTGTCACTTTTAATCTTCTAAGAAAATTTACCTTCATTCCTCACAGGGAGGAATAAGTAGGAAATACTGTTTCCAATTCACCAGAGCGTTTTGAATTTTAGAAAAATTCCTGGATGGTAAAGATACATTGCACTGTGACTCTGGCCTCTGAATAACTAAATTGATAGGACACATAAAGTATGAAAGTATTAAATCCCTTAGGGAAGGAATTTAATCCAGGCCTTCTACATCTCAGTTAAATAGCCTTACTACCTGGTCACTTATTATTCTGGGGTATCACTTGTCTCTTCCTTAACAGATATCCTATCCAAGATTTGCAAAACCTTTCCTGGAGTGTTTCATTAAAACCAATTCATCACAGTAAAAAGCCTGGTTTGGGGAGAATGATATTTTCTAAGGAAAAAAAATCTCATTACTAAAATTTTCCTAGTCGATATTTGTCACCATGTCCTGAGACTTATTTTGACTATTAGATGAGTAAATTTCTTATTAGCTTTCCATACACACAAATACAGCCAAACCATACCCTACCAAACCAAACCAAACCAAGCCAAAAAAAAAGAAACACCTCAAAGCCCAAATCCCAGAATGAAATAAATTCCACAGGGAAATCAGGTGTTCTAGCAACGCTTTGCTCAAGAGCAAATCTTGCTGAAATAAATGTTGTCTCTGGTTTACAGTACATGCCTCAAGTTATTTTCTATAATTTTAAAAACATTAAACTTGATATTGAATGATATACTTAGCATGATATGCACATAAATTCATTTTGAAATCTGGTTTCTGACTATATCTTCTGAAGAATGAGAACAAAAAACATAGTCTGATGTTTCAGAAAGGATGAGGAAAAATTTATTTGTAATCCTAATTCTGCTCATAATTTGTTGCTGTGTTTTAAATAAATTACTGATATCTTACTTTTTCCTTATAAGAGAAGATGATAATACAAAACACAGAAAGATAGTGAGATGGTTCATTCACTGATGTGTCTTTGTGCAGGAAAATATTTCCCTACACATATATGCTCTGCATATATGTACAATGTTATTCTAAAGTAATTGTATCAATTATCAAATAGTACTAATATGGCATTTTTCTGTCTTTAAAATGATATTTTAGTACCACAATTCCATTCACCTCAAAAATTTCTTTTTTTTTGAACTAGGCCTTAGATTTAAATAGGAGGCAATGTAATTATGGAAGGTATTCCGTCACACACAAAATGTGTTATCTTGTCTCTTATCACAGAGACATTAAAGTCATAATTATTGCATTATATAACTAGTGCTGAAGAGCATGGTGAAAAAGGTGCTTCTCAAATCGAATAATTATTATAATTTACATCAGTGTACTTCCAGAAATCATACTATATATTTATAGACAGCAATGAAAATGAATGCAGTGCTGTTATTACTTGTCCCATCAAAAACTTTCACAATGGCAATGACAAGAACATTACATTCCTCTCACTAGCAGAAAATAAAATGTACACCTTGGGACAGATAAATGTTCCTTACTGTATTTTACTGTGTAATTCTAGCACTCACCAGACTTCAGCTTTTCTGTTAATACATGAAAATTACTCCAGGACCAACTAGCATTCATGTCT
>VWYP01020751.1:0-86821 GCA_013400435.1 Pycnonotus jocosus
CTATCAGTTGTATGTTGGTAAAGGCTAGTATCAGGTGAAGATAGCAAAAATGGATAAACGTGTTCTCTGAGATATGGTTTTACACCAGGAAAGATTCATTGCAACAGTTTTTAAAACAATTTGAAGATGGCTATGGGAATAAAAATATTAATGGCAATAATAAGAAAAACAGCCCCAGAAAATAAAATTAATTTAATGGAAGGTGAGAAAATATCTGAATTTTAGTTGAGACTTTGTATACTGAATTTCCTGCCAGTGGATACCACATCATCTTGGATAAACTATCAACACAATTAATGATAGAGCAGACAAAAACCTTTAAGAACTTCATTGCAGAATAAGATCTTCCTGATTTTAGTCATGAGGACTTTGTTCATGTGTGAAACAAACAGGAAAGTTACAAGGTTCTTAACTCTGTGCTTATAAAGATAATTCTGTATATATTAGTAAGAGGTGAAAGAAAGAATCATCTTGCTAGAGCTCAGTTAGGACAGTTAACTGTCTAATCAAGGGTAATCACTTGGGCTTTTCCAACGTAATCTTTCGGATGCTTTCATAGTGGTTGACTTCAACTAATATTTAATGTCATCTACCTATGTTACAGTAGGAAGAACTGCTGCCTGAAGTGTATGCTTCTGGTATAGACAGAACATCTGACTTTTTCATATACAGTTTGGGAAATGAACATGAGCTTTATTATTTGTTTCCAAGGTACCTATTCAGTGTGCTAGGCAAAGATGGAAACATTCCAATAATTGGAGTGAAAGGATGACCAGGAAGTTGAAACAGTGACTTGTATGTTTTTTTGTTGGCTTCCATTTCCTACTCAGATACAACTCTACACATTACAAAGCAAATATGATATGTTCCATTAGATATCTGAAAACCCTTTGATGCAAGAAAATATAATTAACTGCATGTGAGATGGCTTTGAAGTTTCCCATGTAGTAGAATGATAGAGATTGTCAGGCAGACAATTTTGAGGGTTTTTTGTCCTAAGAGAAAAGCATTGCATAATATTCTAGGTTTTCTCATGGAATTGTTAAAAGACTATGAAAGATGGTTTGATTTTTATCATTTGGGAGTGTGGGATTTGAAATGGAGGACCTTTTTAACTGAACAGAAAAGAAACTGCAAAAAAATTGATATATTTTCCAAGCTTAGCTTTCCTGCTTTTTTGGCATGTTCATCAGTGGTAAGGAATGATATCTCTGATTCTGTCCATGAGGTTTTATCTTAGACAATAAATTGGTCTGGACCCTAATCTCTTCCCCTGGCACCACATAACATAGCAGAGCTTGCATCTCTAAAAAATAAATATCTATTTTTATATCTAACAAGAAATAAAAAAGAGCTGTCTGTTGAGGAATACCTCTGGCCTATCCTACTCCCTTTTATGCCTATGCATTGGCTGGGAGGTAAGAATACTGGGCAGGGCAGTGTTGGAGTCCATGCTCTAACCCTATCTAGTTTACTGCTTAGACCCTGAATTCCAGCTTACTCTATTGGCCTGAAAACAGCTTAAGATATGGATCCATAGTGGGACTTTTGTATGGTAATATTATGCTTAGCTTTTAGGGGTCCATAGCATGTGCTATAATTCACAGCTCCCAGTACTTAGGTCAGCTAGAAAGTTAAGAATTTCATCCTTCATTGTTGAATTCAGCATAGACGGGACAATAAGGAGAGTATATGACACAGACTCTCTTCTATGTAAGATTTTAAACTGTGTTTGCCAGGAAGAAAAAAAGGCAGCAGACAACACAGGAATGGTTTCACTAATGTTGTCTAAAATCATAGAATAATAAAATATTTTTTGTTGGAAAGGACTTCTAAGATTCAGCACTGCCACACCCACCACTAAACTCTGTCCCTAAGTGCCACATCCACATGCCTTTCAAATGTCTCTGGGGATGGTGATTCCATCACTTCTGTGGGTAGCGTGTTCCAGTGCTTAGGAACCCTCTCAGTGAAAAAAAAATCCTAATATTTAATCTAAACCTCCCCCGCTCCAACTTCAGGCCATTTCCACTTGTCCTAATGCTCATTATTTGGAAGAAGGGACTGCCCCCCACCTTGCTGGAGTGCCCTTTCAGGTATTTGTAGACAGCAATTAGGACCACCCCTAAGCTTCCTTTTCTCCAAGAGGAATGACCCCAGGTTCCTCAGCCACTCTTTGTATGACTTGTGCTCCAGCCCCTTCACCAGCTTCATTGATCTAGCAACACTGATCTAGTGAGTGATTCTGGTGATCCCATTTTTAACAACATTTTGGAGAGACTTACTTTGCTGAGACATGTTCTTTCACCTGTTAAATATAAGGGATTCAAGACAACACTTAGCGGGTGAAAGCCCACTAAGTTAGGAGGAGAAGAAAAGCTGGAGGACACTCCTCCTTATGCTGGTGAAGTTGCCCACTTTCAAACAAACAAAACTTAAGGGGAAGATTTACTTGATAAAATTTGATGATGTAAAAGCATAGTAAAGATAATCTCCAGTCACAATTTTTATTTTATGAAATAATTCTGCTACAAACTGCATAAGACTTACTTGAAAGTGAGAATACCTGTCCAAGAAATTTTGTAGTTTATGGGAATTCAATGTTAGAGTTTTGTCATAGTCCACGGGTAAGAATATCAGAGTGAAGAATCTCTTTTGGTTCAGGGAGAATGCTTCACAGAGTCCTCATAGCTATCCCAGCCTTATTTGAAAGCTAATGTTTGTAACTTGAAAGAGAGAGTAGTGGGTTTAGATTTCTTCAGGTTCATGACAGTAGCCACTCAACTTCCCCATTTCCAGAATGAATGTGTAATTGTGACATTATCATATGAATGAAGGCAGTATCACCACCTGGTAACTGAACCAGGTAATGCAATGAAAATGTCCTGCCTGTGTGTCTTGTGTAATTAAATTTTAAGAATTTGTATAATAAAGGAGCAACTTTTTTTGGTCATATATGTTTTGGTGGGTGTGAATGTTGTGTGTGTGTGTGTTTGCATGTGTGCATATGCCCAGCTGGTTTAAGTTGCTTTTTCCACTCTGTTTCTGGTTATTGTAACTCTTTTAATGTCTCCTCTTCTGAGACCAGAATGCCTAGAGGGAGATATCAAATTCTAATCATTAAATAGCCTCAAGAGATCAAATTGCATATCAATCAGTCTCTTAGACAGTTTCTCAGTTGGTTCAGACAAGAGTTTTAGTTTCTTTCATCCTTGACAAGGGCACGCACTTCAGTTCAATGGTGAAGACAAGAAAGAGAGGACTGAGACCTGTGAGTTTCTTTGTATAATAGTTAGACAAAACCTGTTAGACTTCCTTAAGAATTTTTCTTTTCAGTCATTTGACCTTTCTTACTGGAGAGGAGTTAAGACTCATTGTATTACAAATGCTTTTTTTTTTGAGGTCTTGCAGTCATAGTGGGTAGTGAACTTTGATTTTTGAGGGTTTATTCACTTCATGAAGGCCTACCCTGTAAGCCTAATACATAAAACACTGATTTTTGCATGCATGTATTTTTTTTTTTCATATCCACAAATTAGTGGTTTGCTCCAGGCATAAGAGCTTTTACTCTACAGCTTTTGCCTTAAAGAAACTCAGGGCTGAACATTCTGTTTCAGATCATAATCTTTTTATTTTTTTATAGTAACACATCTGAATTTGAGCAAAGAGAGGTGCATAAAAGAAATGAAGAGAGGCCCAGAGTGTTACATTTCTTTTACGAGAAATGTAAAAGAAGTAAAGCTGGAAATGATGTCATCAGTTGTGCTAGACTGTACTGACGCTAATTTTTGTACGTTTCTCTAGCATATGTACCAGAAATGTAGTATTTTCTTAAGAACTTTGCAGCTGCAAGTAGACCACAGCTGAATAGCTACAGTGTAAATTCAGTCATGGGAAACTTAAATTCAGATCACAGTTAAGCTGAATGGAACACACCTGTAATTTTGGGATTATTACTTCTTTCAGGTTTATGTTTGTAAGGAGTTTATGCCATGTTTTTCCTTCCTAATATTGAAACCTCGTGCTTATTTGCATCTTCACTGATTTATCCTAAGAAGCAGCAAGAATCAAGGAAATTGTCTTGCCACTGAAATTCTTCTATACTTAAGTGTAATAGTTGTTGAAATTACTGTTCAAAAAGTTAGTGAGATAAGTGCCACTGTCTTAACTGAGCATTCCCAGTTAGTCTTGGGTCCTTCTGGCTATATAGTGTTTTTAATAATTTTAAATACAGAAAAAAATAAGGGAAACCATGTCTGTGATTGTTCAACAACCACCTTTTATAATTAGATTGAAACAGGTGATGTTTTGAGAATGCTGAGGTGAATTTCTGTGTTTTTTTCTTGGAAAGGAGTGATGATTACGTGTTTTCTTTCCTGCTACTTACTTTTCAAAAAGTTTTCATTATTGAGAGAATTGCAGTTTTCAAAAACATTGTAGGGACCACACAGCTTTTTCTTATAATCCCATTGTTCTTTTTGATAGTATATGAGATTTAGAAATTCAGAATAAGAGTGGTAGCTCCAGGCAAGAAGCGATGGTATGAAAGAAATGTGTGCCCATTTTCTGAAAAGTAAATGATGATTGCAGTTTGTAACCTGAGGGATCTACTGACACTGTTCAAGCCTATCTGAGCCTATTTCTCTCACTTGGAGAAATCCATAGAAGGATA
The DNA here is from genome assembly GCA_013400435.1 of Pycnonotus jocosus. Lineage (NCBI taxonomy): Eukaryota > Metazoa > Chordata > Aves > Passeriformes > Pycnonotidae > Pycnonotus > Pycnonotus jocosus. The sequence continues at coordinate 4,673 of VWYP01020751.1, forward strand.
AATGCAGCATGATATTTTTCTCAAAAAACCAAGCCTGTATAATTCAATATTTGTATGTAATTTGTATTGCTTTTCAGGCTTCATTTCCATATTTAAAAAAACTTTAAAAACTCCATCTTCAGTGACTTCTAATCATACAACAAAGATCAACTTCAAGGTAAACCACCATGTTTGTGTATCTGGCATTTATTTTCACTTTAAGCAAAGGTACATCATAATTCTTAAACTTGTATCAAGTTCTTCTCAGTTTAAACTTATAATCTTGAGGAAATTTTTGACTGTGAGTTAATAAGTTATGATTCCCATCTAAATAATTCTGTGATTCTGTGGACATTACTCAGATACTCATCCCTAGTGAAGTTTATAATGCTAAGTTAGTGTCGTGACCACAGTACAGGGCATGACACTTGTTATAAGTTCTCATCAGGCTGAACAAAGGCACTGGACCATGTGTCAGGGAACTTTTCTGCTTTATTGTACAGTTGTGTTCTTAATTGTGGCAACCAGTTAAAGGAAAGAGGAAGAAAGAGAGAAGAAAGTGAGAAGAGGTGCAACCTCTATGTCTCTTATGTAAATTAGGTTTTTTGCATTTTTTTTCACACCTGCACAGCCAACCCCTCCCCAGGAAGTGAGCTGGGGTGAAGGGGACTGAGCATGGGTCTCAAGGCAGAGCAGGGAGTTGGCTCAGGACAGCACTGCCCCACCCCTCCTCTGACCACCTTTCCTGTAGCAATGCTCAGAATGTTTCACACAAAACATGCTTAGATCCTCTTAGGTCTTCTACATTTAGGATTATTAGAAGTCTAGATTTGGAGGTTTTTATATAGTTTTGAGGGTATTTTGTGTATTTGTGTGTATTTTAAAAAATAATTTAAAAATAAATAATTTATTTGAGTTGGGAAAATGCTTAAAAATACAAGAAGATAAGCATACATGCTATACGAAAAAAAAATCTTGTAAAGCTTAGCTACATGTTAGTTTGAAGCCAGACATTGCTCTAGTTTCAGTTCTGAGAATCAAAAATATCTTATGATTGGCCAATTTTGGTAAATAAACATCCTACCAATTTGCTGAGTAATCCAGTCTAGAAGGTGCACATTAGTTCATGATTGGTGTCCCTCTGTGTTGTTCACTATTGTTTTGTCTGATATTTCTCAATAACTTTAAAAAAATGAAGCTTAGCTCATTTCAGTGTATCAAGAAAGTTCTAGAAGCTCAGAAAAAAATCCCTAAAGAATTTATAACTGGTTTGGGTTTGTTGATTTTTTTTTTTTAATTTATTTATTTTTTGGCGTGGAGGGATGGGTTTGTTGTTGTTGTTGTTGTTGTATTTTTAATTTGAAAGATAGTAGAAAAGCCCAGTATGCATTTACTGATATTTGGAAAAACTGGTTTTTTTTGTTATTGAATGAACAATTAAATACTGTAACTATTAAGAGAGGGTAGTGCTGATTATGAGGCAGAGGTGTATTTAAACCTACTTGGGGAAGAGCTTTTACAGATAACAACTGTGTGATTAGTTTTCAGAAAATATATAAAATTATATGGTCATATTGTTAAAATTAATACTGTAGGCCTGTTCCAAAAATTTCTAGGCCTTGGATAGTTCTCATTTAGAGTATCATACAACAACATTAGTTTATTAAAGAGATTTATATGTGTTATAATATAATAATATTTTAATTGCTTTTGTTTAAAAATAATTAACCAAATGCATACACAGACACAAGCCAAAGCAACAAAGAAAACCCAAAAAGTAAGCCATATATATCCACTTTACTTAACAACTTCCAAAATTAACGTATTTCAAGGGGACAAAAGAAATGGGAAGAAGAAAAAACACAGTTCATGTTCTTGGTAAATGAAGTATTTTTTAAATCCTCATATTCTCTGAAATGCATTAAATACTTAACAAAACGTCGTTATGAGGAGAATCTGAAATTTTACTGATTACATAATTTGTAAGTTTTTTTTCTACTGACTAGCTGGTTGCTCTTACATTTAGCTAATCAAGCTAACTGTACACTTTCAGAGTGTATATCTAATGAAAGGGACATGAATCTTTAACCCTGACTCTCTGTTGAGATCAGACCTATGTACATGCCCAATAAACTCCTTGGGAATGTGAGCACACTTTTTGGTGCCGCATTCGTTGTTGGAGTTTGGAAAGGACGAGGCAGACCNTCTTGGGAATGTGAGCAGAAATGTTACACTTTTTGGTGCAGCATTCGTTGTTGGAGTTTGGAAAGGACGAGGCAGACCGGTCCGGAATCAGGATGCAAGAATTCTCTTTATTCAAATTTTTTGACTCCATTTATATACACTGTACATAGGTGGCCAGTTATTGGCCTAGGCGGGTCATCCCATCACTTGGATTGGTGACCATACCAATCACTCAAGTGCTTTTCTCAGAGCAAAAGAATGTAAACATTTTCTTATTTACATGAAAAGGCTTGGGAACTCAGCTCAGAGTTCCAAAACATCAGAAGGCTTTAGCTTTAGTATCAGAGTGCAAGTCTAAGACATACAAAAGCAGGGTGACACAGAAGGGAGGGCCAGAGAATAAAAGTGGCCAGTGACTTAAAGCTGAGATTTACTGTTCTGCACTGGTTGTTTTAGATAAAGCCTGAGAAACCCTAGGATATCTGCAGAATATTCTGTTGCCTGTGTTCATATAATTTATATTTCTGTTTAGTTTTCCTGTAATTGTTCATGACCTAGACCAGAGGATGATAAAAAAAACCCTTGAAATCACTTTAGTTTTCTGTTCTACACTGGAGAAAAGAGGACTTCTAAGCCATGTCTTCTATTTCCCTAGCAGCTACAGAAAAAGTGTAGTGCTACCAACAATCTTCTCCTCAGGTTGAAAAAGTGGTAACTGCAGATCCTGGAAATCATCAGTTTAGCCCTGAAGGCCAGATTGATAGACTATTTAAGCATCTCTAAGAGTGTCTTGGGGCACAGATTTATAAACGAGAACAAATGGTATTTCCAGACACACATCCATGTTAACTTCAATCTATATTTTCTTCAAAGGCAATAAATGTCTCATTAGCCTCAAATTACACTCCTCTGCCAAAAACAAAACCATGTATGAACGTATGTGATTTTAGATCTTCCTTGACTTCTCTTTGTGTGGTGTGCTGCCAGAAATTGTAATTTTAAACTGCATATTCTGACTTGGATGTTTTTGATTGTTTGAGTGAATGATACTTCCAACTAGGAACTCTTTGCAAGCAAGTTTTTATGCATTTTTCTAACATTTGAAGCAGTTAAAAAAATTTGGAAGTACAACACTATTAGTGATAATAAACAAAGGTATGACAATTACGTATCTTCCTGTAGACTCAGTATGTAAAGGCGTATTAAATAGCTGACTGTATGTGTATAATTAACATCAAACTAGTTTTGATATATCTAAAAACCTTTCTAGAATGTTTACAGTTTTCTATTTAAGATTAATCCCTAATTGAAATCTGTGGCTCTGTATTCACATCTTCCAACTTTTTCAATGATATATCTAACACCATAGCATAGTCAACATTTACGAATTAATAGGTAGCATGCCTTCTTCCTTACCTCTCAATATTATTATTGAAAATTATTTTGTGTGTCTTTGTGTATGAGCTTGTACATATTTCACATGTGAAACTAACCTTAGGAATGGTAATTCCTCTAGTAATATCAGTAAACTGAAATGTGTGATATTTTCTGCCTAACTGGGCAGGAATCCCACCCTAAAAAAGATATTTTTTGCTTTACTTGCCTCAGTCTGGGTTCTTTGCCTCAGTATAATACCAAAACCAGTTGTCCTCAGGATGCGCAGCTCCCAGAGCTGGAATCTGGGATAGTATCAAGAGCTGAGTGAAGCCCTTTTAATCCAAGAGGAGATGGTTAATGACCTGATGCTTACTGACGTGTGGCAAATTAGACACACACAAGCCTATGGGCTCAGATGGGATGCACCTGAGGAAGCTGGTGGAAGAGCTTATCAAACCACTTTAAACCATTTATCAGCAGTCCTGGTTAACTGGGGAAGGTCAGGTTGATGGAAAATGAGCAAATGTCTGTCCACGAGAAGAGTCAGATGGATGACCCAGGGAGCTATAGCCTGTCAGCCTGACCTCAGTACTGGAGAAGGTCGTGGAGCAGATCATCTGAGTGCCATCACATGCTATGTGCAGGACAGCCAGTGAATAAGGCCCAGATGATACAAATGGGTTTACAAAGGGCAAGATCTTATTTGACTAACTTGATCTCTTTCTCTCATAAAGTAACCTAGCTGGTGGATGAGGGAAAGGCGGTGGTTTTTGTTTATCCAGACTTCAGTAAAGCATTGTATACTGTCTCCCACAGCATTCTCCTGGGTAAACTGGCTGTTCATGGCTTGGATGGGTGCAGTCTTCACTAGGTGAAAAACTGGCAGGATAGTCAAGCCCAGAGAGTGGTGTTGAATGGAGTTAAATCCAGTCAGCAGCTGGTCACCAGTGGCGTTCCCTAGGGCTCAGTATTGGGGCCAGTTTAATGTCTCTATTAAAGATTTGGATGAGGGGATTGCCTACATCCTCAGTAAGTTCACAGATGATAGTAAATTGGATGGGAATAGTGATCTGCCAGAGAGGAGGAAGGCTCTGCAAAAGGAACTCGACAGGTTGGATTGTCTGAGGCCGGTTCTATGAGGATCGATAAGGCCAAGGGTCAAGTCCTGCAGTTGGGTTGCAAAAACCCCGTGCAATGCTTCAGGCTTGGGGAACGGTGTCTTGAGAGCTGCTCAGCTGAAGGGAACTTGGGGGTGCTGTTTGAAAGCTCGCTGGATATGAGCCAGCGTGTGTCAGGTGGCCAAGAAAGCCATGCTATTTATTTTAGTACATCACATTTTTTACAATTGTATATTATCTCTGGTGTATCAGCTGAGGACTTCCTTCATGTTGTCATTTTTGCTTTTCTCCCTGCTGGTAATGTGTTCACTCTTGTTTATTTGTCATTCACATTTTCTTGTTTTGTTTCCTCTTTTTTTTGCTTTCTGTTTGCCCGGAAAATTTTTTCTCTATCCATCTTTCATCATGTAGATCACTGTGTTTCCTTCCACCTCATCAATTTTAGTGCTGTATTCTTGATTTCTTAGAATGTCATTATGAAGTTCTGCAGTGTGGGTGTCAAGGAAATAAGATCTGTTGCTCCTCCCTAAGCACAGATTAAATCCACAGTTGGACCTAACTGGAAAATCTGATTTGTGCTGCATGATCAGTAAAGTGTGCCAGAGTCAGGATGGGACAGAGCAAGAGGAATACTACTCAAAATCAATCACTTGCTGCTGATTTCCATTGTTAAAGATGGTAGCAAAAATCAGAACAGAAAGTGACGCTTGAGCAGGAATTTCAAGTGACCCATAAGCTGGCTGACCATTCTGAGTGCCAAGGAGCAAGCTGACATGGAGCTGCCTATGGGGTAGGATGACCCAAGAGCTGTGGGCACTGCAGAGCTGGCTGGGCAAGACTCTGAAATCCTAAGGCTCCCCATTGAGGGTGGCTGAGAACAGGGGCAGGACTCTGCTACCACCCAATAATCATCAGGCCAGGCAGGGTGAGGAGTCAGGTCCAAGGTCTACCTGGGGACCCAGTGAGGCCAAGACCAAGGTTGGGTGTGGGCTTGGGCATAGGGCTTCCTGCAGCATAACTCAGAGACTGATGGCCCTGGTGGTGCTCTTGGGGACGTGAAAATTAGAGCTGTTAACGATTTGCCCTTCAGAAGTAGTGCTCAAATTGCAAGTCCTAGAAAAAGTGTCAGTAGAAATTTTGGTCTATCACAAGTAATATGTATCTGGTATTTTTCTGTCCTCTGGTGTTCTGGTGTTTCAATGGTTTTGTGGTAAGAATGTTAAAATGAAGTAACTGAAGAATTCCAGGAGTTTTGAGAGAATAAAATATCTTTCAAATTATTTTCCATGTCTGAATCCTGACTGAAATCCTGCTAATCCACTTATATATAATTTTGATATATAAAAGTGTGTTCATCCTACCAAATATAAGGTATCAGTATCAGTTTCCTATAAAAAGAAATTTTTTTACCTGTGGAATTTTTTACCTGTGGAATTGCTTTCTGTGCTTTTGGGTTGAGTAATGGGTAAAAAGGAAGTCCTTAATTTTTTGGGTAGGAAGAATGTTGATGTGTGTTTATTTGTACACTTGGTAATGGTTAGCATAGACATGCGAGTGACTTATATTTCATTAAAAATTTACAGAATTATTGTATGAATTGCCTTCTGTTTAAAAATAAAAGTAGGAGAATACAAGCAGGTAATGTTACACAATTTTAACACTATGTAGGCCAAAAGCTGACTTAAGAGATTGTATCCTGTATTTTTTCTTTTAGTTTTCCATTGTTTTGTTTGTCAAACATAGAAAAAAGGTATAAAAACCAATAAATTTGTATCTCATTTTGTCTGTTCTCACACTTGATTTGAACTAATTATTTATTGCATTCATTGGAATTTCTGAATTAGATGGAGGTGATTTAGATTGTCATACAGAAAAAGTCATGTGTGTGAAAAATACTCCGTAATTGTCATCTCATACCAAAAAGATTATCCAATACAGGAAACAAAAGTTATGAATGGTTCCTGTGGGAGTGCAAATAGGCTTAAAAAGAAGATCCTGTTTATTTAGGGCAGAAAATATCCTCAAGCTAGCAGTTAAATATGATACTCTTCCTGAAATCAGAAGTGTTCGTGTTGTGGTTTGGAAGCATATAGAGAATCAGAAATGTTTGTTTTGTGGTGTAACCTCTGACAAGACTATGGCTTCAGGTTTAGCTCTCTTAACTTACATTTCTTCGGAAACACATAGCTAACCGTGGTGTCTAAAGTTCATAAAACATTTGTGGACCTTGGCATGGAAGTACTGTGTGGATATAATTTTTGGTTTATTTATTTATTTTATTTTAGGTTTATGCCAACATAAATTTGTCAGTTGATTTGAATTGCTTGTTTTCTCTTGGCCGCAGGCTGACTGAGCGGGCTGGACTTCTCTGGAAGGAGCCATTTCTCTGGGGCAGTGGAATAACTGCAGATCTCTCACCGCTCTACTTGTTGGGAAGTGCTGTGCATTGCCAGGATTAATTCAACACTAAAGTCTGGGATGGGCCTTAGGGGCAAACACTCCTTTGCTTCTTCCGTCACTGGGATTTGTCTACGGCCAGTCAGCTGAGGCACCTACCACACATCAGCTTTTGTTTTTTTGTTGTCTGAACAAAGATACCCTTTCTCTTACTTCATCTCTTTTTGACTACTTTTTTCTTAGTTTTCATTTTCCTTGACTGATTAATTTCTCCTGGCTGTGGAAAAAAGAGTCCTGCTGATGTTGATTTAAATAATGTCGAAACCAATGGGACTCCTATGGCTGCCTTTGATATTCACACCAGTGTGTGTCATGTTGAATTCTAACTTCCTCCTGTGGATAACTGCACTGGCTATAAGATTTACTCTCATTGATGGCCAAGCACAATACCCAGTTGTTACTACAAATTATGGCAAAATACGTGGTTTGAGAACACCCTTGCCTAATGAGATCCTTGGTCCAGTGGAGCAGTACTTGGGTGTTCCTTATGCTTCTCCTCCGACTGGAGAAAGGCGATTTCAGCCCCCGGAGCCACCATCATCTTGGACGGGTGTCCGCAACGCCACACAGTTTGCCGCTGTCTGCCCGCAGTACCTGGATGAGAGGTCACTGCTCAACGATATGCTGCCAGTCTGGTTTACAGCCAATCTGGATACTGTGGTGACATATGTTCAAGATCAAAATGAAGACTGTCTGTATTTGAATATCTATGTGCCCACAGAGGATGGTAAGTACCCTGAGACCCACCATCCAGTGTGCTCACCAGTTCTACATATGAGGAGTGTCCAGGTCTTCAAAGCATCTCACTGAGTTTTGTCCATATTTTATCTGTGGAAATGGATGATGCCTCTGAACATGCATTATTAGTAATTCTTTGTAGATTGAATATGCTTGCATGGATTCTCTCTTATGTTTCAGTGCAACATCAACTTGCAGTTTGATTGCAAGTGGTGGCCAGGGTATGTCAGCCAGCCTTAAGTTTACATCTAAAATACTGCGAAGAATCATTCACAAGAGAGGAAAGGGGAAATAAACATTAACCTGAAGTAATATAGTTATTTTTCCATGCATGAATGGCACAAATATCGTTACATGCTAATTTTTAAAGAAGAATTTACCTATTTTTTTTTCTTTATTTTATTATAAAATTTCTGAGCCTACTGTTAACTTTGCTTGATTTTAATAGATAATAGAAAATTTTTATAGTAATTCAGTCAGCAGGGACTTTTTAAGGATTTTTGTCTGTGAAACTTTTCAGTCCATCTTATTTTTCTTCATTCACTAATTTTAAAATGACATCAAAGTGATTTATTATGAAGCTTTGATCGGGTGGCTTTAAACTTTTGTCTGTTTTGTGCAATACTTTCTCAAGAGGGCTACTTTAAACCACTTTCTATAGACAAAAAGGATGAATGCAATTGTTAATACAGAACTCTTTGAACATTTACATAATCTCAATCTTAAAAAGTGTAGCTGTATGGCATGAGGATTGTATCTTTGGTCATTTTGAATAGTGTTGCTTCCTACAAGCAAGAAAATTTGTTTTAATCAGGCCCCAAATGAGCTAAGTCTATTATTTCACAAGGAAATAAAAATACTACTAGTACCTATATTTAATATTCCACTAAAAGCTAGTGCTTTCTGCTAATTAGAATGGAGTTACAGATGTATAACATGACAGATTTCTCCCAGATATGCAAATTTCTTCCCTTTTGCTGGGGGTTTGGTTTACACAATTAAGGCATTGTTATTTCTCAGTAACCATACTCTAAATATGCAAATTTTCTACTTTGATTATTATAATCCTTCTGCCTTGATTGGCTTCTTTACTCAGAATTTCCAAGCTGTCCGCCAGCAATAAACATACCACCTTCTATTCTGTTCTCATCAGCTGAAGCAAAAACTTGAAAGCTAAAAATAAAAGGGTAAGGTTTGGGAATACTGAGAGCTTTGCAAATGTAAATACAACCAAGCTGCTTAAAGGAAAAGTGTTGGGAAAGGAAAACTGTGTTTATGGCAGCTCTGTGTGCATGAGTGTGTGTGCATGTGTGTGTGTGCCCCTGTGTGTAGACAAAGGAGCAGGTCTTAACAGCTCAGTTCTTTCCCTCTTCCAGTCTCGTTGGACTCCTTCTTACTCCTTGGATAATGACATAGATATTTTTTTCCCAAATTTGTTTATGTTTGGATTTTATTCTTCATCTTTTAATTAGTCACTGGGGTAAGCTTGCCCTGAGAAAGCATTCTGGGTTAAGATTTTATTTGTCCTCACTGAAGGAACATCAGCTCTGCTAACTCAGTCTTATTTTAGAATCCAGTTTTAATAAATAATATCTTCCTCTAATCTAATAATAATGTTTCATTAATTAAGGGGTACAGGACATTAGACATGAAAAAAATATGTGAATGTCTAGGAAAATAATATTTGATATCAAATGAAAAATAATAAAATATGTGGGCCAAATGACTAGCAACCTATAACACTCATCTTGCTATAACAGGTAATGGCATTTGCTGTTAGATTTAAAGTAAAAAAGGACTGATACATTTAATTTTACATTCTATAGACCTTTTCGTCCACTTCCTTTTGCAAAAAGCGTGGTTTGTTCTTCCTGGTTTTAGATTTTCTTTACTCTAAATAGCATGTTAATGGTATCTATTTGTTTTATAGCTCCTATAATATAGAAATATAAAAACACAAATAAAAGTATGTAGCTGAATAATGAGAAGACAAGGCTTGTATTAGTGATAACCTGAAGGTAAATTTGCTCCTATACAATATGATTTTTAAAAGATTCCATTGGGAAACAAGAAGCTTAAGAATGAATAAATTAAGTACACGATGTTTTAATTGTATGCTTTATATCTTATCAATAATTAATAAATCCCAGTGGCTTTTTTGGTGAGGAATATGTGTGATCTTCTGGCCATAAAGATGCTTCAGGGGAACTGACCCACAAATCACGTGCTCTAAGTCAGTGTGTTTCCAAATCACTCTAAACAATCTTAAAAAGTAGTCCATACAATCTGATTAAAGATGTTATACTTCATTGTATGAGTCCTAGTTGGCAAAAATAATCTACGTGGTTATGGAAACAGACCATGAAATTAGTTTTTGAAGCAAGATTTCAAAGTCAGTGACTTTGGGTTAAATTCATATTTTAAATTCTTTCTTCAGTGCAGATTGATTTAAAACAGTTCTGAATCTCCATTCTAGAAGAAAAGGTGGCTGGAATCATCAAAACCTAGTAAATGTTCTGAAAATGAAAGGTGCTCTGAATAATTTTTTGCCCTTCTTTTTTAACTTTGGTGAAAAGAATAGAACAACAACTTATGAATTAACTGCAGTCTTTTGCAGTGCTTACCTCAAATAAATTCTAGTGAATAACTAAACAAAATGAAGCTCAAGTTTGGGCATTTTTTTCATTTTTTTTTAAATTGCAGCTCTTTTTCAGTATATAGCATTACCTCTTTCTTATTATTTTTGTAGTTTAGCCAAAGGGAACCAAATTTTGATCATGTACTTTCAATAAAGGTTTGATAAATAAATGCAAATATCCCTCCATTTTAAGTTCCTTAAAATAGTTTGAGCTTCAAGGTTAAGAAATTAAAATAACCTGTTACACAGTCTGTGTCTGTATTAATCCTAGCCTTTCTTTAGAACCATAAGATTCTAGATTTCAAATGTGAGATAGCAAGAGAATCCTGTCAGAATCTCTCATGTTAAAATGTCCTTAAAAAGCAAAAACTATCTTCCTTTTTTAGGGGTTGTCTTTTTTCATTTAAGTGAAAATATTATTTATCACAGAAGTCAATACACATACCTAGCAGAATATTACTGCGATTCTGTCCATGTACATGTTTATTCTTTTGCTGTTTTTCACTGGACAAGTGTTTTTTGGTGTTCCTTTCCTCACAGTAATACTTATATTTCAGGGTATGTAAGGTAGTTGTAGAATTTCACTTTTTTCTTTCCTTTTTTTTTTCTTTTGCCTTGGAAGGGAAAAACTTACAGCCACTGTGATCCATTGAGATTTTTAATTTTTTGGTCATAAATATAAATAATAATGCAGTTATTTTAAAGTCACACAATACAAGCAATAAAGATAAAAATCTAAAAAAATATTTATTTTATATGTCAAACCTATAGTAATAATAAGTTACTCAGAACTGAAGCAAAGAAAATATTTATAGTGAAACTATCATTTTATCCAGTTGGTTTCTAAATATTTGGCTTGATCTTCAGTATTATGTGTGTGGGTGTATATAGTCTAGGCTACTTTTCTGGTTACTAGGAACTGTAATTTTCCACAAGAATACTTGAATGTCAGTTTTGAGGAGGTCATCTAGGGAAATGATATTGAGGACAGTGTGTTTATTATAACTTCAGTCTGAATATGGGTTTATCTACAGTGGAAATGCTAGATTGAAGAGGACACAGACTGTTAATCGGCTGTGCTTAATCCCTGGTCTTTATCATTTGAATCTGTGCATTCTGAAGGAGATTCCTAACTCCTATCATAACCAGGGAAAAAAAAAGTATAACAAGAAAATAACCAGAAAAGATACTTAATTTGTATTTCTTTCATGATAAACTTCAAAATTTTATAATGAGCAAAGAAAGATTTTTAAAAAATCAGTACAGCAAAACAAAAAACCAAACAGGAAAAAATCTTTTTACGTTTGTCTAAAACCTACTACGTTTAGATCAAAAAAGAAAATAATAAAGATTTTTTTTTTCATCTTTGCTTAATCAATAGTAAGCATATATACCTCTTACTTATTTTGGCATATGGATAGACTATACATTTTACACGAGGGTGGAGGTCCTTATCCACTGTGTATCTCTTACAGATTAACTAACAAAGTATTCAGCATCTTCAGAGGTTTGCTCTTGTTTCTTGTTTGCTAGCTCTTGTTTCATTTACTTCAGAATATATACAGCTGAAGTGAGAACAAAAGGTCAGAGACCATGACACTTATTAAAGCTAAATGGGTGATAATTTTTCATTGGATTATGAGAACTAAGTCTTGCCCAGGATCAGTGGTATATTTAACTGTGGACTACCAGGAAGAAGTCAGTCTTGTGCAAAAGCCAAGAGATGTGTTCCTTCTCTAGGTGGTGGTAGATGAAATATACCTGGAGCTCTTGACTAAGTGTCTATTTGACTAAGAAATAACAAAATGAAAAATTTGACCAAAGCTGATAGAGAAGACGAGCCTCAGACTGTCCCTTTTGCATATTATGAAATGTCAAATGTCTGCTTAATATATAATTGTTTACAGCTTTCTTCTTGCCATTGCTGTTGAATTGCAATGTCTTTAACTTGTAAAAAGTTTTTTATCAAAATTATCCTAATAAAACATAATTGATAAAAATGGAGGCTTTTTTCCTTTTTCTTTGAGGCAAAGAAAAAGGTAGTGTAAAGATTAGTATCTTCATTTTGATGGCATTGAATAAAATTAAGCTGATCAGTGGCCTTTTGGTTACTATGAAAAATAAGGGGTCGTACATAAAAATACTGTCATAGTGACCAAGATAGCTGCAATATATAAAACATTATTTTGTTGCATTATTAGGAGGTGATGCTAATAATAATAATAGTAACTTGTCATTTCCAAATAAACTCAATTTTTTATACAATAGAATCTTCTAAATTGTGTGTAATTTTAGGTTTCAGTAGATTTATGTCAGACATTCTTCAGGTAATCTTAAAATTTTAAATTTCCTATTATCTCTTCACTACTTTTGTAAATGCAAGTAGCTACTTAAGAAATTAAAGCAAGGATTTATGTATATAGCTTTAAGGAATTAAGAATCCAATATCTCTTTTCTATATATTTACAGTTTTTATTGTTCCTCAAAATCTTTACTACATATTTTTAAAAGTCAGTTATAATTTCTGTAATTGGCATAGTAACATGGAGTTTTACTTATGTTTTCTGAAGTTTTTTAAAAAGCAAATTAATGCATTTATTTACTTCTGAAAATATTTAAATCTGTTTTAAATCATAGTTTGGACTTCTATAGATAGTAATGTTGAAACAGTTTCATATTTCAAATTATGTTCCTCTTAAAAAAAACCCAAGGAATATAACAAAACTTTGTTTTCAGTTTCAGTATTGTCATAGGTTTTGTCGGTGACTGGTTTATTTTTAACCCCCACCCATTCAGTAAATTGTTTGCTTACTTTGGAAAACTAAAATTTAATTATTAAAATTTTATTATGTAAATGCATTTTAGCTTATAAAAACACATATGAAAATTACACAAAATAAGACATATCCTATTCTAAAATGATTATATTGCTTTCCAGAGTGAGAAGGATTTACAATAGGTGATAATTACCATCCAAAATGACAATGTTGGAATTATAAGATATAGTACCAGTTGAACATAAACATATACTTTTTAGAATCAGAGAGAAAATTGCTCTCCATTGTGAAAGATAAACTCCCTGTTGTGTCAGACTGCCTCAAGCCAATTCTTTCACTGTTAGGGTCCAATATATCCCCTCCTCCTAATCCAGAAATATTGTGGCATCTGTGAGAAAGGAGGAGGCATATGTCTGGCTGTTCTCTGCCTACCAGGATAAAGCTGTGGGTAATCCAGGCCCTTATTTTACATTCTTGCTTTTAACAGTCACACAAATACCTTCTGACACCAGAGAACACAGGACTCTAATCTAGATGAAATAAAGTTCTTAAATCCTTAGAGATAAATTCAGATTTAGTTGCTAATTTCAAAATGCTGTCCTTTCCCCCAGGAGCTGCCCATTCCACAGGCACTTTACAGGATTGCACCCAAATGGCCTTCTCAGGAACTGATATGCAGTGAAGCCTAGAAAGAAGTCTCGGCATTCAATATGACTTTACTTAATCCCAGCAGGATTTTTAGCACCGTTTCTTTGAGTCTCATCATTACCTCATATTGAAAAACCTGCTAGAATGGGGGGGGAATGTTCTTTAAAACACAATGAATTAACGTTTCTTGTACAAAGGCAAATTAATGTTATCCTTTTAGTTAAAGAGCAGTGTCTTTGGAATTGCAGAGGCTGTGCCATTTGGCTCAGCAAGACAGAAGAAAAGGCCTTTAGTCATGTGGGTCATGAGACAGATAAGATTTTACTTCATTTTATCCACTGACTCCCACTTGTCTATTCAGGGTGCTTTTTGTTTTGGTTTGGATTTTTTCCTGTGTGTTTGCTTGGGGTTTCTTTTCTGTTTTGTTTGGGGGTTTTGTTACTTCATTTTGTTTTCAAATGCAGCTTTCCTCTTCACTCCTGCAAAACATGTCATTGTACGCTGCTGCTGTTCTCTGTATGTCTTCTTGCTTTCTGTCAAAACACAAATCAGTGTGATACCTGCTAACACCGAGGCAGTGCCTCTGTCCTAGAGCAGTGCAGTGGGTCCCTGGCAGGCTCTGAGTGGTGAGTAGTGCAGAAGATGTGCAGTCAGATCTGATCACTGTCTTGGCCATACCATTTGTATTAGCTTTGATTTCCTGTTAAAGCTTTGTGATCTCATTGGTCTTCCCTCTGGTATTTTTTGCATTGGTCTGAAAGTTTTGAAAGCTATTTGTATCTTCTCACTCAAACTTGGTTCAGTTTCCTTTAAATTGCATGTCAATTGCAGGTTCAAACAATACTGACACATGCTGAATAGCTCAGCTAAATCACAAGGCTCAAAAATCAGTCACATCTGTGAAAATATTTCAAGGAACTGTACCCACATCAATGTGATAGTCATAGGTAGTTTGTCAACTGGGAAAATTTACAATTCTCTTCTACGAATGTTTAGATATTAAAAAAAAAAAAAAATTAACACGAGTTTGAAATAAAGCAAATGCTCATTATTTCCTCCTCAGGATTACTGAAAAAAAATTGGATAAATGAAACAAAGACAAAAATTTTCCCTGAATATGACAGCTTTTTGTACAGTACTTTGGTTTGCCATGCCATCATTTTTAGAGGGAAAGAATATTTCTGGCCTTTATTCAGTGCTTCTTGCTTACAATTCCGGATGAAATTCTCAGAATGGCATATAATCAATTACATATGCTTGTATTTTAGGATAGTATTAGTTAAATGTATTAGTTGTAATCCAAATAGAACAAAGAGGAAAAAGGAAAAAAAAAAAAGAAAGTTAATGATAACGAATTTCATTTGTGTTTGTGATATTATCATCTGAAGGAATATGGATGAATTTATGTTCTTGGGGTTTAAGGCTTTTTTTAATCTGGACCTTGCTTGTGGTACCCAAGGAGACAAACAATAAGAAATAATTATTATGAAACCGTGAAAATTAACTAATACTTATAGCTATCTGGTACTGATGTGTTAAAAATCCATTATAATTGAAAGAAAATTTTTCTTTTACAGTTTTTGCTGTGGGCAAACTTTTAGTAAAGAGTAAATTTACTTGCAAAGCTAAGCCAAATTCCTACACTATATATATGTAGGGAATTTTAGTTACAAATAGATTTCTGGTGCCTCATTCCAAAATGCTTATAATTGCTGGGTTGATGTTAAATAGATTTTTCATTGACAGGGTGTGACATGTTTGGTCTAATGGAGGGAAATTGCTTTGTGCAGATTCAAATGACTATTCAATTAGTCACTGGTAATGTTTACAAGGCATCATAGCTGGAAATCATGGATACATTGTCTGTTTTACTAAATATGCAGTAGGGCAAATGAAAACCCAATCCAAACATATACACTTCATCCTCTTTCAAATAAATTAGTATCAAATTATCTTTTATGTAGTATTTTTAGGGTGGCCAGGAAATTCAAAAAATCGTTCTGCATTTGTAATACTGCCCCCATGGTAGTGCTTTTGCTGGCTTTTCATGCTTGATTCAGACACCAGAGGGAGCACAAGTTTCCAGCAAATCCATTTTTTTCTGTCCCTGGGAATCACTGAAAGAGACACAAATCATGCTGGTGAATGCAGTAGTAAAACATGCAAACAGGTGCTGTTTTTTACTGTTTAAACAGATAGGAAGGGATCTGATTCCACCTTTCCCAAGCTCAAAGTTAATAAAGTTGACAGTGTTGATTTTGGTGTTGTGGACTGATGAATTTATACTTAAGGCATCAAAGGGATAGAATTTTTCTGAGCAGCACTAACACTGACAAATTTACACAAAACTATTATTTTTATTGTGAAATAATAGATGTTTGAGTGATAAGCATATTGGTAGTGCACAGTTTTTAATTGAATAATACTTGCAAGGCATTCAATGGCAGAACAGATTCCAAAGTAGAGAATTTGATCTGTTTGGCTGTGGTGAGTTAGTACATTCCTGCCTAAAAAAGTTTTGATTTGGTCCTTCCATTTCAAAACCAAAATATAAAGAAAGAATTTTTTTTTTCCAATAAATGCCATTGTCTTTTCATCCTCTGTTTTATAGTTACGCAGCTCAATCATGTAAAGTGCCAAATGTGTTTTGCCTCCTTCTGTTTCACTGAGACAAAAATGTTAGGCATGTTGAAGTTTCATTGTCTTCCAGTATCTTTCGAGTTTTTGCTGTTCCTTTGTTGGAATTAACAATATAACTAAGCTATATAATGTCATACAAAGTGCCAAATTACACAAATGCTGGAGGACTTCCCCTCCAAAATACCTTGCTTTCAGATTCATAATGTATCTGACTCAAAAAGACTGTTATTTTTATGGTGTTAAGGATTTGAGGTGCTTTTCTCATCTACCTAAACCATAGACCCTGTTCTGCCTTCAGGGATTAGATGCAATAGCCTGACTTGCAATTGTTGTCTAGGGTGGGTCCTTGGGAATTGGAAAAAACCAGATTTTTACTGTGATGATACATGAAACCATCCCTATGGATTAACTGCTATGGCTTGCCACTAGCAATTACCTGAAAGTATACCTAAATCAAAGAAAATGACACAGACATTGCACAAAAGGAGCAGCTCCCTACAACAATCTCTCAGTGGGAATACTTTAGTGAAAACAAATTGAAGAAATAACAGAATACAAATAAATGCAGTAATGTGAACTTAAAGAGAGGGATAAGTTTCTAAAAGTCACACGGTACAGTTTATTCTTTCTTTTCATTTTCACACAGTTATCCATAAGGCCTTCAGTGTTATTCCCAGAAGTAAACTGTAGTAGATTGATTAAATGGGTAAATTTTTATTATTAACTCTGTCCATTTTCACAATAAACTGCTAAAAGATGTTCAAGCTTTATTTCTTCTCTATCCAATTTCGCTATCCTTTGTAACCACTTCTTCTTAGCTACTTTGGCCACTATCATTTTATGAATGAATGTCTCTGCTGACTGTATAAAGTAATACTATAAAGTAAGTATAAACTTGATTTCCATTTCCAATAATGGTGTTATTTGGATATTTTTCGTTATTTCTTTTTTTATCAAAGTCACTCACAAGAAGCAGCAGTAGGTGAGGAAACAGCAGCTACGATACTTAAATAATTTTAGGAAAGGTAGCTATGTATATATTAGATATGCAGTGGATGTAAAAGGATCAGGCACAGAGACGACGCCTGATTCTCTTTCATGTATCAGTCCTTCTGTACCACACTCCTTCAGTGGGCTGCTCAGCTATGCTTGCCAAGCTGCATTTGACCTGTAGGATAGTACATGGGGGTCCTAATGCACCCTGCTGTAGTAAGATGGAGTTTGCTTTAATTTACTTGTTTGCTGTTGTTTCCATTTTTCATTTTTAGCTTCCTTCAGTTTTAGTTGTCATCACAAAGTGCTCATCCCACACCCCATGTATAAATATGCCAATTAAGTGTTTCAGATATTTCAAGAATGAAGGGGAAGTATGATGTTCACATACTGACTTTTGAGGGTTTTCTTAAGTGTCTTTTCTTTAAATGCATACAGTTTTCTGTAAAATTGCCTGAGCATCTAGGAAGACCATGAAAGATTTCCATCATGTAACACTTATCCTGCTTTAGTTCTAGCACTAGTTTTCAGTTTTTCAGCACCTTTGAAATTGTGGCCTATAATGCTTAAGTTAAATTTCTATTATTCTTAAATAAATTAAAATTTTTTAAGTAATTATAAGTTTAGAAAGTATCAGCATGTATCGTATTTTTAAAAATATTATGAAATTAATAGTTTATTCAATTTTTTGAGTGCTACTTCTGGATTTGTTGCTTCATAATACTGTATCAAACTTCTAAATGCAGGCTACTTTACCATACTTGTTTTGCATATGTAATACAGTAAATCAAAATGACTTAGTGCTGGGATTAATAACTTGATTCTTTCAAATTCTAATATATAGCTTTTGATTTGATTGTCTATATTAATGTTGTTTTTCTTCTTGTGATCTTTCTCCTATTTTGTATCAACACAAATGAGAAGATAGACACCATTAGTTCCTAAAACCAGTTATAAAACAGTTATTTCTGCATTATAAGTGGACCTAATTAAGCATTTTTTCCTTCATATTGTCCTAAGTGAAAGTCTTATTTTAGCACAAGTAACTTTATTTTTTTTTTCTGTTTTGTGACTTACTGTTTCTTTTGTAAGCCTAAATTGGAACTACAAAGCACTTTGCCTACCAATTTCTCCATTTCTTGTACAGGTTTATTACAAGACTTTTTTGTTTAATACAGAAATCTGAAGTAAAGTTGCCTGTTTCATTGTTTTGTTTGTTTGTTTTTTAATAAATTACCAACACCGCTGCATTTCTTAGATACACTGCCACTGAGGCATTCTGAGATCTGATAGAGAGAGATGTGAGATCGATCATCTGTTGCCTTTGTGCTTTGGTTTTCCATTTTCCATAAAATGAATATCACAGGGTTTTTTCCTCTGATTAGAAACAACTGCAAGAAGGAAATGCCTCTGGGTGACAAAAGGCACAAGTGACTTCCTGTAGCCACGCACCCCGATACTTCTTCCCTACAAGGAAGAAGTGTCCAGTTACCTTTGGACTTTTTANACTTCCCATACACTTATAACCTAAAAGACTGTATTCCTTTTTTGTGTGTGTGCATAGCTTTTTTTAGGATCTTTCTTACTCCCCTTGGTGACCCATTTACTGGCAGCCCTTTGCATATCATTGCAGTGTACTGTAACCACCAAGAAAAACTCTGAAAGGCAATAGATTTAGGAGCCATTGTAACATGATGAATTTAAATAATTGGGTGAAGAGATTTAAAACTAAAGTATCTAGAAATTGATGTGGGTCATGTACTGATAGAAGATTGAAGCCTTGCTATAAAAGTTTGCATTTAATTCTTTACTCTCAATATTTATAGGGGCAGCAGGTAGAATTTTCCAAGTGTTAAAAGGAAAAGGAAATAAGGAAATAAGGAAATAAGGAAACAAGGAAATAAGGAAATAAGGAAATACTTATGGCAGAAGAAGATCCCAAGGCATTTAAATACTGAAAGATGGGGAAAACTTTGTGACTGGGTAAGGCGTATAAGCTGTCAGTGTAATCTGTTTAGACTCAGAAGGGATCAGTTAAATTTCTGGGAAATGAAAAAAAGTTGTTCCTAATACATGATGCAGAGTTAATAGTTTTCTCATAAAGTTTACTGAAAGCAAGAAGTCAGAAGTGGCTTTTGGAAAAAAGCATGCTCATTGCAGATGCAAAAAATGGCTTGGAATGTTTCTGTGAGTCCTTTAATTTTCTTCATTATCTCTCAACTAATAAAGAAATTACTCTTCAGTACAATATTAAGTGTTTGCTCTAGCAAATTTGCCAGATGTTTGTGATTTAGCTGGCATAACCCTTGAAGACCATTCTGAAATGAAAATGTTGTATGATCTATAAGCCCCCTCCTGGGAATGGACGTAATGGGATGTGTACTTTTACACTGGGCCCAGAAGATTTGGAACACCAGACACATTCTTTATGCGTAGAACTTGTTTAGAGCCATTTTCAATCAGCTAAGATTGTGTAGATCACAGATACTAACCCATATGGACCTTTCATACTTTCTTGTGGCTGCTAAACCATCCTTGAAGGAGCGACCAACTACCTTTGTTTTTGGAGTTTAATTCTTCAAAGACATTATATTTTGCATGCAGCACTCTTTGTGTTGAACTAAAATATGTTGGGTTTGTACATAACCCAGGAGGTGGTTATTAAAAAATATCCCACTTTTCCCCAGTTCCCATTACCTTAATAAAGCATTTGGTTGTGTATTCCCTAGCTTTATTCCTCTGATCATTTAACTGCAACCTTGTCTGTGACCTTTACATGATTCCACAGTCTAAATAGTTCCATAGAGGATGTGTCCCCTTGCTACTGACAGGAGCATTTCTCCATCTTCCCCACAACTTAGAAGCATTGAAAAAAACCCACAATTGGGCTATTGCAGAATAAGAGATAGCTGTATGGGTTGACTATGCACTTTCTTAGTCCATTATAAATGCTACGACATTTAACCTAGCTGTAAAAAAATTAATGGAGGATGCTTAAACTAATGGATTTTATCCAAGCTGTGAGTCTAAGGAACACACGCTGTGAACACCCAGTTTATCTAATGTGTTGAAATGGTAATGATTCACACCCTGAGAATTTAAGCATGTGTCAGCTTTAGTAATCAAGATAACATATGGATATGTAATTGGTAAGTTTATGCTGGCCATATCTGAAGACAATGTGAACCACAGATGAAACAGAATAAAACAGTGAGGGCTAGCACCCGTGTATGCTCATGACCATAAAATGACATATTGGTCATGTTGAGCACCACCCCCATGTGACATATTGATAGGCAAATGAGAAGATTTTCTGGGATTATTTTTAATCAATAATATGATTTTAATAATTTTGAAATCACAGGTAGATTGTACCTATGATTTGCTATGTTCTTGGAAATTTTAGACCTGAATTTATTAACACTTTTTTTTTGCAATACGAAGCACAACATACTCTTGCAGGCTTAATGCCACTCAAATATAGCCCATGATAATTCCTGAATTTTATGAGTTTTAAGAGCCTTACATATTGTTTTCCAAAATTATGTTGGCTTGCCTGTAGCCCAGAAATTATATACACCCTTGGGCATTTTTCCTGAACAGTTAAAATGCACTAACGTCTTTGCCTGATAATTGCTTTAAAAATTGCATTCATATTTGATTGACATTTCCTGCAAAATTACCTGTATACACTGATAATTTGCATTACATTTCAGTACTCCCTACTGCATAATAGGGTAGCATAGATAAGCTCTCAGGTAAGAGAGATAAGGACAAACTCTACATTTTTGCTGAAAAGTTACATTTATTAGATAAAGTCACTGACTAAAGAAATGAGTAGAGAAAAATAAAATGTTCCTTTATTCTGTTACAAGGGCCGTCAGTGCTTCTGCTTGGAGGAAAGATATTTTAAGGAAGCTGGTAGACTTCACAAGTCTCCACCTAAAGGAAAGCTTTTGTTGAGAGCAGCAGCCCTCATGGGAGGAGCTGTAAGCTCTTTTAGGTATATAAGCACTGTGTTTTCTTAAGGCCAGCAGACAGTAAGTGGAATCTTGCTCAGTCTGCTGTCAGAACATCCAATAAAGGAATATCTGATGGCAGCCAAGTCACACATTATGCCCAAGTTAAATGCTTGGGCTTAATGATGGAGAAAGCTGCTTTGGGGAGCAATCCAAAGCTGTAGCAAAGTGGGGAAATGCTAACAGTTAGCAAATGGTCATGACAATACATTTCTATAGTTCGGACCTCACTGAGCAGGACTGATTTGCTAGACAAGGTTGCTAAAGCAAGAGGCAGCAGTGACAGCAAAAAAAGCAATTTTCACCATCACGAGGAAGCCTGGCCTGAATTCCTACCAGAACAAAGAGTATACAGAGTGCATCATTAATCCTCTCTGGTGAGACTGGACCGTGGCAAAGTAGATCTAAGCTGCTAAAGAATGCCTACATTTTCCCAAAAATAACAGTACAGATACTAGAGGACAAGTGAATAATACCAGTTGTGGTAGGATAAATAAATTTCATTATGACCTTTCCCGCTCTTTTTTTCCTACGTAGCACAGCATCTTCACTATTTCTTAGCTATGCTCCCTTTAGTATATCTATCTGCTTTTTTTCTCTCCAAATAAGGTATGTTTCTGAATCAACCCTTAGCTTTTTATTTTCTCCTTTGTGGACTTATATCCACAGGTCTGAGTTGGCATAATTGGGTTTTTTTGGTTTTTTTTTTCATCTTTTAGAGTAGGCCAAAAGCAATCCTTTGTTTAGCCATAAGTGTATTCATTTTATCTAGAAAAGTCATAATCTATACTATGATGAGATTGAGATATTTTCTTAGGGTTTTATGTGCACAGTGGTTAGTTTTGAAGCAAGCTGTATGATAGGACAACATTGACTTGTAAAGAATTTTGTCATGCTTAGAAAGTTTAAATAGACTGCAATCAGTAGAAATATGGGTTTTGTCTTAGGTCCAATGTATTTGTTTCAAAGTTGAAATGAACTTTTGCTTAAGGAAACACTCAGTATCTACTGTATCCCGAGTGTATAAACACACCCCCACACACACATGCATGCACACATGCATTTGTATATACATACACACATAGATACATACAAATAAATAACACTCATTTGTCAAATTTCTTCTTGTCTAGTGCATTCTTTAGTAATCTGAGATTAAAATTTTTAAAGGAAGTTGCAACCTGATCCATTGTTAGAGCAGAATTTCCATCTGAGAGATCATAATTCCTTTGATTCATGAAATCTAAGTAGTTCACAGAATCAGAGAATGTTTGAGATTGGAAAGGACTTCTGAAAGTCTCCTAGTCTGACTCCACTGCTGAAGCAGGCTCACCTAGAGCAGATTGCACAGGACTGTGTCCAGGTGGGTTTTGAGTATCTCCAGAGAAGAAGACACCATAGCCTCTAGGAATCCTGTTCCAGTGCTCTGTCACCCTCACAGTAAAGAGTAGATTCAAGGGAGCCTATTTCCATTTGCATTCAAATGTATGAATTTTGCAGATATTAATGACCATTTATTGCCAGGGTGGTTAGAAACTTTTTATGTTCTGCAGTTTTAAACATCTTGTATATTCTTTTATTATTTTTTCATTCTTATTCTTGTGTTGTGGTATTATGCAGGATATACCAGATTAATGCCTTTTTTTAAATTGTTTGCCTTCATTGATATCTCATGTGAACTTTATTTTAGAAACATTAGTAGCTCCTGGAGTTTTGAGGAGCTTTGTCTCACGCATTTGCTATCGGACATTTTTTCCCTCATTCGTTGGCCTCTGTTTAAGAATTTCTGATTGAACCATTTGAAAACAATACTGCTGGACTTCCTTGAATACAGTAGATGCCTGTCTATCTGTTGCACATCAGTAGCCACCTATTCATAATTTTCTTCACTAATAATCCAGAATGAATATTTGTGTTAAAAAAAAAAAAGACATCGAGGTTTTTCATTATCCCTTTTGATTGCCTACTCACCTGTTGCACAATTACAGCATTGCATTTACTGGGTGTTTCAGTATCAGCCTATGCCTTTGAGATTCCACTGGACTGCTAAAGAACACTTATGCCTTTGTAAAATAGATATCTTAGCTAATATTAATCAACTTAGTAATTATTTGTTTATTTCTTTCTTTTACCCCCATTTCTTCAAACACAGGCATGCAAGTAACTGGAAATAACTACTGAGAAATAAACTGCAAGTGTCATTTCACTGCTGCAAATTTCTTCACTATAGGAAAGAAATTCCACTCCTTGATCTGACTCAGTAAAATCAAATTTATGTTCTTTTGCTGTACCCATCCTGTGGATAAATAGATTATTTCTGTCATTAGAGTCGTCAGTGCAGCATATTCATGAACAATACATAGGTTTAAAGCTTTTAAATTAGCAGACTAACATACTCAAAGCCTGCAGAGCAGCATTCAAGTTGTATGACTGTTTTCATACATTTTTATGAACGCCTTTCTATAATTCTATTTTATTCTTGTCTTTTTTGAATGATGTCTTCAAGGTATATATAGAGCTCCCTGCCAATTATTTTCTGTTTAAACAGCACATAATGTTGGTAATAACCTTTTTTGTTGACAACAGTGTGTCTAAATTTAGCTTCAGAACTAGCAAGATCAACTTCAGTATAAAGTCCTTGTATTAAGGATTCACACTGCCAATAATTAGTGTACTGAAATAATTAGTATGTTAGTAGCCATGTGACTTTGCAGATCTATGTTCCTGTTCTATATAATTGGAATCTTTTGCACTTTTAAGCCTTTTTTTTTCTTTTTCTATCAAACAAGAGCAGTGCATCCAAAAAAGAGGAAGTCAGGCTGTGTGAACAGTATAATTTATTTACTCCCAACAGCTGTTGTGTGGACCACAAGGACTAAATTCTGTCAGCAAAACACTACTGCCAGTGTGTATAAAAAGGAAAACATAAAAGCAAATAATGAAAAGGATTTCATGATACAAGTTAGAACTTGCTTTTAACTTGGTTCTGTGGAATCACCATATCTTAATTTGTATATATTGACAGATGAAACTAATGAGAACAGAACTTCTCTGTGCCCCTGCACTTGCCCTCTCAGATATTTAATAATAAGAGAGCTCATGCAAAATTGAGTACCAAAAAAACAAAACACCTTGTTTCTTAGACATTTGTATATTTGGTCTCCTACTCAATCTCTCTGACTTCCTGCCTTTCACAATGTTCCCAGATCTTTCCATGTCCTGCATGACAATTCAAGGCAGCAAGAGGAGGCTTAATTTTGGGTAGTCCTGACTTAAACACCAGCTGGGCTAGACTGGTTAATATAGTCATGCTGGTAGGGCTGCCAGTTGTTGCAGTAGAGAAGGTAGAGTTCCTGAATCAATCCTTGCTTTCCTCAGAGGAAACATTAGTTGCCTGATGAAAGAGGTGTTATTTGTAAAGAATAACATATGTAATCTAGTACAAAAGAGCACCAGGAAATTGTCAATTATGCATGTAACACAAGGCAGTATTGATTAACACTAATAACTGAGAGCAGCAGAACTCTTGTGGACTAAATTTACTCTCTGTGATGTAAGAACAAAACTATCACGTGAATAACAACATTAGATACAGAATAGAGCTGAATGGACCTTTATTTTCTCATTTATGACTTTAATAAAATCAGCAGAGTAAACTCTTTTGCATAGAAAAGAATTTTAATGGAGAAATTAGAGTAAGAAAATACCTCTTGACTTCCTGTATGAAACATTTACTGCGATCTAAGGATAGATTCTTGTTAACATTGAACTTTGCTTACTATCAACTATTTTGGTAAAAGATATGGTACAACTAGTGGTTTTTTACTATTATTATTATTATGTAGGTTTTGACCAAACCGAACACAACAGTAATTCCAATGATGCAATTATCTGTCTGCATTTTTTTAAGAGGAGAGTTAGTTCTTTTTTTAGCGAGTACCCAGTATGAAAACAAACTATCAAACAAACAAACAAACAAACCATTGTGGGGATACCAGCTTCAAGGCTTTGTATGGTAACTTTGTATAAATATTCAACTCTAATGTTACAAGTATTTCCACAGAATTGAATGCTAGTCAAAGTTGGATGAAGCAGGACACTGTGATTTATGAAAGCGTATCTTGAATTTGTGTCCTATGTGCACCTGTGGCAGCGTTCCCTTCTGTTTAATTGTATCGAACCAGCTGTACAATTTGACTTTTTTGTTGTTACCAAAGAATATATATCAGAAAGTCTCAACATTAGAAACGACAGCCCACATGAGGCCTGCACACGACATCCCTCCTAGACAGAGCTGGCTGTGGTGGAAAGCCTCGGGGCAGCAGATGTGGGTGTAGCTCAGAGCAGGAGCCAGGGATGTGCGCTCCACCTGTGAACCTTTCACCACTGAGCTCCCTGCAGGTACATTCCACTGGAACTGCTCCACGCCAGGGGTGTGAAAGAGTGTAATTACAGAGAGAGATTCTGAGGCCACTCTGGTTGTCACTGAGGAATAGCAAATGGCTTTTGGGACTTCACTGATCTGAACCTGTCTGAAAGTAATAAAGATAGATAAATAATGAGTATGTTTACGCTGAGCAGTAAGAATGGAACGGTGCAGTTGAGGAGGATTCAATACTGTAGCTTATATTTTGATGGTGCACTTGAGATAATAGATCTCCATTAAACTCATGCTTTCCTTTGTATCATTTCTAGATTTACATTTGCAGCATGTGTGTAAGCAATGGAACAAGCAGAAGCTGTATACATGTCTGTGGTCTGTCATTCTAGCAATGTTTTTAGAGCACATACAACAGTCACCCCTAAGAGGTCTTACAGCAAAACTCACATTATGTTTTGTCGTACTGAGAGTAAAGCAAAGATTAAAGATTAAGTAACCTGTTTACCTCTCTGCTATGTACTTGTCCTTTTAGAACTTTTGGGATCCACAAGTACACATTTATGTGCACATACAATAGAATTCATTTTGCAAAAGAGCAGATACTAAATTTAATGAGGGTTGAGAAGGCAAGTTGTTAATGTGCTATTTTTTTTTCCTTTTCTAGTTAATTTTTCCTAAGCTGCCAGGTGCCTACTTTTTCCCCAATACTGCCTTGTTTCTCCAAATGGATCACCAAAATAGTCATCATCTCACTCCCTCTACACAAAATATTACCAATGTTTTGTGCGGAAGCAAGACATACTGTTTCATAATGCCATTGAATGTAATCTATGCCTACGTTAAAGTCAGTGGCTGCTTTTGCTGCTTATATGAAGATGCCTTTCTACAAGTGCAATAAACAGTAAGACTGTCATGTTTTAAATAGGGGTTAAGACTTCAGTATAACAATAGTGAAAATAATGACAATGTGATGATTTAATCATGGTAAAAAGCTTATACCTACAGCATTCGAGATAGTAAATCATGTTACACAAAAAATATGTAGGAGGTTCAAAACTACATCAGACTGCAACTTTTAAAGGCATTATTAGATTCCACATGGACTCGCTCAACTATTTAGGTACTTCAATTTCGATTAAATTTGACTTTAAGCTTAGTTTGCAAATATAAGAATGTGACAATAAACAAATCAATAAAATTGTAATATCTGTAAAACTGTGTATCAGTTAAGAAAAAAGAAAATACTTATCTACTAATAAATTAGTTTTTTATGTCAGGTTGCATCATTTTGCCAAAGACTTCTGGTGTGACAAAACTGCTGAAGTTTTCATTCTGCTGAAACAATTCACTTATTCCTTAATAGTAGAAGCCTGATTATTTTAACTTAGCTTGTCATGTTGTGAATCCTTGCTCCTTGGGTGCAGAAAGAACATAGTACTTTTTGCTAAGATGGTAGGAAATTACAGAATAAATTGTCTTACTGATTATAAGGAAGTGTAGATGTTTTAACATAAGCCTTAGAGCAAGTTCATCCATAAAACTAAACATTTTCCTTAAAGGCTTTACATAATCTACAAAGGAAGCTTTTTCTGTTTACTTAATGTTTATGGGATTCTGACCTGATTCAGAGTTGCTTAGAAACATTCTTGCTTTAGAAAAAATGAATCTTTGCCGGATTCAATGATATGAATATTTATTTATGGCTAAATTGTGCCTTTAGGCAAAACCTGGAGTGAAAGCTGATTCATAATTAGCATTGTCCCAGAAGGAGCCCTGGAAGGTATAATGCCTTAGGAATAACCTTCAAGCTCAGTCTCCTTTTTCTTCACTTCCTGCTTCAGGGATTCAGTTATTTTAACACTGCAGCATTAAAAATTGGTTTCTGTTCAAATATGGCATCTAAAGATTATATTTTCCATGTAAACCTACCCATATTATTACAATCACTCTGCCTACACCTATGTATTTACATTGTTTTTGGTTTTGTTTTCCTTTAGAATCCCTCATTTAAGATTGTAATGCTTTACTCTCATGCCAGTTGCAGTAAAACTGCCTCTAGTTTGACCTGATTTCAGAGGCCATATGTCTGATACATATATAGGCTTTTCTGAAGTACCAGGATCAAGATTCCATTTTAGAAATGTCTTTCTCTTTCTTCTGCCCATTACAGTTAATCACCTTGACTATGTTGTGATCCGATTCCAAGCACTTAATTAGTATTATTTTACTATAAGGGAATTTGATTTGTCTTGTCATTAAAGGTGAAGGACTAGGAAGAATATGAAGATAAATGAGATTAAATGCTTCTTTTGCAATCTAGAATCACATTTTTTTGAAAAACAGTTGTATTGAGTGCCTTCATTGGCAACTGCTGCTTTATCAGTTGTGATTCCTGCTTCCTGATGGCATAATATACCACTCTGCTTTCTAACTTCACTCTTAGAGATTGAATTAGTGTTTATCTTTCTCCAGTAAATTCTTAATCCTTCCTTCTTTGCCAATCATTTCTCACCTGCTTAAGTATTTCAGAGAAGTGGATGTATCCTCTTTATGCTGTAGCTTTGCCAGCAAAGAAAGTCACTTTGCCACCCTCAAATATAGCAGTTTCTGCCTCTGCTTGTGAAGTCAGTCAAATGATTGTCTCCTAACCTATTTCAGTCAGAGTGTTTTAGCTTTATCAGTTTAAAGAGTCGTTCTTTGTTAACTTGACACATTTTTGTCTGAGATGAGCTCTGAAGAAATCACATGTGCAGTTGAATTAGCTTCTAGCAAGAAGAGAGTTATAAGCAGATGACAGAAAGGGTGGGATTTAGTCAAGAAATGGTAAGTGCTTTCATGACTATAACTGAGAATGGAAGAGAATGTATCTTTACATCTAATTTGAAGATCAACCTTTAAAAATTATTCCATTTCCATTCAGTTCTTTGACTGAAATAGATACTACTTGTTTTTGTGTACATGTGTGTTTTAGCAAGCTGTGTGTGCAAGGTGGAGAGCAGAGTGGAAAATCACCAAGGCTCTGCATCCTCTGTGTATACATCTTGCAAGGATAGACAGAATGGAAGAAACATTAACCAAACATAAAAACAACAGTGAAAATGCAAAATTTTCAGTACACATAATGTGATATAATTTGTGCCCAAATCTTACAGGAGAAAAAGCAGAAGTGTACTAGCATATGACATCATACTCTCCAGTTTTTGCAACCTGCCCTCATGGCTATTTCTCCATCTAAATATAAATATTAAGGAGTATAGGATTAACAAAAAATAGTGGTTTTCTGAGTATGCTGTGAGTATGCTGTTTATCTTTCCTATGTATAAGCATTTAGAAAAAGAGAGTGCTTCCCAGAGGATAATGTAAAAAACAAGTTGGAAAGAACAAACTTACTGTGGCCTAATACAAGGAAAAGCTTCAACCATGCATTTAAATATCTGTCATATTTTCAAAATTACAATACTAGATAAAATAAAAAATTATCATACCTATATTCTGATTCTTCTGCTCAAGCTTTAGGGACTAGCATAACGGTTAGACTAAGAAAAGAAAGGAAGGAATAAGGTGAGACAAAGATTAGACTTGTTTGGCTTTAGTCTTAAATTAGGCAAATGATTACAGGTGGTGTGCAATATTTGTCTCTCATCACAATTGCTGCTGCAGTTCCAGCTGTTTGGATACTCTGCTGGTCACCAGCTCCACCATCAACCACAGTTTAGCTGCTGCAGATTCCAGCATGTGCATTGGAGACGCTGGGAATGCCACAGTTCTGATACCTTCATCAGCCTGGTTCTGCACAGAAATTGTTGCTTCACCTGAGCTGAAACCTGATTTGGGAGCAACAAGAGCACAAAATCTGTTCCATGTAGGAAAATCTTGCCCTTAAGTCCTGCCTTAAAGTTCTACTTACCACATTCCATTAAAAAAAAAAAAGTCCCCGTTCCCCTCCACAAAAACACAACCCCTGACTGAACACATGTATTTTATCTTTAAAGAGGAAATATGCTTATAGTGAGAGTGATCCATCTGATATTTCTCCCCTGATTTACTTGCTCCCATGTTTACTATATAATATGTTCATGTCATTGGCTTTTCATATCATCCTCAGACCAAGCCTTCCTGGCATGTTCTACACATTTGTCTTTCTTCTATTTAGGATGCTTTTTAGTTCTGTTTGCCTTCTTGCATTTTCTTACACCAAGGAAGTTTCTATTCATGAGCAACAATAAATAACGCAGAAATACAACAATTTTAATTAACTCAAGCAGACCTCTCTTGGCCACAGTGATCATGTGGACAAGCTGAAAAAGTGCTGACTGAATGCGATGTGTGCATTGCATTGCGACGGGTTACATCACTAGTCCTAACATGATGTAACCCAACGCAGCATGATGTAAGCGTCGTGATACATTGGAGATTTAAAGAAACATCAGCATTCCCTTCTCTCCCTCTGCCCATTTCCAGGAATGTACCTTCCTTCATGGTCTAGTAGTTACGAACCAATCTCTCTTGTGAGTCTGTGAATGCTCATGTCGTCTTCTTCTTCTTCTTCTTCTTCTTCTTCTTCTTCTATTTCTAAATCTTATCTTTAGTTATAATAATATTTTTCCTTCTAATTATGGACAATCCAGCCTCAATCATTAGATGTTATTTTAATTCTATGTACGTATATAGGTACAGTTGCTCTTTGTCAGTTATCATAGACTTCTGATGGAAATTAAAAGAAAATTAGACATGCTGTGGTTAAAAATGTTTCACAGGTCTGAAGGACAAAAAGTATTTATTCCGATTTTAAAACTGTGTAGCCAAACCATAGATTGAAACAACTTTGACTTGCATTGCCAGTTGCATATGGGAAGCTGTGCCAGGCTCATGGCTTTTTAAAAATTTCTTTTTCTATTACAACTTGGTGCATTTTTCAACATCACTGCAGGTCTGAATCAGTTCAGCCTGTCTTCTGTGTGGATGTTGGGGTGATTTATCTTGCGACAATGGCTTCCCATTGCCATTGCTGCTTTCAGGACAAACTTTTGGATGTTCCTTTTATTACTGTGTCCATTCTGAAACTAAGTTAGCAGGCACATATACTGCAAATTTTAATTGAACTTAGAAACTGAGATGCAATTCTTTTATGTAGTTGTGTACAAGTAATAGTGTGATTGAATTTGATGTTTTGAGAAAGTCTATTTTAAGAAAGATATGAAGCATGTGTAATTTTCTAAGGGTGAACAGAGGCCCACATTTTATCCCCTAACAAAATGATATTCCTTTTATGATCAAAAATCATAAAATGGGACAGAATATGATCAAATAATAGAGAAAACATTAAAGGTTGATCAACAAGAACAAAAACAACCCTTCTGGAAACTTAATTCTAGGATTCTCTGACCCCATGTGCATACCAGGGACAGTAACTAGTCCTTCTTTGATCCTAATATCAATTTAGCACATGCTTTTGATTACATTGCTACCACATCTTATATAATTATGTTGTTATAGTAGTCAATTTTCTCCACAACACCATTAAAAACTGATTTTGAAAGTATTTTAAGACCACCCAAAATATTTTTATCTTGTTTTTTTCTTTCAAATTGTCCGTCCTCTCATGCATCAGAGTAAGGAATCATAATGGTGCAAGGGACTTCTGTACGAGCTAAACTTCACTGTGATTTCTTCCCAGAGAATTTGGTGATTTTCGGTTTCACCATAACTTTTATTTTGAACAGAAATCAGTCCCACTTATCTCAGTTAAATTAGACATAACTGTGCAGTTTGACTTTTTTTGAGTTACTGGTGCCAGCCATATGGTGTAACATGCTTAAATGCTAATAAATTCACCAAATACTAATAAATATTTGGTATTTCATTGCATTATGTCTTTGTCCCTTTTTTAAAGCATTTATTGGTTTTGAGTTGTTAAAGATTAATAGCTTTTAAATATATTCAATTCTTTAGAAGAACTCAACACTGTGTTATCACAGAAAAGTTGGCTTACTTCATACATGAACTCTGTAAAGGACCAAATCAACAATGTTATAATTCCTGTTATTTTTACTGTTCTCTGGATGTAATTGAGGGTTCTAACTGAATCTCTTCACATACAAAATCATTTTTGTCTTCCAGAATTATAGAGTACTGATGGAAGACTTTCTGCTATGTGCTGTGTAAAAGAGAATATGGATGTGAATGTATCATTCCTGATAAAACCCTCTATACCTGGTTATTATACATTATTGTACAATATTTCTGTATTTTCAGAATAAGTTCATGCTGTGCTTTGATATTCTGAGTGTTGCATTTGGCAATTTTTTAGGGTTCTAATCGTTATTACTAGAATCATGCCCAAGCCTTTTTCTTTGGAAATTATGGATGATTTGGAAACTAACAATCACGCATCTGGCTCCAGTTATTGCTTCCCTTGTGCATGACTATTAGTTTTTAAACATACTGCTTTATAAGTACAACCAGCTCTGTGCTGTTTACTTTTTATTCAGACAGGAAAAAAAAAATAAATACAACTTGTTTGAAATTGCCTCAAACTGGGGCAGGCATTGCTTATCTCCACAGACTGCAGAGTGAATAGGTCATATTTCACAGGCATGTAGATGTTTGTGAGACTTAAGTTAAAAACCATCGCTCCTCTAAGTTTAAAAAACACAGCTCCCTCATTTTTCTAGCTTTATAAACTGTCTTTGAAGATATTAATGTTCTTTCTATCTTTGGCTCATGTAGTTTCTGTGTCTGGCAAATTGTACAATGTGATAATTCATCCTCTTTTCCAGATCATTAACAGAATATTAAACATCAGATTAATATACAGAATATTTCACTAGACCATTAATCTTTTTCTAGATTGAAAACTGACCTCTGGTTACAATATACATACCCTGTATAGCTTGTTTTTAGTCCATGACATTACTTCACCTCTTTCTGCGTGAATAATTATGTTCTCAAGATCTCATGGAAAATGGCTTATGAAAGGTTGTTTTTGAAAACCCAAATAAATTTTATCAACATTTTTTTTAAATGAAGATTTCTAGCAGATCAAAGAGTGATGCTTGTTCTTTAAAGGGAGCTATGGTTTATTTTCTATGTGTGTATATAAATGCTCTATGACGCTTCTAAAGACGGTTTTCCTTAGGCTACAGTAATTTTTTGCCTTGATTTTAATACATATATGTTCCTACTAATCTCTTATAGTAATTTATTTTGATTAGACTGAAGCATTTCACTGAGAAATCAATTTTATTCCCAACCCTTCTTTGGGAATAACATACTGGCCTATAATTAATGCATCTAAGGATATAGGTGGTAGTAATTATTCTTCTGACAGTTCAGTTTATCAAAATATGGCTTGTTTAACTCTCTTTTATGTATCTTTAATTCCTGACTACTCCAAGAGAAATGCATAACATCCTGTTTCTTCTTGAAAAACTAGATACCTAGAGAAGAAAAAGAGAGTAGAACAAGGTGATATTGACAAGAATTAAGTAAAGAAACTGAAATAGCATTCAGTTATTACTGAATGCTGAAAGATGGAGAATAACTGAAGAGAGCAAGAGATTGAATTAATTTTGATATTCTAGGGTGTTATGGTATCATGGTAAACCCTGATCGGCTCACTCACATGCTTACTCCTTCCTCCCCCAGTGGGATGGAGAATTGTATTGAAAGGGTAAAAGTGAGAAAATTCATGGGTTGAAATAAAGACAGTTCAATAGATAAAGCAAAAGCTGTGCACACAGGCAAAACAAAGGATTCAGTCACTGCTTCCTATGAGCAGGCAGTTTTTCAGCCATCTCCAGGAAAACCAGGATCTATCACGTGTAACAGTGACTTTGGAAGACAAATGTCACCACTGAACATCCCCCTGCCTTCCTCCTTCATGCCCTGCTTTATATGCTGAGCATGAAGCCATATGGTGTGGGATATTGCTTGGCTGTGTCCCTGGCTGTGTCCCCTCCCAGCTCCTCGTGCATCCCTGGCCCCTATGCTGGTGGAGTAGAGTGGAGTGAGAGGCAGAAAAGATCTTGACTCTCTGCAAGCTCTGCTCAGCAATAGGTCAAACATCCCTGCATTACCAACACTGTTTCTAGTACAAATACAATACACAATCCATGCAAGCTACTGGAAAGAAAATGATCTCTACCCCAACCAAAACAAGCAACGGTAGTAAAGTACATATTGTGGGTTAAGTTAAGCATGATCCTAGGGTAAAATTAATAGAAAAATTAAAACACAATTACACAAAAAATGAGGGAAAAGAAGAACCAAAGAATTGTAAGGAAAAGATAAGAACATCACTTTAGAAATCTTAACCGCTGTGAAGGAAAAGAATGGTGTCAGAGGATGCAAAAACATGCAAAGGGAAGTAGGAAGAGTTGGAAGATAACTTGTCAGATGATGTTGGTTTCTTGGTGCGAAAATCTGAGAGCTACTCTTGAGAGAAGGAACATTATCAATTACCTTAATGATCTTGTTTGTACCATACTGCTGATATTAATGAATTTGAAATCTATTTTCAAAGGCAAGAGTCTGAATCACAAATTAGGGGTTGTTACTGGAATCACTGCTTTTTACAAAAATCTGTAATAAGCTTCCAAGGGAAATTTATTTAGAGACCTGTGAAATGAGATACTAAAATGAAATGTGGTAAAGTCAATATGGGATGGAGAAGGGCAGTGCACTTTGATCATGAGGAAAATTATATCACCAGAGTTAAAATATTGATGACAGCAGGGGTTTATTTTGAAATGCTAAAATGTAGAAAGTTGTTTACACTGAACTCTATATATGCAATTTTGAAGAATGTCCGTCATAGATTTGGTGCAAGAATTATTAAACTTGTTTTAAACCTAATACGTAATAGATTTTAGAAAAAATGCACAGCCCTCAGTAATGGTGGACATGCTTGCTTTTATGCAGCCCAGATTTTGATTAGCTTTCTGGGCTGCAAGCCCACATTGCTTTACACACTGACACCTGATGTCCAATTTTTTCATCCACCAGTGTTCCAAAATCGTTCTCTGCAGGGCTGCTCTCCATCCATTCATCACCAGTCTCTACTGATACTGGAATGTCCAGACCCAGGTGCAGGACCTTGTACTTGGCCCTGTTGAATTTCATGAGGATCACACTGGCTGACTGTTCAAGCCTGCCAGGGTCCCTCTGACTGGGAGCCCTTCTCCTCCATGTGTCAACTGCACCACACAGCTTGGTGCTGTCCGCAAACTTGCTGATGTGCACTCAGTAATCCTACTGTGTTGTTGATGGAGATATTAAATAGTATTGGTCCTAGTACAGACCCTTGAGGGACATCACTGGTTAATGGTTTCCACTTGGACATTGAGCTGTTGACTATTTTTGTTAGCAGCCAGGAAGTCAATTCCTAATCCATCTAACTAGCCCTTCCATCAAATGTTTATCTCTCCAATATATTGGCAAGATTGTTGTAGGGAACCATACCAAAGACCTTTCACAGGCAGAGATAGATAACATCCATAGCTTTTCCCTTATCCCGTAATAATCACGGAAGGCCACTGGATTAGTCAAGCATAGTGTACTGATGATTTTCTTTTCCTTTCTCCAATTTCTATGACCAATTTTTTCAAGGTTTACTGGTAAGAAGTAGGAAATTACCCAGAGTGGTGCCTGAAAAGCAAAATAAAGTGCAAAGGACATTCTCAGATTTTTCCTCTGTTGCTAAAGGATACAGGCATGAAAGCCTAAAAAAATGTGAGAACTTGGTAAATGTCACACATGTACAACCACATATACATACATTGGAACTAATGGAATTTGTCTTTTGGCAGCTGCCCAGCTGAGGAACAACTACTACAAAAATCACCTTTCACCTGGTGCCTTTGTTCTTTTCAAATTATGCCTCAGGAGAAAAACAGTTGGCAGAAACTGAGTGTTCTTTAGAGGGGAGGGGAGAGTTTAAAGGCATAGGGTAACTTCATCTGCTACACTACGTGGTTTTTGTCAGGAGGCTTTGACTTTGGACAGGAGGTTTGGTTGGTGCCAGGAAGAAACTCTGACGGATTTGATCACAGCAATCTGGTTTTGCTGTGTTTTTAATTCTGATACCTTTCTCTTATTGCCATTAGTGGTAGGAAAATTGGCTGTGGTGGCAGTATTTGTGGTTTGTTCATGTAAGTGTATTTCAGTCCTGGTATGACTGACAGAGTAACAATAGCATACAGGCAGGTATAATTTTGATGTTGTGCCAATTTTACCTTCAGACAACGTCGCTAAATCACT
Source organism: Pycnonotus jocosus (assembly GCA_013400435.1). NCBI lineage: Eukaryota > Metazoa > Chordata > Aves > Passeriformes > Pycnonotidae > Pycnonotus > Pycnonotus jocosus. The sequence continues at coordinate 40,882 of VWYP01020751.1, forward strand.
TTGTCAGTGACCTTCAACAGACTCAAGCTCTGTGGCTTATTTTCCTGTGCAAAACTGCCAATTATAGCTAATTTCCTCAAATAGATGGTAGGTGTTTTAAATTGTAAATTGCACTGATTGAGAAAAGGAAACATTGAGCTCTCATCTACAGCTGAATACAAATGCAGAAGGTTTTTGGGTTTTGTTTTTTTTTTCTGTAGGACTTGAAGGTGCAAATAACAACAAATAACATCAGTACATGTACAAAAATATTGCTTAAATAAACCCAGAGAAGAAAAGCTTGACCTGTTCCTTTTCAAAAGAGCTACTTATATTTAGTCAAAGATGACTGGAATTCAATTTCTCAGAAGTAGTTGCGTACATAAGCTGTATCATTTCACATCTAATTCCATGTAGTTCGTATATAATTCCTATGAAATGCAAAATTTAACTTGTCTTTCTTCAGATGGAATAATAAATCATATTATACAATATTGATATTATATCATTCCATTATATTGTTTTGCATCAAACAGCACATGCCATGTGATATTTACATTAAGAAAGGGCTTTTTATTACTTGCTTCTAATTTCCTACTTCTGTCAGATAATTATAATTGATAAGCCACTGTTATTCCTTTCTAAATTTTCAGTAAAACATGAGTCCCAAAACTGAAAGTACAAAATGTGAATTATGCTTGGAACATTGCAAAATAGAAAGATAAAATGAAATACGAGTTCTCGTCCAGCTTATTTCATTAGACAAAATATTTTTCCAACAGCATAGATACATAATCCACAAATTATTCAAAACCAACGAATATTTTCAAATAATAGAGTTTAGATGGATCAAATACTAGTCAGCTCAGTGTTGTGTTGCTGAATTTTAAGTTTAAATCATGATTCAGACCAGTTTTGAGGCTAGCTTAATATAATTATTAATTTTATAGCATGTATGAATCAAAATGGTCTGTGTTCTGCTTTAATATTGTAGATGAAATATCACAGCATCATAATATTCCCAAAAATAATGCTTGAAAGCAGTTAGACCCTAAATAATGAAGAATGTTGCAGGTTTTGTCTATGATTTCCCCTTTCTCATCCCTCTTCCCTAATATTTTTCTGTGAAAACAAAAAAATCTTACCAAGTTGATGATAAAAAGGTATTGCAAGTTGTTTGGGATAAGGACACTAATTTCTGTTTTGAAACATCGTATACATTTTCAGTACTGAGTAAAAATGAATAAAATATTAAAGTGAACTTTATATTCAAGGTTCTGTCTTATTTCCTACACACCTGTTATTCAATTCTAGGGAAAATCTTTTATGTTCCTGTACTATTTTGGGAAGTATTGCAATAATTAAATATTCATATTTCACATTGTAAAGTTTTTCATCAAATACAACTTAGATCTGATTTTCCCAGAAATAGCTATAGTATATTTTATTCTATCTTCTAAATTTATACTCTTTGTTAGTTACTTGATAGTTTAATTGGTTGGTTGGTTTGGTATAATTAATTCCAGTAAGATTTAATACGTTGTTGTGTGTAGATGAAGATGTCACGAAAATATAGTAGAAAAAAAAAAAATCTGAAAACATGGCTATATGCTGAAACCAAACCAAACAAACCAACCAAACAAAAAAACACCTCCCAAAACCACAAAAATTTTTATCTCCATTGGATGTCTCATATGGATCTTCTAATTACCTGTAACTAACACTCCCAAGATTTCCAAATAAAAACTAGGGGGTCAAAGATCCAGTAAACATCAAAATATGTTGCCAAACTATAATCTATCTCTCCCAATGGAATAAAATTATAGTTTCACAGGATCCACTGGCATATCAAACACAATTACTTCCTGAATTCTCCAAAGGCAACCACAAATTGAACTAGTCTTCGAATTGAAGAATTAAATAACTGCATGAAATAATTAGATGTATTCTTTAGAGTTGATTATTCAGTTCACAGCTTCCGCTGGTGCCTACAAATGTCCAAAGGGAGAATTTGCACAAACAGCTTCACCAGCACTTGCTAAATGCAGAGCGTGTTCTTGCGGTGGTGTTCGGTTGTCTGCAGAGAGGGCTCGTTCACAGTCATTCTAAATGTCACATAGGTACTTACTTCTCTTAAGTGTATTTGAAAGTAATCACCCTTTAGTTATAGGAAGTATTAAGTCAACATTACTGAATTCTTTCTGCAAATTCTACTTGTCTGCATTAGCTAGAATGTAGTTGCATGTAAGCTTGGGAATTTTGACTATTAGTAAATGTTGAATTATCTTCTAATTATTGGCAACTTAATTGTAGTATACTCATCATGCCAACAACCTTTTTCCCCTCTGCAGCTAATTGCACTCAACTTTTCTTACACTCACTGACTTGACAGTGCAGTACTAATATACTCTGAACAAAGTTTGCAGTGGGATTTATAGATCCTACCAGTATATGGCCATGCTCCTCTGGCTTCTTGGGCACCAGCAGAGCATGGGAAATTGAGAAGTCCTTGACTTAGGGCAAGCATTACTCAGTAACAACTAAAGCATCAGTGCATTATCAATTCTCATACTAAATTCAAAATACCACACTGTACTAGTTACTATGAAGAAAATTAATTCTATCCCAGCTGAAACTAGGACACAGCTTTACTACAGTCACACTTTCACAAGTGCGTCACTTCAGCAGAGAAATGTCAGCTATTTGAGGTCACTGCTATGCTTTCATACTGACAGTGTTTCAGCTGATGCTTACACAGAAAAATATATGCTTCTTTCTAAATTAACTGTATGATAGTTTTATGGTTTTACTTAGTCTTTCATTATTGAATCAGTAAGCACTGCAGGCTTAGTCCAGTTTTCCATCAAATAAAGCAGATTCAGCTACACTGGAAGTGCAAGAAACACTCTTATCTATTGGAGGTCACTGAAACCATAGGCTTCACAATACCCTCTTTCTTTTGAACCATTATGAATTGTTTTGTCAAAGCAATGCACTATATTTAGAAGATGGTAAGTTCTTGTTATGGTGTAACTTGCATGACAAAAAACCTTATAAAAACTATAAGTGAATTTATGTGGCTACCTCATTTCTATTTTAGTTATGACTCCACCAAAATAATAATAATTTTACTAACACTAATATGAATTAAAACAGTATGGTAAATGTTCATTCAATAGCTTTAAAAAATATTATTCCTGATAATTTTTATTCAAAGCAAAGCAGTTTTTGGAGATAAAAATTGTGCAAAAATTAATTACAGGGGTTGAAATATAAAATTTATTCTTTTTATAACTTCTTTTCCAGGATGAATAAATACAATCTAAGTAAATGCAAATGCTTTCAGAAAAAGAAATAACATTTAGTTGTTTCTTTCAGTAACCATGACATGTGTACACTATAAGTGTCAGTGTTTATCTTCACCATAGACCCATTTTTAACAATCTTCTTAAAATACATATCTCACTTTCCAAAAATGAAGTATATAGGAAAATTTTGAAGTATAGTGAAAACTTGGAAAAAAAGAAAAGAAATCTGATTTTCAAGTTCCATAACTTAAAGTTTTTTTTGTTTCATATCTTACATGGAACAAGGTCTACTATCAGTTAGTTGTTTAACAGAGAATAGTGTAATCAGCATGTAGACCTGCCAAAACTTCATGTAACATTTCTCCTGAGTAATAAGAACTGTTGCTGCTCTTTTTGGTCCTAACTAGTGATCAAAATATATATCAGCTATAGAGATAGCCTAAAGATTTTCCCTACCTCAGAATCTCTCTTCTGCTGCCAAATTAGAACTTCTTGTTACAACTGTAAAGGTAGCTGTAGAGACATGGCCATAGGGGTGAGCCAGGTAGAGGGTTATGACAGCCAAACTGCCCCACTGATGGACCCCTTTTTTTGGACATGAAATGGCTCAAGTCTTCCATTTTAGATGAGACTCAAGGCTAAGTTATCCCACCAGTCTTAGGAGAAATGCTGAAAGGAAAATTTGCTTTTCTAATGTTCTTTTGAGACTGTAATGAACTGTTGATTTGACCTGATTGTAAAATTAAAATAATTTTCATGAGATGAGAAAACAAGAGCTTCAGAGTTCTATCAAAATGGCTGTATAAATAAGACATATCACTGAGAAAATGACTATTAAATCCTGTATTAATCTGGTTTGAGCTGGAAATTTCCAGAAGGTTAAGCATGTGCTATGTGAAACTGGGAGGTCATGCAACTAATAATATGCTGTGTGATTTCTGAAAACTGAGCCCTTTTCCAAACTTAAATGGGGTCAAAAGGTATACTATGTGACAGATGGAGCAATTGCATATAAAATGCAAAGAAATGGCATCACCTTAAGCAGTTGTGGATGATTTTTTTCTGCCATTAGAGGCTTCGATTAGGTATTCATTAGTGAATACCTAATATGCAAGCCTGGCAAACTGCATGCATGGGACCTGCCTATATTACATATATATGTGATTCATACTATCCAAATGGAGGAGGATGTAGCATAAATTGTCAGTACAACTGGGACAACTTACAAAACCAGAAAATCTATTTCTGAATGAGATTTTTGTTCATTATGCAAAGGAAATGTGAGCCAGAGGACACACTTAGCAGGGTGACTTCTTCATTTGTGATAGACTTGTTCATGGCAATGACAACAAATCTGGGAATACAAGGTGACTGTATGTCCATAGATAAATGAAATCAACTACTTTTTAATAGTTTATTAACCCCTTGATCATTGTTTCAAAATCAAAACCTTTTAAAGATGTTTGCTGACTAAATGTTTACAACTGCATCACTTGCAGGGGAAAAAAAGTAGCCCACGTGAAACCCTTCTTTGTTATGACCATATTGGCTGTAGCTGTCTTACAATCATGGACTAAGATTTAACTGAAACCTTGAATTTTGAGGGATATAAATATAGTTAAAAAGTAGAATTTAAATAAGCAAATAAAAGAAGTAAATAATATTTATTTTAATACTATCTGTCCACAACAAATTTAAACTTCACACATGAACAAGTTAAAGTATACTATTCTTTTCCAGCATGTCTTGAAAAGGCACTTCAAAATAAAGCAGAGTCACGAAAATAATGATTAGCATGCTTAGACCTATCTATTTCTTTAGTAGCTATGTTATTTTCTAAGCTAAATTATAAATTGTGTTTCCTATTCGTGTTTCACTACTTATCAAGTAACTGTTTACATTATAGAGAGCTACTTTCTAAGGGAGTAAGCATAGTATCATAGGATGCAGGGTGCAAGCATAGCTTGGTGTATTATTATTTTTTTAGTCACAAACCAGAAGTATTGCCCTAGGATGGAGATGGTGAAAACTATGTTTATTTCCTCTTGCTCCTATAAGCACATGCTACAACATGTATGAACAAAATGATTATGTGTGTGTGTGCCTCTGTGTGTGTGTGCATGTGTACACCTCAAAAGTATTTTAAGAAAGCATATTGACTAAAACTTAAAATATATTTTTTACTAAATCTTCTAATAAAGAAATGCAAGGTCTTTATCATGGTAAGTAAATGTTTTCAGTCAATTTCTAGGTTTTTCTAAAGAGCATGAAATGTGGTATATTTTGAACAAAGGCTGGTTTGGGGCCAATTTCATGTCTGAGACTGAATCAACTCTGTTTCACTTTTGTTTACAATCTTGTTTTAAATATCTTTTTGCTCGTATGGGAAGCAAGATTAAATCCGAAGGAGGTCTTTATGGTTTGTCTTGGTCCAGTCAAGTTGTATAGAACTCAAATGATCATTTTATTTGCATTAGTTCCATCCAAAATTCAGGTGATGGCTATTTCTTAAAAAAATTCTAATGAGGATGAATAAGATATTAAGTTATTGAAGAAAGTAAATGAAGGTATTATTCCCTCAAGGTTATAGAACAGAATACAAAAAAAATTGCATTTCTTATGTAAAAAAATATTTGGTGATTTTTAACTTTTTTTTTTTGGTTTATATTATTCTTTTTTAATAGCACATTAATTTGGTTTTTCTTTTTGCAGAAATCACTTTTAACTAAAGTACTGCATTGTCACAAAATATGATACATTTTTTCAAATATTTTCAATTTGTTCTTCTTGACATTTTATGTTTATGTGCAGTTTGCATCTTTTTTGTTTTTCAATTTCAAATGTAACAGATTTTGACATTTTTGTTACATTTTTTGTACTAGTGGTTTTTTATTTTTGAGAACCTGCTGGTTTTGAATTCTCTTTTTTCCCTTTATTCTCCTCCTCAATATGATCCCAGGAGCCAACACAAAGAAAAGCGCAGATGATATAACCAGTAATGATCGTGGTGAAGATGAAGGTATTTTTTGTTTTTTCAAAGCCTGACCCTGATGCATGAACATAAACTTTTCAATTTTTGTTATAATAAGAATGATTATTGTTATTATTATTGCTGTTATTTCAACATGATTTTTAGTCTTTTATTTCAGAAGCTCACATCAGTGTGCTTCTTTATTTTCTTCTTTAGAATTTACTTTGATTGTTTTTCCTTTTTAAAATCTAAATTAGCATATAGATGAGTGCAGTTCCTCCGTGACATAGGTGTAAGGTTTATTCCTAAATATCTGTGAAGTGAGTAACTTAAATGTTTATTTGAAACCATATATTTTTTCCCCTCTATTCTTTCTTAGGTTGAGAAAATGGAATTTAAAAACATGCATGTACTCTTTTCCCTCGTACATATTTTGTATATTCACTTGTTTGAAATTCATGAAAAATTCACACATATCCTTCCTTTCACTTCCACTGTTTCCCCAGTGCACATGCTGTACATTGATGCAGTTGAATTGTGCTTTGTCTTTGCTATTTTTATTTACTTATTTATTTTTTTTCTCACAGGATGTGGTTTATTTCAGGACACAAAAATAAAGGAAGCTGTTGATGTTGCTTTATTGTTTTTTCGTGTAATCAGCTAGCCTCTGAGACACATTCATTCGACTCTGACCACATTCCCACTGAAATCAGTAACAATCATTTTCATTGACTTCTTTCAAAGTTGGATTGGGTTTCCTGAAAGGAAATGCTAAAAGTTCACAGTGAAGTACCTCAAAAAAATTTTAGATGGAATCATTTTTTTCTTGCCTTGACTCACCAAATCTATTTAAGATGCACCAAAATAGAAAGAAGTCATGAAATCTTCCTCTATTCTCACCCTTCCTTTTCATTAAAGTTACATTGTTAGTTTACAGGTATTTACCAAATTAAGAAAAAAAAAATTAAATGAGAAGATAGAAACCCTGGGTAGTTTATTGGTCTGGCTTCAGAGCAACACGTTTATTAATCCTCTCATGCTTGGCCAATCCAAGATGTGATTCCATGTCTTTTTTTCCTGTTTTCTCCTATCTGACAAAATTTCAAATGACTTTGAAACATATGTCCTCTCTATCTCTCTTAGAATCATACACTGCAGTGAGGATACTATCACCTCTTTTCCTGGGAGTTCAGGTCCATTGTAGCTACTCTGTCTATGTATAAAATACCGTAATAAATACTTCAGGTCTTTGATTTACACTTGCCCTCTACTCCACCACCTTCACTGCTGAATTACACTTTTCTTACAACACAGATATACTGTTCAGAGTACTCTAAAATTACTCAGTTATTTTTGATTATCACCTCCCCATTTCTGTGCAACATATGTTTTTTCAAATGATGGTGTTATCATTTCTATACCAAATTCTAAAGTTTATTTTAAAGTAAAGGACAAATAACAAGCAAATCCAAACTTGCTTTAAAAATGATGATAAATACTTGAATCTGAACACATTATTATTCAGCCTTTTAAAAAAATTTTTAAATGTTAGGATTTCATGATTAACAAGGGTATCCACTTTAGATCTAAGGATATAGAGCATTGAGCTAATTTCCCTTATGTTGAATATAATCATGTTCTTATTGAATGGGAAGAGGAAACATTCTTTTGACTTCATCAGTGAAAGATTCAACCCTGAGGTAGAACTAGGTAATAACAAAAAGATTAAATACCAAATATTGTGCCATGAGACTTTGAGGAGAGAAGGGAAAGGTAATTCAGGAACACAAATAAGTCTGTTAAATAATTGCTGCTTTCAGGTGTTTTGAGGGCTTAGCTGTGCCTTCAGAGAAGAAGCACGTTTATGTACTTTGCTGAAAATGCAGTCAATTAAAATAAAAAAAATAGGTCCACTAGAATGCACCTCATTGCTTTAAATGATCTATTTAATTGCTGTACTACTCCTGTAGCCACAACAATTAAAAAGATCTTATCACAAAAACTTTTGTTCTGCTGCTCAAGTACATTTAAAGTACAACATGTAAGGATGTATCTTTTTGTGGAAAAGAGGCAGAATCAATGACAAGCCTTAAACTCTGACAAGTAGACAGGTGTACATTGGAGCCTGGACATTCCTGAACTCAGCTGGAAATTGGTGAAATTTAAGGTCGTGTATATGCATAAATAAAGCAAAAGTGGGACATAGGAATTTGTCAGTCAAAATTTACCTTTAAGTATACTCTAATTAGTTCCAGATATATATAAAACACTGACTATCTTGTACATTGTTGATCACATTTTTTGTCTCAGTATTTCCTAATAAACCTGAGGGGAGGGAAGATGTTTGCAAGGCTTTCAAACCCAGATCCCTCACCTGTAGGTATTTAGCTCAGTTTTTCTTTGTCTGCCTCACTTCTTCACTCTTCAATAAATACCTAACCAAAAGATTTTTTTCAAAACCTGTCTGAATAATCAGAGACTCTGCTTTTCCTTGTATTTGTGCTATATGCTTGAAAGAAGTGCTCTGATTCTGTGCAGATACACTGAATTATTTGTAAAAGATTTGTATATCTAACGGCAGCTTGCTGAATTGCCCTCTACTTTATAAAGGAGCTTAGCCTCTCTTCACACTGTTTTTGTAGAGAACATAAGTGATGCTTTGACAAGCCTGACCTAGAGCAGAGTCTAGACAGAGTTAAGGCAATAAAGTAGGTATTTATTAAAAGGCATTAAAGGATATACCTTGGGCAGTACAAGAGCCTGGCCAGGGTTACACCCAAGATGGGTGGACCCAAAATGGATGGTCCCAGAATGTTCACAAAATGGACAACGAGTCACGAGGTCTCACACTTTTTTATAAGTTTTGGTCCATTTGCATATTGGAGTTTGTCTAATTACAGCTTCAGGTTATGAAGTCTCATCCTTTTTGTAACTCTCTTCAGTCTACAGTTTGTGCTTTTGGGCCTGAAAACTTGTATCTGTTGTCCTTGGTCTCCAGCAGGAAAAGGGTTTGTTCTGTCTACCTACTCTGTGAATAGAGCTCACTAGCACTTAGTATGAGGCTCAGAGCTACACACCTAGGCAGCACAGAATCTGAAAAACATGAAAGCTAAAACTTAAAGCATCATTTGTTCCAGATATAGGCATTCTGCATCATCACTGGCGTCAAGAGCTGAACTTTTTAGATTAATCTGGTCCCAAATATACCCCAATCATTGATTAGCACATCTTTATAGCTTACTGTCAAATATATAATATTGATTTAATTTAACTTTCTTTTAGAATTTTTAAAATTTTGTCAATTTTATTTAATTTTCTTTTAGAGATAAAGACCCAGCTGTTTACCTTTTTAAAAGTAGTCAGGAATTTTCTACATACAGAAAAAATCAGTAATAACATGAACTCAAGGCTGTTCTTTGAGGCTTAGCTGCTACCAGACCAGGAAAAGTGCAACACAAAAGACATAATTTGATTTAAAAACAAAAAAATCTGAGCCATGAATACATATAAAACCTCTCTGTTTGTTAAGTCCTAGGCTGTTTAAAAGAAGGAACAGTCTACTACATTTACTTCTACCAGAACAGCTAGATTTTGTGATGTTTTCTCTTACTGAACTATTGGGAATATAATTTCAATGATTATGACCCATGAGAAATAGGAAAGTATGGATTGTTACTATAATTTTATTATTATATGCACTGATACTTCTAAATTGGTATATATTTGAATTCTAGTATTAAAAACCCAGGATTACTTCATAATATTTTTTTTTTTAGCCTTTAAGACATTTTTATTAAAGTTCTGGTAATACTCAGTGCATTTGAAGTGTTCTGACATCATTTTAGAAGAAATAGTATTTCAAATTTTAAATTATAAATATTAGGATTTTAGGATGATCCTAAACTGTGTCAGCTAGTGGGTATAGTGGTGGTGACATTGAAAACATAGGAAGTAATTAAGATTTTTTAGCACTGTTAAAAATTGCTAATGCCATTTTCCTTATGTTTTTATTACTTTCTTGTGTTTTCCTTACTTGCATTTTTTCAGACATTCATGATCAGAACAGCAAGAAACCCGTCATGGTCTACATCCATGGTGGATCTTACATGGAGGGTACTGGCAATATGATTGATGGCAGCATTCTCGCAAGTTATGGAAATGTCATTGTTGTCACTATCAATTACAGACTGGGGGTTTTAGGTAAGTGACTCTTTTCTTCATAGATATTTGCACAGAAATATTTGATTGCTGAATTTTTCCACTGATCAATCATAGATATTTGGCTCACTTTTGATTTTAAAACAGAACAATCTCAATGATGGATTTTGAATTCTGTCCACTTCCATTTTTTATGGAAACTGGGCTAAGCTACATTATTTTTGACAACTGCCTTCACCTTAGAGAGAAATTACTGGAAATGTATATAATGTTTTGAGAATTGGTACCTTTTTCTTAAATAATTTCTATTCCACTTAATAAAAAACCAAAGTCAATCAAGAATGAATCCTCACAGTTTTAAAGCAGTTGGTAATGGCAGGAAGGAAAGGGTTACTACTTATATGTATTCATTATTCTTGTGTGCTAATTGGTTTTTAGAGATACATACAAAAAATAGACCATATATACTCATGGGATTTTTATTGCAGGTAACAGGCAATCAAGGGGTTTTAAGGAGTACTGTGACATTATCTTCAAAAATATAAGAAACTCCATAATCATGGTACATAGCACATACCCAACTTTTGTCCACAATAAGGTTTATTTATTTATTGAAGTTCTGCTTTTCTATAGAAAAATAAAATCTAAAAAATGGCAAATAATGTCAGATGTTAGAAATATTTGTTATCTTAGTGAAAAAAGCTTATATTTTATATAGAATAGCATACAGAATGCTCAAATACTCATATTTATGGCATTTAGGGTAAGATACAGTAATTTTGTTTGTGTATCTTTTTACAAGGATTTCATCACAAAGCTGATCTATATGCATGGCGTGTAGTGTTCTGGAACACAGAAGACTTTTGCTGAGTTATCTGTTCATGTTGTTCATGTGTTTCAACAACTTTATAGTTCATCAGAGTACTGAGAATTTTTTTCTTGTCCCTGATTTTGAGTATTCATTAAATACAAAAGAGTATTTTTTTATGATTGAAAGATTTAAATGTAAAGCCAAATATATAAAAGAGATATCTCAGTATATCTATGAATGCAGTCTTGATACTCAGAAACATCCAAACAAAACAAAACAACAACAACAAAAAAAACACTGAACCAAACAAATAAAAACTCAACCAACCAACCAATCAAAAAGACAAAAAAGGAAGAACTGAAGACACAAGAAAAAAATTGTTGCTTTGGTTGTTGTCAAACAACATTTATACCCAGAATCTTGGTAGTAGTTATCTTTAAAAAAAAATTTAATATTTCTCTTTAAAAGGTTTTCTCTTGTGTTCTTAAAGGTAACATTTTTGAGGGATACAGATGAGTGAAAACCACTATAAGTGGTTAAAATGTTTCATTGTCCCTCTGTATTTTATAAATCTAAAGGGAAAAGTGCAGTATTTGCACTGGTGAACTCCTATTTTACGTGTTTATATTGAAAACAAACAAAAAAAATAGAAGAAAGAGTCAGAATGCTCTTTTCTTTAATTGTGTCATTCAGTAAAAAAGGTATAATTCAGGCATTTATATGAGAAACAGAAAAGTAACGGTCATCAGGATTTTAAATGGATTAGGAAAAATGCAGTGTTTGACATCAAATATTGCTTCTCAACAGTGGCAAATTTAACTTTCAAGACTATGGAATCTATTCTTTATTACAAAAGTCTATGTTTGAATTAGAAAAACAGAAGATGTTAAAAAAATGTGTACACACTTAAAAATCAGAGGAATTGTGTTTTATGAACATATTTACATTTTTTTCTTGCTGAGGGAAATGTAAATGTGGTCATTGAGAACTCATTAGGTTCTCCCTGGCCATTGCAAGATATTAGATGAATTCCATGTATTTTTGACTTGCTTCATAAGTTAAAAAAACAAAACAAGAAAACACAAATTTCTTCAGAAAAACAACTATTTGGAAAATAGAAATGACTAATCATAAGAGTTAAAAAAGTAATGTCATTATTATGACATACAGTTTGAATATTAACAATATTTGTACCCATTTCTTCTAGTCTGAGTTACTGAAGGTCATATTTCCATAAATCTGGTATGTTTCAATGGTGTTTGATTTGTAAGTGCGCACACAAAGTCACAAACAAAGCTGTTGCTAATGACAGAGATGTGTAATTCCATTACTATCTTCTCAGCCTGTAATGAAGGAATATACATTGAATTGACCACAGTGCTGAATTGCTAGAAATGCTAAATTCCTCTGGAAAATCCACTTGAATGAACATGAATACTGGATCTTATACTCTCCATAAATGTTAGTATTGTCCTTGAGGCACATTGTTTTTCTTTCAGTCTATAGTGTGTCATTAATAGCATTAGCTGGAAAAAAGTATTAGGACCATGTAGATAACCACTGGATGATCTTAGACAAACCATAGAACCAATAAATGGTTCAGGTTGAAAAGGACCTTCCAAGACCATCCATTGCAACCCTGATGCCATGGAAGGGACATCTGTTACATAAGGTTTCTCAAAGCTCCATCCAACATGACCTTGAACACTTCCAATGATGAGGCATCCCCAGCTTCTCCAAGCAACCTGTTCCAGCATCTCCCCATCCTCATTAAAAAAAGAAAAGAAAAAAAAAAAACCAAAAAAAACCCACAAACTTTTGCTTCCTGTCCTGCCACTGTAGGCTTGGTTAAAAGTTTCTCCATCTTTCTTGTAAGCACCCTTTGTATATTGCAAGGCTCCAATAAGGTGTCTTAGGAGCATTTTCTTCTCCAGGTTTAACAGTCTCAGTTCAGCTGTACTGATCATTTTGTGGCCCTTTTCTGGACCTACCTTCAGAGGTCTGTGGCTTTCTCATGCTGAGGACCCCAGAGCTGGATGTAGCATTCCAGGTGGGGTCCTACCAGACCAGAGGAACAGGATCACCTCCATCACCCTGCTGGCCACACTGCTTTTGATGCAGCCCAGGATGTGGTTAGCTTTCTGGGCTGTCATGCATATTGTTGTCTCTTGTCCAACACTTTCAGCCACCATTATCCCCAACCCCTCTCATTCATCCCCAGTCTGTAAAATATTGGGGTTTCTTCCAATGCTGGTACCTTGCACTTGGCTTTGTTGATCTTGAGGTTCCCACTGGTCCACTTTTCACGCCTTTCAAAGTCCATCTGCATGGCATTCCTTCTCTCTAGTATATCAAGTGTAATTCTCATCTTTGTAATGTCCACACACTTCCTGATGGTGCATTTAGTCCCCACTTAATCCCACTGTGTCTGTAATGAAAGTATTAAATAGTATTTGTCTCAGTATGAACCTTCAAGGCACACTGCTGGTTATTGCTTTCCACTTGGATATTTAGCCGTTGACTGCAACTTTTGAGTATATGGGCAGTTCCTTATCCATCCAATGGTCCATCCATAAAACTCATATTTCTTCAATTTATTGCCAAGAATGTTATGGGGGATCTTATCAAGTTTCTTAAAAACATCCAGGCAGATAACATCAGTAGCTCTTTGCTTGCTGTTGATGGAGTCACATTATTGTGTATGGCCTCTTATTACTGTAGATTAGCCAGGCAGGATCTGCCCTTGGTGAAGCCGTCATGCTGTCTCTAGTCACATTTCCATCTTGCATATGCTTCAGTAGAACTTCCATTAGGATCTGTTCTATGATCTCATTGGCTGTGGAGGGGAAGCTGACTGGTCAGTACTTCCCATGCTCCTCCTAAATATCTCTTTTAAAGAGATGTGATATCCCCTCAGTCACTGGGGCTTTGCTCTGATTCCCTGGTTTTTCTGATATGGTGGAAATTGGCTTAGTGTCTGCATCTTTTATTTCCCTCAAGACCTTTTTTTGGGTCCCATAGATTCCTGTATGCTCAGGTTCCTCAGGTGATCTGAAAACTGATCTACTACAATGGTAGAGACTTAATTCCTCTAGTCTCTGCCTGAAAATTTGGGGATTTGCCAGATGTAGGAAGAGAGATTACCAGTGATAAATGAGGAGCAAAAAAAAATGTTTTAGTATCTCAAACTTCTCCACGGCATTTTTCAATAGTTCTCTTGTCTTATTTGTTGTGGGAAGTCCTTTTCCTTTTCTTTTCCATCTTCCTTTTCTGAACAGCATATCTGTAAAAGCCCCTCTAGTCAGTCTCCATATTCCTTGCCAAATTCAGCTCCAGCTATGCCTTAGCTTTTCTGATCCCATCCCTACACATCTGGACAGCATCTTTATCTTCTTCCTAGGATTTATGTCCCTGGTTCCACTTCCCCAAAGCATGGCTACAACAAAGAAATGGAAAATTCTGGTCTACAGTAAATGAAAAGACAGAGACATCTGAGTCAGAACAAAACCTTTTGTTAATGTACCTGTAGCATCGTGACATTCAGGGTTATAAAACATTTTAACTGAATCATGAAGACAAATATTTTCATCTTTATGTTTTCTCCTTGCATGTGGCTAAAATATAAGTCTTTAGATCGTGCACTGAACAATATTCATCTGTAACTCCAAAATACTACCTGTTTAGAGGACTGCAGAGATGCTCTGGGAATAATTACCTCATCTCTCTCTTTCTCTCTAAGTAGCACCATGAAAATAAGAGGCAGATGGGCCCAAGACTTTCCAACTTTTTAATTACCTTTTTCTTTCCTTTGAGATCTAGAATTTCCTCTGATTTCTAGATCCCCAACAATGCATGCAGCAATGATATGGATTTTTGTTATTTAGAAGGTCATATTTTCCCTTTAAGTATATGCATTTATCAAAATGCATTCCATGGATAGGATACTTTTGGGACAATAAAATAAAAATATTTGCATTTTCCTTTTCCTTATTGTAGTGGGCATCTATTCGAGGAGTGCTGTGGTGCTGAGTTTAATTTCTTGTGTAATCCAAGGCTTGTGAGGATCCTGCTTCTGCCCAGCTAGGCAGTTTGTGGTTTTACTCATACCTCACCACAGTGATGACTGAAGATGCTACTGGAGCTAGAGGAAGGTCCTAAATTGCCCCAGTGTGAGGCAATGCTCCTGTATATTGAAAAATTCAATCCTGAAAAACCCAGAAGTAGTAAATCTCACTATGGTCCCCACCCCTCACTATGTGGTTTGAGCATTGTGTAATTTTTTTTTATTATACATATAAGTTTTTCAAAAACTCACTCAAAATTCCAAAATTCGAAAGATATTTAGAGAGTTATTTAACAAAAATAATAGACATTTATGAGAGTGGGAAGAAAAATAAATATCCTAATTAAAAGTATGTTCTATTGTTTCAAAAAATAGAATCATTTGAATGTCCTGACTCACTCAATCTAGATATTGCTCAATTCCTCTTTATTATCTACATTCTTAGTCTTTGTGGATATGCTTTTAGAAGTAGTAACATCTTCCAATACAGCTATAAGCACTCTTTTAGTGCCTTTTTCAGGATTATGTTGGCAGGAAAAATACAAAAAAGGGATTTATGTTTAGTATTATTTTACAGAGGTATAACCTGAATCATCTGTCTCATGGTAAGATTTCAACATGCTGAATCTCTGTTTAGATTTTATAACAGCAGAAAGTAAACCTGACAACTCACCCTCCCTTAAAAAAATTAAGCAAATAAAAACCAAAACCAAAACAAAATCTGAAAGCAATAAAATCAAAGTCCTATAATATTTCTTTATGCAGTTAAATTCAATCACAGTGTTACACATTTCCAAGAAAGAAAGCTATAGCAATCTTGAAAACAAGTTGCCATATTCAAAGAGGAATGTGCTTGTGTAACTTATTAAGGACAAAACCAGAGATGATTTCTAGAAATATGAATCAGGCATTTGGAAGCCAGAATCTTATTACAGAAAAACAAGAAATGCAAAACCTGAGATGAATTCTAGAAATATGAATGAGGTATTTTGGAAGGCAGAGCTAAATGAAACATCTGCTGCAGTAAAATGAGACACATTAAGAGTTCAGAATTGTAAAATTGATCTAGCATTTCCGAGATCCCTTGCAATTTAACATTTTCTTCCTCTTAGAATTCCAAATCATGCAGATAAGAATTGACTGTCTCTTATCTATCTGCCTTTTTGGCAATAAGCATCCATTTTAAGTGCTCTGTCTGAAAAGGCTGGACTTCCTTTTGGCTGAAATTATATCCAGTGCAATATAAATCAAGTTTACTAGGAAGCTCCATACATCTTCAGGTTAGTGAGAACTATAGCTTGTTCTGTTTCACTAAGTACCTATTGTGCAAGTTACAACTCTGACAAAGTGTATGTTGTAAAGGAGCTGCTTAGGATTTGACTGACTATTATAGGTTTCTTCCAACTGAGCTGCATTGAGTCCTATCCTATCCTATCCTATCCTGCAGTAATCAAATAAAACAAGCAGAATATGACCCCATGGGCCAGATTCTTGTGTACACTACTCTACAAGATGTTGAATTTTATCTTCAATAGTGTAATTACTGTACCGAATTAGTGCTTATTTTAAATTTTGATATATGGATGTGCCTCTGGACAGCCCTTCTCTACCTTCAGTGTGTGTGATTCCACTAGTACAGAAAACCTAAAGGTGGTTTCCTCGTAGAAAAGGCCACAGGTAATAAAATAATAAAGCATGGGGAATGACCCAGGAGCTGGAGTGTGCTAGGTAAATCAATTTCATGCTTACACAGGAAGGAGGTTTATTTAGACTCATTTAAGTTTATTGAGACTTTTTTATTGTTGAAGCCAATACAAACTTCTCTACATTGCCCCACTTAGACATGTAACTTCATGCATCCAAGCCAGTTTGGTTTCTCATGTTCCTTCTCAGTTGGCTAACAATTTCTTAGCTAATGTCAGTTTTCACAGCTGATTTTCTAGTTCCGTATAATTCCTAAATTCCCAGAATGACACCTGTTAATCCCACTGCTCTAGACATATTTTTTGTGGACATTGCAAATATGATCTTTAATTTTTTTTCTTTTGGTAAAACTTATATTTTTCTCATATTTTAATTCTATTATTACAGTCTCAGAAATTGGATTTGTGCAAATGCAGCTCGTAAGCTGTATCCATATATCATTTGATTCAGATTCTTCCATTTCAAATATCAGAAGCAAAAAATACTTAAGTTACAGTGTCATCAGAAGCTATGTGTACATTCATAGAGCTTCGAAAATTAGGTATATTGATTGCTGAAATGTAATTGTCAAAGGTGGCAATAAACTTTTGACAGAGTTCCTTTTCCCTAAACACAACAAATTCCACTTTCTCCAGGCCTAATGGATTGACCCAGTTGACTAAGACAGTAGAGCATAGTGTTACAAAAACGTTTTTATCATAGCCTATATTGTAAAATAGAACAAAAAACTACAAGACAATGTAAAAGGACCCTTTGGGCCTGATTTGTGAGCCTGTTACTAACCCAATGCATGATGTGTTTACCCAGCTGTGTGCTGGACACGTTATCCAGAGAGATACTGTGAGAGACATATTTTCAATACTATTAAGTAAAGAAAAGAAATACATGTTAAATCTATCATTTAGGAGGTGATAATATTTTATGCAGAAATTAGAAGGAAAAAAGAAAAAAAGAAAAGTGAACCTTAATCTAACCAGCCCTGGAAATGAGCCTGTTAACATAATTGGAATGACAATAGTGTGCGCGAGGTAAATGTCATTGTGTTGCTCACAAGGACACAGGGGAGCATCTTGCAGAGGTTGAAAGAGTTTATAAGTTTCATGATTGCAGCAACTCTTGGAAGGATAGCACAAAACAAATTATTTTTTCCTGAATTATTTTATACCTCCCACATAATTCCTTGCAATGAGAGCCTTTCAGACACTGAAGGATCAAAATACCTTTACTGCTTTACAATACCTATTCAAATAGTATATGAATACACAGTATAGAGAGCTAAAAACATGTTTCCAGTGTGGTTTTGGAGTTTCCATTTTATAGCAGATGGATTTTTTTTTGCTTTAATATCTCCAAAAGCCTCTGTAAAATATCTGACAATTTTGAATGAATAAAGGTTTCCTGGTGATGGATGTTAAGTGCATTCTTCAATAGAAATCTGCAGGTAAAGGTTAACAGCTGAGAAAGGCCATCCATTTTCATCTTTTCACTTCTGCTCTCTAATTGAAAATTAAGGTTTCCATTTAGGAAACCAAATAATGTGTCCTTTTGGCTCTCATTAGTGCCAAGTCTCCTGTGACAGCCCTTGTTTATTTAAAGCTCACAATGATTAGGAGAAAGCATAACAGCACTGGATGTAATAAAACTACTGTGGAAAAAGTGAGAATAAAATTATTTAGGAATTTTCCATTTTTCTGCTCTCCATTTTCACACCATCTGTGGATTGTATTACATATGTTTCCTAAAACTAAATACCCCCACTCTGGGATCTGGGAAAAGGTAAAATAAATAAATATTTATACTTCAGAAGAATTTAAGAGACAAAACCAGAAGGTACCTAAGTTTTACTGCTCATACAATCTTAATTTGCATAAAGTCAGATCTTAGACATTTAAAGAAACAAAATCAATTTCTGTAAGTATAATGAGCAAGTTTATGTTTTCATTGCTGCTAGAACTCAGGTGTGTGACTATTTTTGAAACAATTTAATGATTTAATGATTTTTCACGTTTCACTTGTGTTTCATGTAAAACAAGTTGTCTGATTGTAAATATTTATGCTCCTTGGAAATATTTCCACATTTTAATAGCAACTAAGTACCTAACTGCATTGTTTCTGCTGTAATCTCATCTGTAATGACTAGCTTTGTTTCTATCAGAAGATATATCAGTCAAATAAGAAGGTAACAAATAAAACATTGAGTTACAGAGATTGTCTAGCCCACAACTAAGTACCATATTGACACTAATTAATCATGAGAAAAATTTTGTGCCTTTATACTTTCTGTGGGGTTGCATTAGTCCCCAGCAAGACATAATCAGTGAAATTTTTCTTCTGTTAAGAATCTTTCAGGGAGAAATACTGCCATTAAAACTTTATGGTTTTGATACAGATGACTTAGCTACTGTAAACTTCTAGGAGATTTGACTGTAAAGCTCCTTAACTTCTGTGTTGTTTTCCTTTTACCAGAAAATATCAAGACAATTTCTGTTTCTTGGGCAGAGGGGAAATAAAGCAAACCAGAAACCGTAAAAATCCCACACTTTCTGCATGTCATTTTTATTTCACTGTGGGAAGTAGGAAGAATCAAACACACATTCTGCCCTAGATTGTTAATTGGTTTTAATCAAGGACTTGGATTAGTCCTTGATGAAAATACAAGGAATTAAATTCTGAATAACCTTGAATAAAGGGTAGCTTACAGATGTTGTAGTCCCAAAATAGAAGAGAGAAAAAGCTATGACTCATAAGGTCCTAATTTCATCTTTACTTTTGCCTTGCTCCTGGGAGAAATTACATTGCTTCAATTGATGACTTCTCAAAGCAAAAAGATTTCTCTTTTCTGCCTCTGTGGATTACAGAGTGACAAAAAAAAAAAAAAAATCTGTTTTTTTTCATAGCCGTAGAGTGACAGGAGAATAATTCTTTTTTTTCTATGCAACCACAAGCAGGAGCTCATGGCACTTTGTATCTGCATATGTATATTCACATGATCTCTACAATGCTAGACTCAAGATTGTTTCTTTCTGAAACGGTCTTATCTTCATTTTCAAATGCTGCAAATCCATTTTTTAAAGAAAGAATATTTCAATCACTTATCTTGCTGCATGGAAGTTTCTGCCGTTTTTCAGAATGGCAGAATTAAAATAATTTGGTTATTTTATGAGGAAAGAAAAAGAGGGCCTTTGTGAAAAACCTTTTCTCTCATGCCTTTGAGCCCTAAAATCAGCTTTGATGCCATCCCCTGGATGGATTCAAGCACCTTCACATTCTTCTTAAATCAAAGGGCCCAGAGCTGTACTCAAGGTGAGGCTGAATGAGGTGGGAAAACTGTCTGGTTTGAGGAGCTGGTGATGCACCCCAGGGTGGGGTTTGCCCTCTTGGCTGCCCGTGCACCCGTGACCCCTGCTGAGCCTGCTGCTGCTCAGCAACCCCAAATCTCTTTCTGCAGGGCTGCTCTCCAGCTGCTCCTCTCCTGGTGTATACCTGTTGTTTTTTCCTCTGATTCTAGTCAAGGCTCAATTGAAATGCAAGTTAATTTTACTGAGACCTTTATAGTGCCTACTGAAGCCAGCTAGTTATGCCTGTGGCTGATGAGAGAGAATAAAATCCAGCTAGACTTCTACTTTTCAATAAATATCAGTAAGTTTTCAATAAGTTTTATCTCCTAGGCACCTTTAAGAAAAGTTATTTAATAATAATTTATCTTCATAAGCAATGTTTTTATTAAAAATACTTTGCTCCCTTATGACCTTCATACAGGATATATACATGGACAACACTTATGAGAAAATATTCCAGAGATTTATTTCATATACAGTCTTCTGAAAGAGCAACTTTATGGGGAAGATAAAAATCCATTGTGCATACCTGCTAAAATAACACAGACCATGTTCTACTATTTCTTCTTCATAACTACATGCAAGATATTCGATAGCCTGTGGGATAAATTTTTCTAACATTCATTATGAGATCCTACTGCTGTTTAAACGACTAAGACTTTTGCCTTTCAATTTAAGGTATTCAGATTTCACCTTTAGATTGTTTTCCTTAAAATGCAGTATCTTCTCTTATTGCAGAGAAGAAGGTCTTCCTTTTATTTTACTAACTTGAATCTGCAATAATTTGCAAAGATCGTAAGAGGAAGCAAATCACTCCAACAAAGAAGCATCTCAGTCTGGTAATCAGTTAGCTATATAGCTGAATCATCAAGGACAAATTGCCTGCATCTTGGTACCTGCCAAAGGATGGTGCCTAAAAGAAGAGTATATTAAAATTCTCATATATGGAAACATCTTCTGTGTCATCTCAATGAAGAGAAATTGCATTTAGAATCATAAGAAAAACAGTCACCACAGAAGTTCTAAATTGGTGACATTTTACCCTTTCCACATTTTAATTTTTTTTTCCAGAGGCAGTACTCAGAATATATGACTTTGATATACCCTGCCTAGGGAAAATGAAATTGATGTCTTAGAAAATAATATATAGAGAGATACTGCTTTAGAAATTCTAATGAATCACCTATGCAATTTTCTATTTATAAGAAGAAGTAAATAAAAGACAAGGTCAGAAAAATCATATAGTCATAGATTCATAGAATGGCCTGGGTTTGAAGGCACCTTAAAGGTCATTTCATTCCAACTCCCATGACAAAGGCAGGCACACCCTCCACTAGACCAGGTTCCTCAGAGCTGCATCCAACCTGGCCTTGAAACTGCCAGGGAAGGGCCATTCACAACTTCCCTGGGCAGCCTGCTCCAGTCCTTCCCCATGCTAGCAAGATTTTATCTGATATGTTGCAATAGGACATGAAAGGACAAGGCAGAGGCCAGCTCCAAGGTCAGGCAAGAATGCTCTTTTTTTTTTTTTTAAATTTGTGACTCTAACTTATATACAGTAGTACAGAAGGCAAGAGGTTGGCCAAAGGTGTTGCCACCTCTCCAACCTCATTGGTGAACATCATCATCAGTCATGAAACTCCTCCTAGAGGAGAAAATATGTAAACATTCTTTATTTACATGAGAATCTGTGAGAACTGACTCCAAGACACGTAAACATCAGAAGACAAAGGAAAAACATGAAAAACCAAGGGCAACATTGGTATCTAATTGTCACGGTTTAAGCTATGTATCACTTTGATTTCCCCGTATGGGCCACCAATTAAATGTTATGGTTTTAAACTTCTACTAAAAATGAGATAGGATTTTGGAAGAAAAGGCAAAGACCACCTTTAACTTACTACAAACAATAATTTATTAACATACACTAAAGGGAAAAAAAAAGAATACACACTAAAGAAAAAGAAAAAAACCTGACCTCTTCTTCCCCCAACCAACTGTCCACCCCTCCAAAGAAACCACCACGATTTCAGTCAGCTGTACACACATATTTTACATCACTTAGGAGAGAAGTCTCTCCGGACTACTTCATAGCTTAGACTACCTTTTCAATGCTACAACCTGCAACTACTCAGAATTTACAGATTTGTGCGAATCCCACCCTGTCAACAGCATCTCAAGCTGCCTATAGGGCTCTAAAGCACTTGGGGTATTATTTTAAGAATGCTTCTTCCAAAGGTTTTCATCTTCTCTAAAATCAACTGAACCCTCCTTATATTTTTTTCATCCCAGGAGCCAGGGATGCACACACTACCGTTAACTGGAACTTGCATTCCCCCAACAGCATCATGATAGTCAATATCTCTACGAATCATCCAGAGAAGTCCAGACAAAAAATGTCTACTTCTTCTATCCTTCCTTCCAAACAATCTTTCTTTCACTGACTTCAGTTCGTGCTGCTTTTCTTTCCATCTTCATTCGCTGCGTTCCACGGAGGAGGAAAAAGGTTAAGTGTTTTTTTTTTTTCCTCCGGCCTGCAGTGGTCATGTGATCCTTGCCGGGCGGCAGCCGGGATTTTTCAAAAGCCACGAGGAGAATGCAGGGAAGAAACTCAGACCAACAAATCTCAGAGCAGCTCGGGTGATAGCAGGGTCTCTCCTCCACCCCTTCGGTCTCAAGTCTCATCTAGAGCAAGCGCAGCCCGGAGCTGCTGCAGGCTGCAGGCTCCCCTCCCCCTCACAGGGCATTTCACAACTGCTAAAAAAACTGATCCGGGCCGGGGGCACATCATCCTCTGCCCTAGCCTGAGAGTCCCCGGGCCAGGCGGGTCTCCCATAAAAGCCCAGGCCCAGGCTGCTGCTTGCAAGGCAGCCGCCTTCTCCCCCAGAGGCCCAGCCTGGCCCGGCCCCAACCGCCCGTGGGAGGCGGCGGGGCCTGGGCCCGGCACGTCCAACTCACGCAGAGATGTAGCTCGCTTGCTGGCCGGAAGCTAAAACAGCGAAAACTCAAACAGGAAACATTTAAGGAATGTTCTCCAAAGTCGTTTTAAGTGGCTAAAACTCATGCCAATCAAAAAGCTAACTTTTCATTGGCTTCAAACTACGACACTAATCTAAGCCTGTTCTCAGTTTGAAACCATTCCCACCTGTCCTGTCACTTCATGTTCTTGTAATAGTCCCTCTACATCTTTCGTGTGGGACACCATTAGGTCACTGCAAAGCCTTTCCTTTTCCAGAATGAATAATCCTAATTCTCCTGATAAGAGAGGTGCTCCGTACCTCTAATCAGTTTAGCAGCCCTGCTCTGGGTTCATTCAAAAAGGTCAGTGTTCTTCCTGTGCTGTGGATTCCAGGGGAGTCTCACCAGAGACCAGAGTATAGGGACAAAACACCCCCTCAGCTTGCTAGTCATGCTTCTTTTGATGTAGCCCAGGATATTCTTGGCTCCCTGAAAGGCAAGCACACTTTTTAGAGTCATCTCCATTCTCTCACTCACCAGCACCCCCAAGTCCTTCTTGGCAGGGCTGAGAAAATAAGAACTAGTGATGTTGTCAAATAGAGTTTGGCATGTTTACAATTTAGTATATTTTACTTAGGAAAGAATTGAGCATCCTCCCTTTTCATTCTGTTAAAATGAAACATGCTTACTGTTGATTTAAAAAAAGCAAAACTGCATTAAAAAATTCTGAGCAGGGTCTTTGGTTGGTCTCACTGATCACTACCACATAGCATTGGTTAAAAATGTAATTTGAGCAGACAGGTTTAGAGAAAGTTCCTGTATTGAAGAGTACAATAACAAAAGTTACAGTCAGCATGTGCCTGAGCAAATTGTGATTTTCTGACTTTCCTTGTTTTTAATTTGTAAGGACATCTGTAAGATGATCTTGAACTATATCAGTATTCAAAAAAACTGCATCCAATTCAGTGTGCTGTAAGTTTATATTCCAAACAATTGTTTTCCATTTCTCCTGGTTTATTTTTCTTGATACTTCCCTGAAACAGAATAATCAATCAAAACCAATCAAAATCATGTGCCAAGTCTGACTGGCAGATGTTAAACAAATTTGGTTATCTTTCCTGTAAGCAAGTACCTGTACTTTAGCAAATGAGATATTTTACAGAATTTACAAAATATCCTAAAATATTGGTTTAAGGACTGTAGGTGGTTTGTCCATGCAACTTGAATCCTGAGTACATAGAATTTTTTAAATTGTGGGAAGTTGTACAGTTCTGTCATGCCTAGGCATGCAAGACAATAGTCTGAAATATTTATAAAATATATGGGAGATGTACTGGAAGTGCTGTCAGAACTTTGGCTTTAAAAATAAAAAATCAAGGAAGCAGTGCTTATAGATAAAAATTACTTTTTAGTCTTCTTGAATACATTGTGAGCTAGAGTTTTGGGGGGCATGCAGAATTTTGAACATTAAACACCCCCAAAATTATCATGTATTTGCTTCTATTGTTTTATAGTGGTTGTGAGATGGAATATTATTAAATGTCTTCAAGTAGAATTTACTCTTCACGATGAAAAAGTGTTTAAAGAGGTTTATTTAAGCAGAACTGTGAAATTTGTGTATCACTCGGGATTAGGAATCAGACTACATTATCTTAGATAAAGCTGTTCACTTACTGAACTTCCTCATAGAGAAATGTGTATACCCATGTTGAAAATGAGCAGAAGTAATGAAGTAGCAGGAGGTGATAACTTCACAGACATTCAGAAGATCAGTGGTGAATTCAAGAATGCAAGTGTCATTCTTTGAATGCTGGACTAGTACGTCCTGTAATAAGTAATGACTATTTGAAAACAGCTGCTATAGAAAGCTCATACATGATCAACACAAAAGGCATGGAAAATTCCATTAAAAAAATGGACAGTCAATTCCCTTTAAAAAAAAGGATTTCAGTATGTTGTCATGGTTTCATCAAGCCTCATTCAGCCACTCTCTTACTTCTGTACCTGTAAGATCAGGGAGAAGGCGGGAAGGATAAAAGCCAGAAAACTCATGGGTTGAGCTAAAGACAGGTTAATAGTGAAAACAAAAACCACACACAAAAGCAGACTGAAACAAAGCAGTAATTCAGTGCTTCCCATGGGCAGGCAGATGTTCAGCCATCTCCAGGAGAGCAGGGAGCCATCACATGTTACAGTTATTTGGGAAGACAAAAACCATCAGTCCAAATGTCCCTCTCCTTCCTTCTTTTCCCTCCGCTTTATATGCTGAGCATGACGTCAGATGGTCTAGAATATTCCTTTGTTCTGCTGGGGGCATCTGCCCCATCTGTGTCTCCTCCCAATCTCCCTTGCACCCCCAGCTTCCTTCCCAGTGTGGCAGTAGAAAAAGCAAAAAAGGCCTTGGCTCTGTGTAACTATCACTCTGCAATAACAAAAACATATCTCTTAACCTTCGTTCATCACAAATCCAAAACACAGCCCCATACCAGCCATTATGAAGAAAATTAGCTCTATCCCAGTCAAAATGGACACTTT
This sequence comes from Pycnonotus jocosus, assembly GCA_013400435.1. Classification (NCBI taxonomy): domain Eukaryota; kingdom Metazoa; phylum Chordata; class Aves; order Passeriformes; family Pycnonotidae; genus Pycnonotus; species Pycnonotus jocosus. Next base: position 66,707 of record VWYP01020751.1, read on the forward strand.
TTTTTTTTTTTTAAAGTATCCATAGGTGACCTTTTATGCCATATGGGATTATTTAATTCAACAGGAAATTAGTTTAAGAATTTTCCGATTTTGGCCAAGTGAAGAAAACATGCTCTTAATACAAATGGAAATATTTTAATATTTCTCTTTCTCCCATCCTGCTCAGTTACTAAATAGAAAACTAAGTATTTTCTGGAACTTACACAGTTTATTTTTCAAATTGGTATGCATAAAATTGGTGCTTATCTAAAACTGAAATTTATGTTAAAAATAATTAGTAAGAAATAGATAAAAGTTGTCCCTTTTAAATAATAATGCTTTATTACTTTAAACAATCATAGTTTTTTAAATTAGGAAAATACAAGTTTTGGAGAAATTGCAGGTGTGCATTATGCCATTGCTCAATGAACATCGTCTGATATATATTAAAAACAAATCACTTTAGGAAAATATGGACTAGTTGAAAAAAGAAAATCAACATTTTTTTATATCTCTTGAAATCCTAAATTGTAACATCTTTTAAATTTTTATCTTTCAGGATAAGGTAATATTGCTAAGCAGAATGTATGGTTTGCAGATACAGTGATTATTAAAATACTGGCCTTTAAAATAATGATGATCCTAAAAGCCAAGAGAACAGAGAAAAAGGGAAGAACTATTGAGTAGAATGTTAATTTCTTCCTATGCTACTTTTACACTTTTTTTTTTTTCATGTTTTACACAGTTCCCTAAATTTTTTTATAGTTGAAATAAGGTCACACATTTCTAAGAGCAGATGTTACAAGAAATTTCTTCTTGCATGGACATTTCCCTTGGGCACTGACTCTTTTCTGTCCTGTAAAATCCAAGATTTCCTCATTAAAGTAGCACTTTTAATATTGAAGCACATAAGACTACTACAAAGATAATTTCTTATCCTGTAAGACCAAGAAATTACTGAATGCCAACAAGTATTCCCTATCTGGAATCACCCAAACTAATGAGTACTTAAGGAAGATATTTAACACTGTTTAGCTCAGGAGGAAAAAAAAAACCAAAACAAAATGGTTGTTCCATCCTGAAATGTGAGATCCTATGTAAAGCCATAACTCCTGATTCTCAATTCTTTGAACAACAGTAATTTCAAATAGTACTTGCTCTGGTTTTCCATATTCTTTTTTAGTGTTGTTGTATTCCACTTTATTTAGAAGTTATAGCTTGGTTGTGACTTTATCTGGAAATTCCAGATGATATGAAGTGTTTACTGACTTGAAACCCTGTGCAAAATCTTTGATCCCTGAATTTTTCCTTCTCCCATTTCCCTTTTAATGATAGATTGGGACACAGGATAGGGAACTGGGAGAATTTGCCTTAAACTGTGCAATGAGTAAATCAGAGGTAAAGTTCCCTCTTTTAACCTGTTCTAGCAAACATGCAGCTCTGGACTGAGAGAAAGCATTTCTCACATCAGACTGAAAGCAGTTTCTGCAGATCATGGTTGTAGACTCCAGCAAACTCATCCATTTTACTTATGGTTGCATTAGAACTTGTGGGAAGACAGAGAGAGATAGAGCTAAAGGCAATCTTGCCCCTGATGTATTGCAGCTGTGTTAATCACCAAAGAGTGGGAACAGCCTTGCCCTCCCAGCTCTGGCTGTGATAAAGAGTGAGTTGGTTGGTAGAGAGTCACTTGGAGTCTGCTGGCCGTGCTGTGAGGAGGAAGGGACAGGAGGTGGGGCAAGGGACAAATCAGGTGAGCCGTGCCAGGGACAGGAAGGAGCGAGCTGGAACTGCAGAAGGAGGAGAGAAAGAGCCAGAGCTGTGTGGAGCTGCCCATGAGAGGCTACATAGAAAAGGTATGGGAGACTTTTAGATAACAAAGTGCTGATGCTTGAAGCCCTCTAAAGTTTTACCGAGGCATTCTGAGCGGTGTGGCTGACTCTACTCTGACAAGAACTGGCATATACAAGAGAACAGCAATGGTGCTTTGCAGCCTGAAGTTTAGAAATAACATGAAAGGAATAGATCAGAGTGTCATTCTTAGAAGCTTGCAGTATAATAAATATAAATTTCTAAGTATGAACATGATAGCATCAGAAGCTGTACAACCCATGTTATGTGGTCATCAGGTTCTTTGATCATCTGCTTCTTATATCTTATGCTGCTGTAACTTTGTCATATTTCTTATAATGTCTTCTTGTGGTACCAGGTAGTTTGTGCATATCCCTGGAAAGATGCTTGCTTACTCAAATGCAATCAAAATGATCGTGAATGTAAGGGTTGTAAAAAATGAAAAGACATCCCTGAAAGAGTTTAATTTTTTTTTTCTGTAGACTTGATTTTACCTTAATTTATTTCACTGCATATATTTATTTTGTGTAGTGTTTTCAAAGTAATGCTCAGACCATGTTAAATAGTGGATATACTAGTGCAGTGCGAAACAGAAGAGAAAATTTAAAAAGTCACCAATAGTTTCATCCATTAGCTCCTCCTAGTGTATTCTATCTCCTTACATAAAGTAGTAATCTTTGACCCATTGATGCAGGGGCATGAAGTGTCGTATTTCCTTAAATTGATTGCTTTCATGTATTCCTCCTATTTATACCATGTATCTTTGTTCTTCCTGGTAACCCAGGAATCACCTTCAAATCCTCTTAGTCAGAGCTGACTGTTTTGTATGTATGAGCATCAGACGTTCTTGCATACTGCCTAAGGATGAAAGGGCTGAAGGTTACTTTTGACACACTTTCAAGGTCTGGTTGCACATTGTGCCATAATCATTTTCTGAAACTTGCTGTGTATTTTGTACATGGAGTGGCTGGACAGTGATGTTCAAAAGTGTGATTGACTTCTAAAAATAGAATTACAACTAAAATGAGAAAGAGCAAAATTGAATGCCAGGAGCAGATAAAATACTTCAGATGCCAAAAAAGAAAAGGCAGACACAACCAAATCTGAACTAGATAATCACCATGTGGAACTGAGGCTGAATTTGGTGATGAGGCTTAAGATGAAAGGACCTCCAATTGTTAGAGTAGTTATTAAATATTTAATTAGGTTATATTAATTTTTTAAAATATCATGCCCTTTAAGTTACTACGTGGATCGCCTTCTATTGTTGTTGACTTGGTTTGTTGGGTTTTTTTGGTAATTGATTAATTATTTAAAGCTTTAGTACTTTTATATGACAGAGGCTGATCTACAAGAATATCTGAATGAAAGCTGTAAATGTACACTGAAGGGAAAGCTTACAATCTGTGACAGAGGTACTGTGCATGTGGCCATCACTAAGCTGACATCCAGCTTGCCCAGTACTTCTACCAGCTCATGTGTTTAAAAAATAGTCTGATCAGGAAAACATGGTTTGTGCAAAGAAAAAAGAATCCAATGAAAAGAAATAAATAGTATTTACTTTCAAAACAGCTTTCTAAAAAGAAAGAATAAATAAACAACATTATACATGAATATATTTTCTTCATTAACTTATCTAAAATCATGCCTGTACTAGTGGTTAGTTATGTTTGAGATATTTATTTTTCATAATCTAATTACATTGTTATAAATGGTACTTACCTTTTTCTTGAAATCATCTGTTTTGAAATCCCCAGAACATTTTTTAGATAAGAATATTCAAACTTAATTCATGATAGTGTAAATCTAGGTTTTGTTTATATGGGGGTTAACCGTATGCCTCTGAGAGTCCAGCCCTTACAGAGAAATTGCTTATTAATTAGCAAGACAGCTCTTCAGGTGTGTTTTGTAAAAGCAAAACGTCTAATAAAGGAAAATAATAAACATTACAGAAACAAAAGATAAAGCCAAATACATGTGTCAGAGAAACCTCTGGCACCTGGCTAAGACACCCCAAAAAGCCTTTGAGTTCCTTTGTGTCTTTTCTTAAGTACTTAATGTTTCAGGTGGGTTCTGCTGGCAAGCTGCCAATAGAATCAGATACAGGCTTTGACAAATAGTGACAGGGTCCAACCAATGCCTCTCTCTTGGCACTGGGCCAATTGCTGTGAGAAGGGAATAGAAGGTTCTAGCTTGGTTTCCTTATATGTTTAGGTAAACTGAAACTTTTTCCCTGATACAGGAACACCTGCTCAGTGGGGGAAATGCATGCCTACATGTGTAAGCAAGGTCTAGGCTTTGCATGAATGTGGAAAATGGCATTTTTTTATATACTTCTCAGCAGTAATATTTTTTTCTTAAGTGGTTCTAATCCTTATCTACCAAATTTTTTGGGCTCAAATTTCACATCTATATTTCTCGGCCTACCTTCTGTACACAGATAGTTAGGTAAATTTTAACAAATATCTTGATCATTGTTCTGGAATAGACTGAAATAACATACATTTACTTCCTCACAGAAAAGAAAATCTTGTCAAACACGTTGAAAAACAACAGAGGAAAAACAGTTGCCTGTTTCTAAAGAGCAGTTTCTGGTGCAGGAAGAATCACTACCTTCCTCATTGATATTAACAAATATCATTATTGATGAAAACCAGTTCTATATACTGCATGGTATACAAAAGATCAGTGTGTTAACATATTTTAATCATTTTAAAATGCATCTAAGCACATTCTGAATAGTTCTGCATTATTTGCCATTAACTACCTTGTCTTCTGAATTTTTGGTGGCTTTTGGATTTTTTTTCCCATGTAAATGTTAACACAAAGTTGAAGGATCAAACTCTGCACATTAAGTTTTCAGTGAAGAAGTAGGGATTTCAGCAGTGCCTCTAGAAGACAGAACTTTTTTATGGTAGTGGAACAGACAAACAAAAGCTATTGCAGCTGTGTTTATACCAAGCCCTGACTGTTCAAAGTAGTGGTTTGTTAAACTTGAATAAGAACTTGATACATGCTTGTTTGTTCATTAATGTCTTTGTGATCAAATTGAAGAGAATTGCATTTAAACACATTGAAGAAATGCCCTTTTCAAAATCTATATATATTTAATTTATGTGTTAAATTGATACATTAGATTCTTGTCTAATGTTTATTGATCCTTATTTACTGAGTGCAAATTATATCCTAAAATCTAATCTGAGCCTTCAAACACAACAGAAAAAAAATACACTAAATAGTTACCAGTGAGAGCTGCTATATAAAAGTTTATTTGAGTCTTCTTCAGTGCTGTGAATACTGACTGTTAGAATAATATAGGTTAAAAAGAAATAAGTAATATGACATGTTTCTTATATCTTTCCTTCGCTTAGAAGAAAATATAATTTATCCCTTTACCCTGCCATGAAGAATGTACTCTGTTGTGTATCCAAGATGCTTTATTCACATGGAGAGCAACATGAGTTTATCTCCATGCTAGCCAAGAAGAGTGAAGGATTGATCATATCCCACTAAATGGAACTAACCACAGAAGAGTAATATAACAGAATCCAAGGAGAAGTGCACATTAAAGATATTTAGTGGCACCTTGTTCTTTAAAATAAAGGAGACAGTGGGTGTGAATGAACTATGGCTGAGGTCTTGGATATCACAACTGAAGTCAGAAACAAGACTGCATGGAAGATGTTGCTGACAGGACAGAGGACATGTGAGTTATAGGGGATCCCTGAGCCCTTAAATGGCTCCTGAGTAAATAGAAAAACTCTGAAATGCAATTTTTTATTTTTACTTTCTCTCTGGATATATCTAAGGTTCCACTAGAAAGTCTTTCTATTCTTTATGTCTCCCAAAGGGTTGAAGTATGAACAATAGTAGTCCCATAAAATTAGAACTGTTGGTCTTTCCATGAATATGAACCATGATTCATTTTGAAATTCCCTTTTATGGCTTTCAGTAACTTTATAGCCAGGGGGTGACTAGAAAATAGGGAGGGTGTGAAGTAAGCAGAAGCCTTTTCTCAGCAGGCTTTGTAAGCAGTGTGCATTTAGCAAGGAAAAGAGACTGAAAAGAGACTCTTTCAGAGAGTGCTCCAGAGCAGGAGCCTAGTTCAGGTGAAGTTCCCTCTAAGAGAGCCCTCAAATCTCACTGACAGTATTAGAAAAACAAGAAAAATTATGTTCCTTACAGAAATACTTAAATTTAGTTGATTCACTTAAAAAGAAATCAAGCACTCTTCTTTTTAAAAATTCTTTAAAAGAAAACTTAATACTTCATTTCTATGGGATTCTTTTGGTTTTCTGTTTGGGTTTTTTAGTGGGCTTGTTTTGTTGTTTGTTTTTTTTTAATAAGAGCTAAGAATTAATAAAAGGGGAAGAAGGATTATGGGATATAAAAATGCAGTGAAAGATAATGACAACATTTATATAAGTTTGTATATTTCTCTTGCAGCTATGCTGGGCACAAACCACAAAAGAATGGAGACAAAAGAGAATATAGAGACAATTGCAGAGAAATATTTTAAATTAGTAACTGGAAGCAAAAGTCCTGTCCAAACAATAATGACTTGGTCTAAAATACACTGAACTTCTGAGATGGTATTATATATTTTTTTAAATACCAAAAGATGTCAACATCTCTATAACAAGTTAATCAAAAGGAAAAGAACAGTGCCACACAGAAAGGTGAAACTGACTGTTGGGCTTGGCAGGACCCAAGGAATGTTTGATCTTGTAGACACAAATATATACATACATAAGGACAGTTGTTCTCTTTTTCTCTCCAAGGCTGTTTCATAGTCATCTGTGTCAGAGAAAGTGACTAGATAATCTACACATAAAGTGTAGATTAGTAATCACATAAAGCAACTAGATAATCTACACATTCTTTTCAAAATGACAGGCTCAATAACCAAATCAATTAATTTGACAATTGATTTTCTGTGATGCTGAGAAGCTGGCTCTGATTCAGCAAAATGTCTCCCGTATACTTCAGTCTCATTAAGACCTTTGTCCATTAAAAATATGCTGGGAACTCGTTAGAAAAAAAGGGAAAAAACCCCCAAACCTTAACAACCTCGAAACCCACAGATGCAATTATAGAAGATTAATTTATTCATATAACCATTTTAGTGTTTTGTAAAGATTTTCTTTTAAACCTGCAAGAGATTGCTGCCAGTTTTAGTTGAAACAACTTTTTTTTTTTTTTTTAAATGTAGGTAGAAAGATATTTTGGTCCTTGCATGCCCCCTTTGTTTTAATTGTTATCCAAAATGGGCCTGCTCTTACCCAATATTTTTAAAACATCACTCTATTAAAAAGTGTTATCATTGTTTTACGGAAATATGTAAACATGAAGCACAAATTTTTTAACGATGTATTCTTTGATTCTCTGATTTAGAATATTTGTCTGGTTCAAGTCTAATCTAGACTTGTGATAGGAATGGGCCAAAAAGGAAAGGCGAAGTCTCTAAGGGTCAAATAGCACTAAAGAAAATAATAATTTTCACATTTTCAGTTCTTGGGAGCATGAGAGATTATAGGAAAAATAGAAGCTGAAAAATACACTGAGTTAGCAAAACACTGAAGAATAATTAACCACCTCCACCCTGAGCATGCTTAAACTCACAGCAGGTGCTTTTCTTACTACAAACAAGACAGGTTATGAGAAAGAGAAGGAAATGATTACCACAAAACCGAAGACTAATTGGAGGTTGAGGGGATGGGTGAGATGTCACCTTACCTACCTGCTGCACTGAGATACAACACAGGCAGGTTTTGGAGAAAGATCTGAGAACCTAAATCTCTTGGGAGACCTCAGAAGCCAGACCATTTCAGGCCTATAACTAGCTTCTTTTGACCTGGTCATTGTGGTGGATAATAATGTGATGGTTACAGTACTCACTTCAGAAGAGTGAAACTGGGGTCATCATCAGCTGTGCTGAGTATTAGGGAAAAGGTAACCAGCAATTCTCGGCTGAGGTGTGTTTCTTATATTTTCTATCCTAAATTTCAGCCTACTCTTCTTATATTCTCAGCTGCATGTTTTCTCAGCTTGATGAAACAAAACAGTGGAGAACATTGTGCAAGAGTTTAATGTGTCATGGTGCATAGGACTCTTCTGCAAACATGGTGTCACCTTTACATTGTCTGAAACCACTGCTTTATTTTACTTCATTTACTTCTACCTTAGAATGAAGTAAATAACATTCCTTAGTATTTCCTATACTTGGTGATTAAGGCTTATATCTGATGTGGCTAGACTGGATCACCTTTCAGAATCTAGGAGAATGGCTTGAGATATTAAATTAAAGAAGATTTCACTTCCTTTGCAAATGATTTTCAACCAGAATGAATAAAAATTGGTTGTTAAATAATTTTTAAAATATTTGTTAAATAATGGACATAATAGACTATATGCACAAAGTTTAAATAAGAAAGCATGAGAATGAAATGGAAAATAAATTTGCAGAGCCTTTTAATTTTGACAGAACATCTGGTCATTTATACTACATGTGATTCTCAAAATTTCTAATTTTCAAACCTTTTTTAAATATTCCTGTTTAATTTTTTTACTCAAATATATAATGATGCTAGCTGTATCTATAAGCTTGAATTGATGACACTGGAATACTTTCTACATGAGGCAACAATGTCACCTCTTGAGGACTTGGGAGGTGAAGGCTAGTTGGGAGTTCATCTCATTGAGCAGACTGGGAACTTACATAGATTAGATATCTATCTATGTGTGGTGTATCCTCTCCTCATAGCAGAGGTAGGTAAAACTAATCTGATTAATTTTAAGTAATGAATTAAGAAGCAGGCAAAGTCTTAGAACTGCTTTCTTCTCTGGATTAACTGCAAATAAAGTCTTGGCAGCTCAGATATCTGAGGGAGGTAGATACCTGGGGAGAGCAGTAGATGTCATCTACCTTGACTTCTAAAGGGCTTTTGACATCGTCTCCCATAACATCCTCCTAGGTAAGGTCAAGAAGCGTGAGTTGGATGAGTGGACAGTAGGTGGATTGCACACTGCTCCAGGTGAACCTGCTTAAGCAAGGGTGTTGGCCCAGATGATCTCCACAGATACCTTTGTATCCTCACCATTCTGTGATGTTAGGGATTTTTTTCTGGCAAATCTTTCTTTATATTCACAAATAATATTCCACTTAAACATTGTGACATTCTTTACAATCACATTTTTTCTTTACTGTCTTTTACCATGAAAAATTATTTGAAGTTGTTGTAGTATCACAGAAAGTTAAGTTCACAAAATGTTCTCCTGCATCTAATCTAGTGTCTATTTACAACATCTGTGGTGTTTTGAAGTTAATTTCAGGGACTTTTGTGCATGCTTTTTAATAATTGAAACTTTAGTAGTAATAGTGTTCTACAAGTTTGTTTATTCTCTTTCAGTCCTGTCCTTTCAATATGAATTAACATTAGCAATGTAATTATTTTGCTTTTGTACAGTCAAATATACTCTATAAAACTGTTTCTTTTTTTAATTTTAATGAGACTTTTAAGAATATGTAGTTTATATGAAATCAGCAGTAGATGGTGCGTTGTATCATGAAATTTCTAGTGAAAGAGATATACCATTACTGTCAGTTGTGAAAGACTATTTTGCATGTTTAAGAACCAATGCCTTTTCTAAAACCATGTCTTCTATACTGCTGCCACTAGTACAAATGTCTTTTTAGGATAACTCTACCATCTTCAGGAAGCAAGAGGAAAAACAAAGGAAAAAATATGGGTTTGGGTTATTTTTTTTTCTTTGCAGTCTTCAAAGCTTCTAGAAGCTGGTGATCTAAAAAGTGATCTTTCACAGCCAGATAATAACTTAAGAAGAAAGACATGTTTGAAGCTTGTCCATCATGAATTCAAAATATGACCTCAGTTCTAGTGAACTTTTGTTTCCTGAAAAGTTTTGAAAAATTAATAGAAGTGAAAATAGTAGCACTTTAAAAATAAATTAAAATAAATTTAAAAACATGCCCTGACCTTTTTAATTGGAAGGAACTTAAAAAGGTAAAATTTATATCAACTCACTTTTAGAATTCTTACAGAAGCTTATTAAGAAATTCATAATTACAATAGATAAAACTGATTATATTAAAAGAGTAATCAGAATATTTATTAAAAACGAGAGTATTTTTATCATGCTGAATGGAATTCAAAGACAAGTTTGTTAAAAGCTGGTAAAAAAGTGTAAAAATATTCATTTTTCTAGGACTATGACTTTCAAGTAATGGCAACCAGCAATTTGACAACATTCAAGAAATGGTAGAACTATTTGAACCAGGAAAAACCTTATTCCAGACAACTCCAAAAGACTTGAAATGTTTGGGGTATTACAATTTGTGTGTACTGGAATTCAAAGCACAGTCTTGTCACTGGACATGATAGCTCTTTTCAGCTTCTTTCTAGGTGTAATGGCCAAGACAAGGGTAAGTAAGGATTGCAGATGAGTTTCTCAGGTAAGTTTCTTGGGATACAGGAAGGAGGTACTGTTACTTGCTACTGTTAAAATAATATTTCAGACTGGCTCTTGCTTATTTTGGGAGTTTAGACAATTTTTTTTTTGCTTCTGGTATTTTTTAACAGTGTAGTGGTTTCATGTTCGCTGATTTCCTGTTTGCCAAATTTTTGTGTAGGGGTCTAAGTGTCTACCATAATCATTTACTCTTTTTCTACTGTGAGACATGATTAAGAGAAAAGCAAAGCAGACTCAAAGGATATAAAGATAGGTTTATTAACACACACTAAAAGAAGAAAATGAGAATCAAAATGAAACCTTCAAAACACTTCTCCCTCTCCACAAACTGTTTACTTTCCCACTAACAACATAAAGAGACAAAACCTGTGATTTTCAGTCAGTTTTATCACTTTAAAATAGTCTTTCATCAGTTCTTAGGGAGAGGAGCCTCTCTTAGACTGCCCATAGAGACATTGCCACAAGAAAACAGTTCTCTGGTGGCTCCCATGTCACGAATCTGCAGCCAGCCGGGGGAATTCTGCAAACCGTGAAGTCCCTCCCATTGAGCAGCTTTTCTCACAACTGCACTCATGGGCTTATCAGCTTCTTGTAGGGTGCCATTTAAGGCTGACTCTTCTAGTATAAAACAAAGCTTCTCTTCATCTATCTCCAAAATCATCTTCATCTCAAGAAACAGAGGTCTCTTTTTCCCTGGCAGCAAAGGGCTTCATATCACTTTATCTTCCTCTGTTCAAAATTCTTCATTAAATCTCAGTTATATCAGGCCATGGCTANCAGCAAAGGGCTTCATGTCACTTTATCTTCCTCTGTTCAAAATTCTTCATTAAATCTCAGTTATATCAGGCCATGGCTATGACTAGAACTCTGCATCCCCCTAAAAAGCATTCTATAAGTTACAGGGAAATGTTAGTCCATTCTCTATGGCTTTATAAGAGAAGTACAACCTAAACTAGGCAACTCTTCAATCTTCCTCCAGCTTCAGACTTTTACTCTCTCTTCACTGAGTTCAGTTTCATGCTGTGTCTCCTTACGGTCCAATCACTCTGCGTGTTCTCACTCGGAAGAAGGGCCAGTGCTTTTGCCAGTTTCATCTGTCAGGGAAGGAGTTGACATCTCCCAGGTCTGCAGAGGGCAGGATGGTTCTCTGCTGGGCAGCAGCCGCTGGGATTTCAAGGCCACGGGGATGGGGGCTCAGGAACAGTGGCCGGGATCTCCCACATGGCTGGGCTCTTCCCCACCCCACTCCTCAGTCTCATGGGGTGGGCCCAGCCCAGCCCTGTTTCGGAGCTCCTCCAGGGGGCCCANGGCCACGGGGATGGGGGCTCAGGAACAGTGGCCGGGATCTCCCACATGGCTGGGCTCTTGCCCACCCCACTCCTCAGTCTCATGGGGTGGGCCCAGCCCAGCCCTGTTTCGGAGCTCCTCCAGGGGGCCCAGGGGATCTCCCTCGGCCCGGCCAGCGGGGCAGGCTTTAGGGTCGGCTGGATGTTAATAGCCCTGTGGCCAGCGAGGCAGGCTTTAGGGTCGGCTGGATGTTAGTAGCCGTGGCTTCCCCTTCCTCGCCCGGCCGTGCCAGGGCTGCAGCAGCGGCAGAGCTTGGCCGGGCTGTGCCAGGCCTGAGGGGAGCCCACAGGGGAGCGGGACCAGCCCTGCTACATCTTCCAAGGCAGGGAGGAAAAGAAAGTTTCCCTGAGATTCCTCCGCTTTTTAACCCTGTGTAGCCCAGAGGTGTATCCCTGTATTTCATTGGTTAATCCAGTTGTCAATTTCAAAGCCAGTCACTAAATGGTTTTTGCTGTCCCTGCTAAACCAGCAAAACCAGTCATGTTTTGATGGATTATCAAATATGAAACCTTTGAGAAAATGTTTCATTTTTCCTCATGGAATATTTGTTTTCTGTGATGTGAATTGAGCAATGTCACTACTTGGAACTGCAGTATAAGTACAGATATATATATATATATTTGTTATGACATGATCTTATAATTCCAAAAACACCTTTTATATTCTTTATATGTGTTTCTTTTCAAAGTTAAGCCGTTGACTTGCTTGAATTAAAAAACTCTATAAATACAGACTTTCTTACTTTTGGAGCTCTGAAAAGAAAGATATGGATTGACAAATGTAGAATCAAAACACAGTTACTTCTGATGCAGTGTCTGGCATTACTTGGTTTTTATTATCAGAGTAAGTGGTTTCTGTTTCTGGGAAATAATTTATCATTTTCAAATGGAAAACAAACCAAAAAAGCAAAATTTGTAAACATATTAAAAAGCTTTGCCAGTTATTTTAAAATTGTTCTTTTAATACTTGATAATCTAGTAAGCACTAGTTAAATGGGGTTCCAAAGAACATGGAACCTTGTTTTACAACAGTCATCTACTATCCTTAACCAGCCTGCTCAACTTTGTATTCTTCCCTGAGTTAATTGAAGGAATAGTTTTAAGACGAAATGTAGATATATTGGAGATAAAAATGACATTACCTCATAAAACACTAAATAGAAGTGTCGTAGAGAGACACAAAGTGATGTCACTTACAATGCAAACATGCTGAATAAAAGGAATCACAAATCCCAGAGGGGGCAATGTACACAATATTTAATGGGAACACTGCACACCAATTCAGCAACATGGAGAAGACCTGACAGCACTAACAGCTTTGACAGCAGAAGATGAGGCTCCAGTATATGACATCTGACCCTAAAAAAAAGTCTATCTCTCTAGTTATTAAATGCAAAGAATAAAAAGGACTTGTCAGAATGAGTTGACTGAGTCACTGTTTCCTTCAGCATGACTAAATCTGGGGCAGAATAGGACACAAACGTGTATATATACTACTATTTCATTCTTTGTCCTTCCAAAGGTGGCAATTTATATTATTACATGTCAAATAAACATTATACCAGTAAAACAGTATATTGTAAAAAATGATAAAATTTCATATACTTTGAAAACAATAAAATGAGTTTATTTTTTGTATGACTACGCTAGCAGCTAGGTCTTATTTACATAATGGTCTTGTAGGAAGTTGGATTTATAACAATAAAACCAAAGAATAAGAGGACTCTTTGTATAGCAGAGTATCTTCATTGTTATTCAAAGGTCCTGAAAAGATATCTAAAGGCAATAGGACAAAATAATAAAATTATGTATCTAAGACATAATTTTCCTGTTCTGTTATGAATGTGTAGCAATTTTCAATTTGTCATTGAGATGTTACATGTATGACTTTCAGATAACATTAGGTATTTTAGTGTAAGTCACCTCAAAAATACTTATGTGTAAAAAGTAGTTGAACTATTACATTCAATTAATGCATAAGATATTGGAGCAGCTCATGGAAAGAGAAGGGAATGAAAAATCAGAATGAAAAATGAACTAAAAAATAGTTGGGAACACATTTGTTTACCTTGTGGCTATTTTAACAACTTACATTCTATACAGGACAGGTTGTAGTTGTTTTTCATTCCTATAAGAAATATCTTCCCTTGACAAACAAAATCTTTTAGTTTTGCACTTACTTTGTAAGTTAGTTTGACCACCTAAGTCCAGTTTTTAATTATTGGAGTTGCTAAAATTGATTTATCTTCTAATATCCCAGTGGAGAAGAAAACAGAGTTACTGGTGAAAATAGTAACTTAGAGTCATGAAAAGGACACATAATCGTGCCATTTCTTTTGCTTTTCAAGTGCAAGGCAGTAATTTAAATAAATATAAGTGGAATCTATGAAATACAGCAGTACCTAAATAGTCTGAATTTTCTCTAACACACGTAATTTTAGGTTTCACATAATTTTGTGATCATTGCAGTTATAAGGTACCTATGTATATAAACTGGTTTCTTCCAGAAAAGCTACTGTGATAGGTTTAATATGCATTTGATCCTTTGTCCTCAGTTATTCTAATAGACTTCATCTACTATTTGCTGCACTCAAACTCTGTCTCCTTTCTCCAATTTGGGGAGATATTTTGAATTCTAATGAATATGCAAACAAAGACAGCTGGCCTTTAAAATGGACTGAAGCTATGAATCTCAATCATGACAATTTGCTTTTAAAATCTCATTATGGTTTGACTGAAAGTGAATTTTGATTGATAAATCCATATGTATTTTTTCTGTATAGAGATGTAGTTACCTAGATTTATTGAAATGTGTACACAATCATGAGACAGTTATTTTGTTACCCAAAAGATTTCTGGAGGAAGGTTATGTAAGTGCATTGTACTCTTGGAGAAAATGGGTGACATTCTGCATTTCCAAATGGTGACATTTACAGCTTCACTGCTATTTACTTTGCTCTAACTAAAAACAGCATTGCTATGCAAAGTATTTAATATACTAAGATAATTTCAAGATGGTCAACAAATAGGAAAGAAATGGAAAAATGTCATAGTGTCTCCATTAAATACTAGTGTTAGGAATTTTGAATTTTTCTGATTTTGAGGATGTCTTTGTCTACAAGTACAGAACATTTGGCAATACCAAACATCTGCACTATCAATCCTAGTCTGAAGGAACAACTTGGCAACAATGTAAGCAGCCAACATAATTTACAGGAGCTCAACAGCTGCTTATAAATGATATGAGCATGTTGAAAGTGATGTCTTCATGAAAAAGTTTCTCTTTGCATCATTATAATGTTTATTCACATCTTAAACCTGATTATACATGTGGTCTGCACAACTTGGAGCAAGACTGTGACAATGCACTTCCCTTACATAATTTTTTCAAGTCAGAAATCAGCAGGATGTCATACTGTCCTTCATAAAGATTGGATGTGAAGGGAATTGAATTTAGAATTTTTTATATTAAATTAATAAAGTGCATGTAGATATTACTGGAGTGAACAAATTCATGTGGCTATTTTTAATATCCAGGGATAGGATACAGATAATTTCTAAGGTAAAATTAACTTACATAACCAATTTGAGTAAAATAAAAGAAAATATAATCATTGTGTGGTAAAGAAATTCAGTTAGGAGCCTGTTTCTTATTTCTTGCTAAATAATCATTTTCCCCACAAAAATTCAAAGATTCAATTTAGACAGCAAACAGTATTCAGATAGATTAAAGATTCAGGTATCCTTCATGGACATCACAGATTGGCAAGATCATAAATAATATTTGATTTTAAAATTATATTGTAATACATTTTAAAAATTCTCATAGTTGGCTCTACTGATAGTATTTGGGGTGATGGTTTTGTTTTCTTTTTGTCCTTACACAGGGTGATTTTTGAGGAATAATTTTGAGACCATGTTGATTGGCCTACTTAGGCTTCAAATTTTATTTATGGAGGAATACCCCAGCCAGAGTGATGTGCACAAGTCTGTCTGTTTCACAGCTAAAAATGTGCATCAGTGGATTTTAAGTACTTTAATTCCTAGATAGGAATATAATCCAATTGGTTAGACATCTGAGCTGTTTAGAACATTTTCTGTTTATTCCAGACTCTAGTGAGTCTCCTTTATGGCTTCCTGCCTCTTGCATTCTTGCTTGTTCAGCTTAGTGTCAGTAGGAAAACAAATTCTGTAAGAAGGATTTTTTCTAGAATACTTTTTGGCCTAATATTTGGGACACTCTTCAGTAGTGTAGGAAATGGGATTTCACTTCCTATGAGTTGAGCAGAACTGACAATCAGAGAAAGAGAGCTTGTCTTTTATTTTCTGACATCCATTTCAGCTTCCATTGATGACTATAGAGGTTCATCCAATGAATTACAGACAGTGGAAATAGAAAAATGGAATTCAGCCTATCCAACAGAGGTACTGGATCCATTATATATCCCATGGTTTGACCCAGAAAGACAATTTAGTTTAATGACTGGCATTTTCTTGGAAATATTGGGAAAATACAGAAATCCAATACTTAAAATACATTCATGAGATATGCTAGAGATGTCCCTCTCTATCTGTCTGGGTTTTGTTGTTTAGTGGTTTGTGGGGTTTTTTAAAGATTATTTTGAACTCTACTTTGTGTGAATCTAGAAGTCCCATTATGTGGTTTCACAATCCACATATCATTTGTGTTACTTTATAAAGACCCCTGACTCAACTATTGTCACCAACTCTACTCCAGTTGACCCCTTTTCTTCCCCTGCATTAGTACTTTTTTACTTTGGGCTTGTCTTTGGATTTTGCCTTATGGTGGTGCAAAAAGAACAACATTCTCTGCCAAAGTAAAATGAAACAGCTAGGCTGATGTAGCTGAAATACTACCTATTTACATCAGCAGAAAATTTGGCCAAATTTTCAGCCATTTCTGTTACAGTGAAGTTTTGTTAAGTAAGGTTATTGACTCCTTCACTTTATCAGATGATGAACTAAAGCCCCAGTACAGTTAATAATTATATTAGTCACTAGTTTACCTACACAGGGTGTTAGTCTGAGGCCTTGAATCCATGAAGAATACCTGCTAGTATTATTCAGCAAAATGGTGCTTCCTAGTAGAGGGATTTCCCACCAGAGCAGTTTGTCAGTGCAGCTGTTCATCATTATGTACAGTCAGCAACTCTGCAGCCTCCATCTTTTACATAAAAGGAAATGTTCCATTTCCCTCCCCCCACCCCCCAGAAATAGATCTAAATATCAATGAACTCTTTGTGCCATCTATAAATTCTTTATGAATATGTGAACATGAATCATGAGGAATTTCTATTTTATTTTTTTTAAATTATGGGATTTTCCTTTACAAAAGCAAGTGAAATATATCTACTGAAATAAGTCACTATTTAAATTAATTGCCCTTAAGCTTAAAGTGGATGTGAAGTGGACTTCTAAGAAAATATTGCTTCTCTCTCACTGAAATAAAATATTAAGCACTATGAAGAAGAAATCTTCAGTTTACAGACTCATTTTCACAACTATTTTGCATTTTTATTGCGTAGAACTGTTGATATTTTAAGTGTGGCTTTTGAATTTGAATATTTCTACTATTTTGAATATTTATTATTCATCTCAGCTTTTGGGCAGTATAGGTACTCAAAACAATTTTCAGTAATTTACTGTTGTGATAATTGATAAAAAATGACACAATGTAGTAAAATGATCAAATAAACTCCTTGGAAACTGAAAATGGTTCTTTGGGCTGTGACATAAAAAAATTTGCAGATTAGAGGAACATCTAAAATGGATGTATAGATATTACTTCCCTCCAACCCCCTAGAATATTTTACATAAAGAGATCTTCCACTGATTGTCCTAATACATAAAATGCCTTCATAACCGTATCAAAACATTCTGAATGTCTAAGTCAAATAAATAGTGTGATTTTGTATAAGCATTGTGGGTAAAATCCTGACCTGACAGAAAACAAAAAAATGTTTCTATGTACTAAATAAAACATACTTAAAATCTACTGAAGTAAGATTTACTTAATATCTACTGAAATAGTGTTATTGCTGCTATTACTAATGCTATTATAGTGTTACTTAAACTGTAGTATTTTGGTGCTAGGTACACAGATTTCCGTTATCACAGAAAATTGAATTTGATAGCTTAAAGATGCAATTTTTCATGCACAACACATTCTATCTATTGGCAGGAATGCATATTGTTATTTCTCACAAACACTAAGCATAATTAAATTCTACTGGTCTTCAGAGATGTAAGTGCTGTAAATGTTTGTGGTTTTTTTTGTGAGATTTGAAAGTGTAATTCGTTTTTGTGTATAAACTTTATAAACTTTGCTGTATGCATTCCTCTAATAATTCAGTCAGAGATTCATCCTTTAGATGGTCTGCATTCCAAGACCAAATTCTACTTTCTTTTTGTGCTTTGAATCCTTCTATATAAGACTTTGGCTGACAATATTCTTAGAGATGACAGAAAATATCATGTTTCATAGTTACTACAGAACAGATTGAGAATTTTTTGAAAAAGTGGAGGTATTAATTTTTTCTTCCTCAGTTTCTCTAAGCAGGAATTTTTGGTTGGCTTTGGTTTTGGAGGGTGGATTTGTTTGTTTGTTTGTTTGTTTGTGGGGGTTTTTTTGTCTGTTTTGGTTAGTTGGTTTGGGGGTTTTTGGGGGCTGTGTGTATTTTTTTTTCTTTGGTATTTGGGTGGGGGGTTTTGCAGGAGTGGTGGTGTGTTTTTTTGGAGGCGTGGCATTGTTTGGGGGTTTTTTTCTGTAATCCTTGTATGTAGACTGAATGTATGCTAAAGAATGTGGCTAACCTTTGGTGGTGTCACATATTTATGATCCCTTTAGGTAGCACTTGCCTTCAGGATTAATAATATTTTATTTCTGTGAGACTTTACAGAAATAATACCTGGCCCTGTTAGTAAATGGACAGCTGCAGAACATTAGGATTTCTCTCTCCTAAAATTTTATTTTAGACAGACAATCACAGGCTAATGAAAGGAGGATAGCAGAGGTACAAGGTGAAAGGAGTGGTGGGTGATAATTTGTTTGAAGAGAAGTCATTCTTAGGAAGATATTCCAGTGGAAAGAAATAAGAAATAGACAAAGGATGATAGCTGAAGTGAATGTGCTAAGAAAAGGACAGCTAAGAAAAATGAAAATAGGGCAGAAAATTTACAAAAATACGGACAAAGAAATCTCGTTCAAAAACTTATATTTTACATCTCCAAATCTGGTTCTATGTACCTGCATCTACTAGTCTGACTTATTTATTGTCTTTGCTCTCCTGGCACAAGCATAGGACCAAAGACAATGGCATTTAATGTCTTTATACCTAGGGAGAGCTTTAGTAGCTTGCCTCAAGAGAATGTCAGTGGGAGGAGAGTCTGTAGGCAGTGCAGCCTTTGGTTTGGTTGCTTGTGCTCTGACCAGTTTCAGTTAATCCTTTTCCTCACTCTTTTCTCTGTGTGCAGTGTTTTGTAGGTAGACCTACCAATCATTATCATGCCTAAATAGCATAGGAATATAATGGAATAACAAAACATGGAAAGGTGAGCTAGCTAAGGCATGTTGCCAAACCAAACAAAAAACAAAAGTGTATTTCTGTTTGATAAAGATGGCTTACCAATGTCTTTCAGTGTTAAAGATGGCTTACCAATTTCTTTCAGTGTTATATTAAAACTTTGCTATTTAGATGTTTCTAAAGCATGGCTTCCAGTAAAACTCTGTGCTGCTTGCATATAACAATACTTGACAAATGAAGCAAGAACAAAATACTATTTTGTAAACACCTTACAAAAAAACAAGAGATGAAGAAAGTTAAATCACACAGAATCACATAGAATTTGCTGAGTTGCAAAAGGATCATGGAGTTCAACTCCTGGCACTGCACAGGGACACCCCCAAAATCACACCATTAGCCTAAGTATGTCGCCAAATGCCTCTTGAACTCTGTCAGGCTTGGTGCTGTGACTACTTCCCTGAGGATCCTGTTCCAGTGCCCAATCACCCCCTGGGTGAAGAACCTAATATTCAACCTAAACCTTCCTTGACACATCAGTCCATTCCCTTGGGTCCTGATCACTGAGCACAAAAAAGAGATCAGTGTCTGTCCCTCTGCTTGCCCACACAAGGAAGCTATAACTGAATGAGGTCTTCCCTCGGTCTCCTCTTTTCCAGGCTGAACAGACCCAGTGCCCTCAGCTGCTCCTCGCATGCCTTCCCTTCAAGGCCTTTCACCATCCTCATTGCCTTCCTTTGGACACTCTGATAGTTTAATGTCTTCCTTTTATTGTGGCACCCAAAACTGCCCCCAGCATTCAAGGTGAGGCTGCCCCAGTGCAGGACAGAGGGGACAATCCCCTCCCTTGCCTGGCTGGCCATGCTGTCCCTGATGTCCCCCAATACAGGGTTGGCCCTCCTGGCTGC
>VWYP01020754.1:1111-20176 GCA_013400435.1 Pycnonotus jocosus
TATAAATCTGTATGGGAAGAAATACTGTGCTTTATGTATTTGTGAGAGGAAAGAAGATGTGTCCAAACTGGCTAATCTTTGGTGAAGTCAAATGTGGAAAAGACAGCAATAAACACATTTTAGATTTTAATTGAAGTGTCTAATGCAGGTTTTGGTTTTGATGAATATAACCATTGGTACTCCTTGCAATTTCTGAATGAAGTCCAATGTTGAAATAAATTTGTTAAAAAAAATTAAAAGGAAAGAAGAAAGAAAGAGGAGAAAATGGATCCATCAAGTACTGCAAAAAGCAGTAAAGAAAAAATTATCAAAAAATACAGTCACAGCAGTGAGCAATGTGGAGTAAACAGAAGCTGCAAAACACAGAGACAGACTCTATAGAAAGCTATGACAACGTCACAGACATGGACAACACACTCAGTAACACAGAAAAGGAGAGGGGAAAGAGAAATTATTACCTATAAATAAAATTTTTTTTAAAAGGAAGAGAAAGAAAAGAAAGAAAAAGTGAGAGAGAACAACTCTGGGCGTTGGTTGAAACAGTAACAAGACCCTACCTGAGCGTAGCTGCTTGATGCGGCCATTGTTGTTGCTTGTGTCCACAGGTAAAAAATCTTTGAACCAAGTTATTTCAGGATCAGGATTGCCACTGGCGGCACATAACATGGTAGCTGTACGAGTTCGTTCAACCACCTTCAGCTGTGGGCCCATATCAATTGTTGGAAAACCTCGAGGAATTTGATCCTCTGAAAAAGAAATGTATAAATTGAGAGATTTCATGTTAGTTGTGCAGTACTGCACGAAAGCCCAAATCAGCGTCCTGCTTAACATTCAGTGATCACCTGTTTGTAAACAACAAACAACATATCAAAATTCTGATACAAAAGAAAAAGTTCATTAAAAAATGGCTACAAACTTTATAATTATAAAATCAGATGAGATACACTACCTAGCACACAACCATTGGACTCATACTATAGTACCATACAACACTGATGTTGCCCTGCTTGCAAGAGTCCTTACTATTTTATGTGAAATATCAAATTACCATGTCTACCAAAAATAGGGAAAACCCTTTCTCTTTATACCAGAGGTACATAAGGAAGGATGATCATACAGTATAAGATCTGGCCACTGACTCAAAGACCCAAGTCATGTTTCTTGTTCTATCATTATTACTTATCTGCTGTTGTTCTTAACATCTATTGCCCCTCTGCTTCGACTGTCCATCTTACAGATGGATATGATAGTGCTTTACTGCTACAGGGAAGTGCTGTGAAGGTGAATGCATTATATGACTGCAAACCACTGAGAAATTCTAAACATTGGGGCTGTGTGGATGGCAAAGTTAAACTGGCAGGATAGGCATCATGATATTGAATAGATACAGCAGTGTCTATTGAAATACTCAGATATGGCCCCAAATCCTCATGCTAGTGTGATTTATACTGAAATATTAAAAAAACATTGTACATGAGTAATTGGCCTTCATAATGTGACACATGCTAGCAAGTAACACTGGAAGCAAAGTAGGATAAGGAAATTGCTCAAAAATCAAGTTTGCATAGCTAAAATAACCTGTTTGAAATACACAATCTAGCTCCTCAATTCCACTGCAATGGCAAATATACTTTTATTGCAAAATACTATCATTTCCATTCAAAAATGAAAATCAAAAATAACCAAAGAAAATCAAGACTAACTATATGTTAACGTGTTATTAAATGGCTTGACTAGTCATTACTGACAGGCAATTGATTAGTGTACAAAACTAACAGGAGAAATTGTTTAACATTAGCTTTCTTTAGTTAAGTGTCGTATTTTCAAAGAGGTCACATAAGTCTCCAGATTCTTTTGAAAAAACATATAGCAAGTAAGTACAGCCTACAGATCTTTGTAGCTCCTGGGGTGTGATATTGCTCATGAGCTACTTAATTGCTTGCAATATAAGTGCACATAGATAACCACAGAATTACAGAATTGTTTAGGACCTTAAAAGTCATCTAGATTCAACCCCTCTGCCATGGACAGGAACCTCTTCCACTAGACCAAGTTACTCAGTTACCAACCTGGTCTTGTACACCTGCAGGGATGGGGGATCCACAAACTCTCCGAACAACCTATTTCAGCACCTTGCCACCCTCAGAGTAATAAATCTTTTTTAACTAAGATCTAATCAAAATCTATCCTCCTTCAGCTTACTGCAAATCTCCCATTCCCTATCCCTTTTCAAAAGCCCCTCTCCAGCCTCCTTGTAGCCCTCCTTAGGTACTGGAAAGCTTAACAAGGTCTCCAGAGCTTTTTCCTTTCTAGGCTGAACAGATCCAACTCTCTCAGCTTTTCTTTGTAGAAGAGGTATTCCAGACCTCTTAACAACTTGTGGCTCTCTACTGGACTCATTCTAACTAATCAGAGTCTTTCTTGTGTTGGAGGCCCCAGACCTGGATGCAGTACTCCAGGCGGGAGTCTCACAAAAACAGAATAGAGGGGTATAAGTATATTCCTTGACCTCCTGGACATGCCTCTTTTGATGCAGCCCAGGATGTGGTTGGCTTTCTGAGCTGCGAGTGTACATTGCAGGGCCATATCAAACTTTTCATTCCCAAACAACCCAGTTTTTCAGCCCAGAGTAAATATTGATCCATTTTCCACTAAGTCTGTATTGTTGCTTGGAATGACCCCAACACATATAGAACCTTTTACTCAGCCTTGTTGCACTTTCTCAGGTTCCACCTCTCAAGCTTGTTATGGTCAATCCACATTCTTCAGTGTTTTGACCCCACAACACAGCTTGGTGTCACTGGCAAACTTGCTAAGGGAGCACTCAATCCCACTGCTCATGCTGCTGACGAAGGTGCCAAGTAGCACTGGTCCCAATACAAATCCCTGAGGATCCCCAGCTGTCACTAGTTTCTAACTAGACATTGAGCTGTTGACTGCCACTCTAGGAGTGCCATCATCCAGCCAATTTTTTATCCACCAGGAGTTCCACCTGTCAAAATTCACGCCTCTCCAGTTTAGAGAAAAGGATGACATTTGGAAGACAGTCAAATGCTCTGCACAAATCCATTTAGATGATTTCTGCTGCCCTTCCTTGTCCACCACTGCTGTAACACAATCCTAGAAGACCAGTGAAGCCATGTTGGCTGCCACCAAACACTTCATTATTTTCATTGTCTCTTAGTATAGTGTCCAGGAGTATCTTATCCATGACCTTGCCAGGCACTAATGTGAGACTGTCTGGCCTGTAGTTCCTCTGTCTTCCTTATTTCCCTTTTTGAAACTGAGGTCATGTTTTCCCCTTTCCTATTGGTGGGAACTTCACCAGACTGCCGTGAGTTTTCAAATATGACGTGTATGAATGTGGCTGCATTCTTTCATTCTAACACTCTAGTAATAGAAGAGATCCTTGTGTTTCCATGATGCCAATTAAAGTCACAGACCTGCAGGCATCCACACATCTCTAGTACCACCCATGCTGCATGTGTTAGCACAAAGGGGGTTTAAGTTGCTCCCCAATGAAGCCGACTTTCTGTCTGGAATGGCTGGAATGTCTTGGTGCTGCCCCTCATGTGCTCTGCTGCTGACCTGCATACCCTCTTCAGGCTCTTTCTGGCTCAGCCATCTAACTAATGTATGTGGGATGGCATGTTGTCCCACACCTTATCACTATTTAGACCTGATAATATATCCCTTCCCTGTCATGTCTAATTTAAACCCCCATCAATAAGCCTTGACCAAAGAATCTCATTCCCCTTTGAGAGAGCTGAATCCTGTCTCCATTCAGCAAGCTGGTGCCACATACAGGCCATTCCATTATCAAAGAAACCAGCATTTTGGTGATGACACTAGTCATGGAACCATGTGGATCAATCTGTTTCTTTCAATGTTAATACCTGCAACTGGAAGAGCAGAGGAGAAGTAACGGCACCCAATTCACCAATCATCCCAGGGCCTTGGTACAGTGAACAAAGCTGTCCAGCAAGCTTCCATGACTCGTCAGAACTAGGACTTCTACCAATAAGCTGATAAATGTCAAATCATTCCCCAGCCATAGGCACTTCCCAAAGAAAGGTATGTTTCTTGTCTGCTTATAAAAGTCTTTGCTTTGGTGTTAGCTGACAAGGTTTGACTTGTGACACAGAACAGAATTTTTATGACCTTACCATTCCTACTTGGCTTATACAGAAAACCCTAGAGTCCCTTTTGCAAATACCTAAGTGTACAACAAAGATAATCTATCTTGAATGTTAATAGGATGGAGTAGTAAAGGGCCTTCCTTTCTTATTTTTAATAAGGGCAATTAAATTCCATCCATCTGCTTTATGCATAGAATCTCTTTGAATGAATGCTCTTCATGAATTTTCATGAGAAACATCACAATGTAACATTCAAATACCCAGAACTGTTATATTTTTGACAGTTGTGGCTGGTATCCAACCTGGCTTTCAGGTATCTGGCAATAAACCCAGATTTTCAGTATAAAATGGACCAGTGAAATAATGAAATTTCTAATTGGAGGGCTTATCACAGTGGATTTAGTTTTTAAGATGTTAATTACTTTTTTTTCTCTTAGTTTATTCATGATTTGCACAACTGTCTTTACATTTTAGTGACACCAAGTATGACAGATCATTAAATGCTCTATGAAACAAAGCTGAGCATCAAATCATTGAACAACTGCATCTCAACCACAGTAAGAGAAAAGTGACTATTACAAAATTTTTATATATTGGTACCTCTACATTTTTATGTGAGGTGGCCAGAAAATACTTTTTACTAAATCATTAATGTGTCCATTAGGCTCTAAATGATAGTATATACTGGTCTTCCAACGTGATATTCAGTTCTAGTCAATTAGTTTCCAATTCATCAACAATTTAAATCAGACTTGACCTTCTCAAAGCCATTTGGTACTGTCATTTTGAGAGGCCATTTAAAGGTCAGCTTTCTCTGTCCTTATGGCTTAGTGACTTATACACGTAATACGTATTTTGTTTAGGATGACAGATACAAGTGATTTAGAAATAGGCCACATTTTTGAATTTGTTATGTGTCTTAAAGGTGCTGAATTTCATTATCGGCATTAAAATAGTGCATTTAGTACTGCATGAGTATAATTTCCAATTGCTCCATGAACTCCACAAACGTTATTTTTCAGTGTATGATCTGAACAATATAGAAAACAACTACAAAGAGAGGCTACCAAATGAGCCCTTAGGAGAGAATATTACAAAATGACCTTGCCTTGCTTTGAATCATGGTTCTTAGTATTTCTCAACACCCTGCACATTTGATTAGTTTGACATTGCTCACCCAACATACACCGACAACAAACAGAAGCTACTGTGCTGCTAGAAAGTTATGATTTTCTTGCTCTTACTGAAACTTGGTGGGATGGGACTAGAGTGTGACTATTGATGGCTACAGGCTCTCCAGAAGAGACAGGTGGAAAGAGAGAGGCAGAGGAGTCACCCTCTACATCAGGAGGTGGACTAAGTGGTAGACATCAGGAAGAGCTACCTCTGAACAACAGCCATGAGCAAATCAAAAGCCTGTGGGTAAGAATCAGCGACTGAGGGACAAAGGGAACCTTCTGGATGGTTTTAAGTGCACACCCCTGATCAAAGAGACCCTATTGATGAAGCCTTCTTGCTCTAGCTACAGGCAGCATCATGCTCGCAGGCTCTTGTCCTGCTGGGGCACTTCAGTCATCCCAAAATCTGCTGGGAAAGCAGCATAGCAAGCTGCAGGCAAGGCAGAAAACTTGGAAAGCATGAGGGATACCTTCTGGAGAAAAGGAATATACAGCAGCCCTCTAGAGGGGATACAATCCTAGATCTGATGGGCACCAGTGCAAATGAGCTGATCTTGAACGTCAAGATTGGAGGGAGTCTGGGCTGCAGTGATCATGCACTGGTGAAGTTTGCAGTCCTGAGGAATATGGGTCAGGCAAAGAACAAAGTTAGGCCCCTGAATTTAGGAAAGCAGACTTACAGCTCTTCAAGGAGATAGTCAGTGAGATCCACTGGGAGACTTCCCTCATGGACAAGGGAGTGGAACAGAGATGGCAGATCTTTATGGAAGTCCTCCTCAGAGTGCAAGAGCTGCAAACTTCAGGAACAAGAAATTGGGCAAGGAAGGCAAGAGAACATCAGGGCTGAGTAGGGAACTGGTGGTCAGACTGAAGGGAAAGAAGCAAATGGAAGGGCAGCTGAAGATAGGATGGGTGGCGACCTAAGAAGAGAAGAGAGATTAAGTATGGTTGTGTAGGGATGAGGTCAGGAAGGCCTAGGTGAAGCTGGAATTGAACTTGGCAAGAAATTTTTGAAGGTCACATTGGATAGGGCTCTGAGCAACCTGGTCTTATGGAAGGTGTCCTTGTGCATTCTAGAGGGTTTGGAAACAGATGATCTTTATGACACCTTCCAACACAGGCCATTTTATGATTCTATGATTCAATGTTCTGGAAACAATGTCCTTGCTTCCAGTTTAGTACTTGTTTCGCTTCCAAGAAACTTGATTGGAAAAAGCACTTTAACCTTAGTCTTTAAATTCAGATTTCAATATAAACATAGCTAAAACAAACGTAAAATATGTAATTTTACTTGTTGCTGCATTCGACCTAGAGGTGAGCTTGCCCTCATAAAAGCAATAGCACTTAGGGTAGAGACTCAAAATCAGTGTTTTTGTGTGTACAGTAATTTTGTTGGAGTTGTATCTTGAAAATAGCCACAAGTTAAAATTATGCTCTACCAAAACAGAAACCATACTTATCTTTTAGTGGTAGTGATAGAAAAAAGCATAGCTGTGCCACAACTTTATATTATAAACTCTGTTCTGCTCATCACTTAACTCTATTTCCTCTCATCTTAAAGAAAAAATGTACTGTTGCAATCTTCTAAAAATTATTTTTAGTGATGTAGTTATTTCATAAGATTTCAGGAACTTCCCAAGCTATGAAGGTGTACTGTCAAGACTACGTATATACAAAAGCTGGATCCAAAGAAAGAAGAGGATTTCAATGGCCCTTTGCGGTAAACCTGCATGTCTAATATACAACACAGATAAAGAAAGAGGAACACAGTCATATTTAGCTAGGATTTGTGCCACAACTTCTTAACATTTTGACTTCTTTTTCTATAAAACATTACTCCCAGATCATGTGTAGGCCCTGCTGGCAGCAAGAAGAATGTTAGCTTTTAGAAACAGATTGAGTCTTGAAGTATTAAATTTTGCATAGCTACCTTACTGAATCACTCTGGCAATCACCATCATGTTTTAACAAGAAAGACTGAACAGTGTGAATAGTCTTCTGAGTTACAGTACAATACGATGATACTAATATGAAATGAGTATTAAATACAAATGTGAAGTATCCAAAGCAAATTGTTATGACTTTGGTTTTGGATTATGGACTAATAAAGGCGAGGTAATGCCACCAGGACTCAAGGCCAGACAGTTGTCAAGAAAACTGTCTGTTTATTAAGTATTTAATTTCATGTTAACTGTTTTCACCATTGAAACTCCCATGTTCCAGAATATGAATCTGGAGTTCACATTCATATGTAGAACAGAATATTAACCTGTAGTTAAAACTGTGTAATCTAACTAAAATACATACTCATAGTGTTTGACTGTGTCTCTTGAAAATTTTGCTTATGTAAACCAATTATTCTTATTGTGCAAATGGAAGGTGGTTCTCTATTCAGGAAGAAAAGAAAGTGAATCTATTTCAAGATTCACTGATAGGTTTGCCACAGGCAAATTTTAGTCATTCTGTAGCTCACAGAATAAAAAGGCACACATGGAACATTCTCAGAATACATTACAGATACTGAAGATAAACTGCCACAATAAAGTTTATTATTTCAAAGAACAGTGTAAATAAAGCTTTTATTTTCACTATTCCAGATGGCAGCAGCATATAATTTGCACTGTTTTGACATCATGACCGTATTATTCAAAATCATTCTTCATCCTACAGAACTGAATGCAGGATTGAGAACAGTAAAATCAAAGAGACTAGGGGAGGAACTAAAATCACCATTTTGCAGCGAAGTTGGTATTCTGTACTATTATTGAAGAACCATGCATATAAAAGAATTGAAAAATAAAACCAGAGCCAATTCTAATTATACATAAAAATTAAATTGGATTTCAAAGATATAAAGCATCAGAGAAGTGGCAGTTAATAAACATTATTCATACTGAAACATTTTACAAGGCAAATTTTGGCAAATAGAAGTAATTATGAACACACAATAAATTATTTTGTGGGATCCTTTGTTCAAAGTTGCTATATACAGATGGATACTTTTTCTTAGTGGTGCTGTATATCAGTAAAGCAGGGTAATGGCGACACTAGAAAAATAGATCTTGGTATTGGTTGGGAGTTCTCTAATTTCACACAATTTTAGGACACAAGGAAAGTGAATTAGGCATTGATAAGATGATCAGTAAAAATTCAACATAAGAACAGCTGTCCATACCATCCCATCAAAACCCATGCATTTCAAAGTATTTTTTGTATACTGAAGAGATGTGCAAAGCACATTTTGATACAAAAGAAAACAAATTTGTTTAGTAGCTCTGTATGCAATTACCCTGCAAATTGCAAAGTAATGTCTATATAACAGAACATGGAGCCACTTAGACTGAATTATCATTTGTATGAATGTTGAAGCAGCAATTTCACATTGCATTAAGTCAGTTAACATTCATTGTTATTAACATTTAGCTTTAAATAAGTTCTCTGTTTTAACAAATGAATGCACTGAGCCTTTGAAATTAGATATCTTCATAAGGACATGAAAATGGAAAAAATGAATTTGCACCTTTCAGCAGTTCTGAAAATCTGCAAAATTAGACTGCACATAGCAAGCTTTTCCCAAAGTGACCTGTCTCACTCACATGAACAATGAAAATACCTCTCACTCTGCTTCAATGATGACATTCTGAACAACAAGAATTAACATTTGTAGAGTCATCACTCATATGAAAACACCAGCCTCAAAATAAGGGTTCATTCTCAATTTTGTACACAGGTGTGTCATAGCTTAGAGCAGAGCATGTAATCTGAACATCAGTGTGCCCAAATTTGGTTATGATTGAACTTTTTTATGTCTGTCTGTTCTGTTCATTTGGAATGTAACAAGAAATGCAAAGAGCTGTGTGTCCCTCCACCCCCCCCCCTCCCCCCCCTCAAAAGATAGGGAATCCAAGCATCCCTACCAGATGTTCCTTATCTAACACAAGGAGAGGACTCAGAATGTGAGGTAATGAAACAAAGGCAGAGAATGTGGTGTTTTAAGAGCAGGGGATCATATATTTAGGACAACAAATGCTAAACTTGTGAAGCAAAGACGATACAGGATCCCACATATTTCCACATGCAAATACTCACAAGGAAAATACTATATATTTTATACTGGTGAATAAAAGACAAAAGGACTGCAAAGGGCAGCAATATGAATTTCCCTGATTACTGTTTCTGATTTAAGGCTTAGTTTCCAGACAGGGTTAGGATTTAGATTACACCAAATTGAGGTTAAATTGGGGCTTGCCAAGAATCAAGATTAGGAAAACAAAAAAAATGCTTGCTCCATCCAGTCAATATTTTTAACATACTAATATTTGTGCTTTTACATCCTCCTTACTTCTATTTGAAAAATAAAGGGGAAAGCAGTGCAATGTAGGTAGTCTTTTCTTTAAGCTTTACTTTTTCACATCACATACAGCTTCATGGTGAGGTAAATAATGAGATGAGCAGCAGCTTCATATGCAGCTTCAGAGCATTTGTTAGTAGCCTGAATATACTGACTGGTCCAAAACACATAAAAGCATTCTTTCCCTTTTCTTCCTCTGCTTTCTACTCATTAGTACTCTGTGTTTACAAATACACATGACGCTTTCTATAAGCAGTTACCTTGTACTCATTCTTGAGTATAAAGCATTAAATCATGGCAATCAAGTTATGACATCTTAGTCTGAGAATGGGGTAGAAACATCCTGTTTTGTTGCACTCAAAAGAGCAAGAGAGAAAGGAGGAAATAATAGGAGTCTGTCAAAGGAGTTCTCAGACCATATAGTCTGCCTCCCCCTTCTTCTTCATCATGGCCATTTCTGTTACTGATGTTACACTGCTTTCAAGGAATTGTTTCCTCAATGGAATAATCATCAATGTTTTTTAATGCAGCCTACGTACTCTATAGTCCAAACTGTCAACTATAAACTATACTAACTGAATCAATGTCACAGCTGCAGAATTTAAGAACCTGACAAAAAAACTTGTCCAAATCATTAACTTTGTTGAAGTATTGTTTTTAAAGGAGAACAACACTGTTTTCTGCATTTCTAGCTTGGCATCAAATTTGCTCATTCTAGAAAGAGTTGCACTTCGGTAGCTGGTTAGAAAGATGCCCCCAAACTCTACTGTTTAGCTCCCTAAAAGAAATAAATAAGGAATAAGGGTTATGAAATTGTATCCCTTGAGTTGTAACAAAATATATTTTGTTCAGGATGTTAAAAACACTTTTGGTGCAGTGAATTAAACAGTAAAGCAATGTCTATGCATTTCAACTGCTTTTCTGGTGCCTAGCACAACAACACATCTGTACAGATGTAACAATTTGAATGTCACTGCATCATTTCAATAAACAGCAAACATAGGAAAAAACCTTACAGAAGTCCTATTATAGCTGAAGAGACAGAGAAAAAAGAGATATGTTGTCAGAACAGAAAACGATCTTTGGAACAATGCATTCTAAGAAGATATCTCTTGAAATTCAGCACTATTCAGTTTTGTACTAGTGTTACTCATACAAAATATGAACCATTTTTCCACCTCCAATGCAGTATTCATCTTCATTAGTCTGAAGAGTACGCTTACAACATTCATGATGCTTACATGAATACAGATAGGTCACTGTAAAAAAGCAATAGACACAGTAGCTTCCCATTTTTATATTTTCTTTGCTTAAGTCTTCCCACCACTACAAACACATGTCTATCAATTAAGAAAACACTGGAAGATGTAAGACATAAAACAATGCCTTGTATCACGTACTCCTAATACATAAAAGCAACAGACAGAATCCAAAGTACTGGTAGAAGTTAAAAGACATGACATCTTTGAAACTGTATGAACCTTTAACAGAAGAAAGAAAGTAGCTCCTTTATGAGTAGACGGTGAAGTTCTCTAATTGCTTGGCTATGCAGGGAGTGGGAGTGCTCTGGACTTCACTCTTCACATGCTTGAATATGAGGGAGGAAACCCTCTCACTACTTACCTATGTCACCACTTTTGGCGACATTCCCTTCCACAGACACTGAGAAGATGCCTGTCTTCTAACAAGGATATGTTAGCAGAGAAGAACAGGTGTAGGAAGAAGAAGACAAGGGAGAAGATATGAATTGCTTTTTTTGTTGGGGTTGAGTTTCACTACATAAAATGAGTTCTTTATCCAGACAAGGATGCTACAGGGGGAAAACACCATTGACTTCTGGTCTAGAAGGATACAGAAGACTTTCTCTCTAGCAGATGAACCCACTGCTTAAAACCCAGCTTTTCACAGTTCTCTGGAAAGTTAAATAACCACTGCTGATAAAAAAAAACCCTGTAATGAGCAGGGAGTCACACAGAACGTCACATTAACACTTTATACTATACACATGGCTAAGGCAGTCAGCATTTCAAAGTTTTCATCTCGTAAAGACCTGAAGATTCATGACATCAAAGGTTCATTTTGTCACCCAAACCCAATGTTTAGAACTGTGGCCTGTGACTTTGAGTCCTACCTGAAATTTTGTTGCTGCCCTAAGATGAAGTAAGTGGGAGTAGTCTGTGATTGAGCATGTTTCATGATATAATAGTGAGTGGTGCTATTAGAAATGATACATAATGTCTGTACTCTGAGTTATTGCGTGGAAGAAAATGCTCAACACCTCAGCATGCTCTGAAGCATGGCAGAGGCCCTGCCTTGAGCTTGCACAGAGGTGATACAAGGCAGTGCTCACTCTCATCTGCTGGGAGCCTGCTCCTGTCCTGTGCTCCTCTGACACATTTTTCACAATAATATTCACATGGCCTTGAAAGAGGTGTTGTGAATCACTGTGAGCTGAATGGAGCATACTCAAGCAGGCACTCTGGAAGACTGAAAGATTACTTTAAACATGACACTTTCACGTTTGTCTAGCAACAACAGCTAATATTTCTCATGGAACTGTAAATAAGGAGTGATATGGGAATTCATTCATAAGATGTTGAACACAGAACTATACCAGATTTACTTAGCTTTGCTATAACTCTTGCTACAACTTAACTTGACTAATTTAAGTAACCACAATTTATATTGTCAGCAATTTGAAAAAGGATCCTGGCTGGGCATAGGAACACAGGATGTTAAAAAGTGGGGTTTTTTTAAAAACCTTCTTTTATATGCTGAGATCAAGGTTCACACCTCTAAGCACATCATAATTATTTTAACTACTTTTTCATTACTTTAAATAATTATGAAATCCAGTATTAAAAGAGGTAATGAAATCAAAATCCAAAACAGGAAGCGTAAATTGGAATTTGTTAGTCTAGAGTCTGAGTGAATATATTTGAATCACAAATAAAATGTGGTCCATAATAATTTAAAACATTTTCATAGTAAATATTAAACTGATTTCATAGTATAGTATAGGCAAGCTTGCTATTTTCATGGTTTCTGTTAATTTTCTCACCAACTTCTATCCATCTAATCAAAGATCATCAATCATTCCTGATCTTTTTAAATTACGAGCCTTGGTGGTTTCTAGTTGATTTCGCTTTGGTTTGTTCTAGTTTTTTGTAGAAGAAATTTCTGCAAATGAAAATGATAATTAGTTAACAAAAAACAGTGATGCTTCAGTTCCAGTGGAATACTTCACTGACGTGTACATAAAAAAGCGGCTGCTCAGCATAGCTGGAAGTCACGGACCTAAATGAATTCTGGGATAATGTCTGAATAGTCCAGTGTGATTGCCAGGAGGGCCGAGAGTCATCATGTCAGGCAGGGTGGGCAGGGGAAGAGAAACAGAGAAAGAAAGTTTCATGCTATGTCAGTTACTTGCAAATTCATCACACACTGTATTGTGAAGAATAGTTAATGAAGTCCAACAGCTGCAGAGAGCCAGGTCCCGCCTTTGAGCAGACACAGTGTGACTGACTAAGCTTAGCATAGCATTGCATATGTCAAGTACATCAAAACCAGTGCAACCACAATGAACCTCCACACCAACTTTGTCAACAGACTTTACATCTGCTAAGACTTAACATCTGCATGAAGAAGGTAAAAACGAAGAAAACACAATGCTTGATAACAGAAGATGTGAATGTGTCCAGTGGCGAATTAAAACTCAGTGGAAGACCCTACGCTACAGAAATAATGCAAGCAATTGACTGAGCGAGCCAGGGTTGTATATGCTTTCAATAGTAGAACTGTTTCTCCTTGAATTTATTAGTAGTAACATATGTCATCCATTTTACAACAATACAAAACTCATTTCTTTCAGAGAAAAGAGATTGAACTATTTTTCCTGTAGGCTAGAGAGGTAGGTATGAAGATTTTTGTAGGTACTCCTTAGAAGCAATTGGGAACAGGTCAGATGTTATGGTAATTGAGAAATAATTTCTACCACTAAATAAATACATAGCAATAAATCTCAGACCATACGAAAGTATTTCAGTATTCCAGTTTTCCAGTTTTTTTTTTTTTTTTGTACCTGAAGAATACTTCAAAATCAACCTGTGTGAGCTAAATAACTTTCTGCTTTTATTTCATTATGGCATTCTATTTTGAGTATTTGAGCATGTATCACTTTAAGTGATACAATACAACCTGTTCCATTAAATGAAATGTAAGAGGGGTTCTAAAAGAAGGGTTAGTTGTTTTTGCCTTTTCTGTAACTTCCAGCTCCTTTGGCAAATGAGGAAAATATTTTGCTAATATATAGGTAGTTTTTGTGTCTGTGTTCTTTCTTTAAATATTGTGTTTCTGGAAAAATTTTGTCTAAACTATTTATTCTGATGCACCCTGATATTCATCCTTTCTGATTTTTAACCTTTAATATGACACATTTAAACCTTCATGATCTATTGCAGTATATGTCCATAAACACTTTTATGTCCAAAACCCCACCTTAACATTCTACTGTCCTTTAAAAAGCCAGTAACAATTTCAAAGACCACCAGCAAGAACTTTGAGAAAAAAAAACAACTCTTGTTTTTTGGTACTAAAATATTTATGCTTCTCTATTATCAGTTAGGCTAACATTTTCTAATTCTCTAACTCTTTGGGATTTAGCAGCAGGCTTTCCACAAAAGTCAGCATCATGGAGATGACAACTGCAGAAACATGACAAAGTTCTTGCCTGAACACACTGAAAATTTCCCTCTCCACTAAAAAGTCTGAAAGATCTCAGAAATTATCAGCAAGTACCTCACAAATCTCCATATCTGCTGCTGATATTGTTTTGCAGCTCAGACAGGAAGTGAGACTATATGAGCTTCTATTACTAACTTTATTATTCAAAAGAGAAACAAGACAATGTTTTTACAAGATAATGTCCTGCTGAAGCCTTCAAAACTGAAACACACTTGCATGTTTCTAGCAGTTTTAAAGAAGCTTAACAGAAACACCTTTCTCACAAATAAAAATATAAAAAGGTTCCCAAAAAATTTAAGGACTATCACACACAGCACTCTTATGTTACGCTTAAATTTGGAAAAAGTGTTTTATTCCAGAAATTAAAAATTCCAGAAACTAAAAATTCCTTAGAAAATATCTTATTCTACTTGAAAACCAACTATGAGCTGTAAGTTATCGCTTCCTGCTTCAAACTTAATGTAGGACATCAGAAACTACCGAAGATTTAGAAGTTAGACTACACCACCTGCAATTCTGGGGACTGTTTTTCTAATGATTCTGAGTGAGGTAAAAGTTTATATCCATTATAAATCAGGAAAACATGTAGTAAGGCTGAATTAACTGATACACAGCATATGCAAGGCCAATGTGTAACAATGTAAATTATGTAATTTCTTCTGAGTATGTCAGATTAGCTACAGAAGATTTCTGAGATCTTATTCTTTCCTGTATTTTTCACTCAAAGGTAAAGTTCCTTCCAATTAAGGTAAAAAAAATTAAATAGGTATTATTTATGTAACATGATATTAAAGTGTTTCAGAAAGCAGACTTATCCATTATAGTGAAAAATGCATACAGTTTGATCTTTATAGCTCCATAAAATTAGAGTAGATTTAAAAAAATCCTAATTAATTTCTTATTTGCTACAGTATTTAATAATATTTGAACCACTGCACTTTGAAAAAGATCATGGAAAATCCACTTTCAACATTCTATAACATCATACAATAGTATAAATTCTGGAAAAAATCCTCCCTATTTCCTAAATCTAGGTGTTCTGTTCAAAGTAATCATATGCAGAAAATTATTTCTTGGTTGTCTTCCAATGGCTTTAAAAGTTTTTCATTACATAATTTGTCTAACTTAAAAATACTGAGTAGTCTCATTGAGGAAACTGACTGTAATGGAACTGTTTACACACTTGTGCGTGTTGCCAAAACAACTGTCACATTTTCTAAATTCATTGCCATTTCATTTCGTAAGTTATTGCATCTCATGTTTTCTTCCTACTCCAAAGCAAACCAGATCATTTACAAATTTCCCCCCACACATGACAAATATTACATTCTCTTTCCCTGTAAGAGAAGTCAACTTGCATGCATATCACTTGTCTGCCTGTTTAGATTTTATGCTGAGTAAAATGAAAATTTAGACATGCATCATCAAGAATATTTCATTTTAACATGCTATTAGGAATAGATATTATGCTAAGAAAACACAGCATTGCAGAGAAATAAACTATTATTTTCTTGTATCATGGAAAGAACAAGGAAGCCACTTAGCATTCGTTCTTATCACTAGCCATTAAACTTCTTAGTGTCTGAACAGGCAGGCTTTTTTATGCAAGCCACACAGAAAATTAGTTACTAGAAAACAAAAATACAAGAGCAAAAAGAAATTTCCAAGTTGCTCTTTTCGCATTGCAGGTGAACTAACACACGTGCACTAATTGATTGAAAGTTCCATGGGATTTAATCATCATTCATGGCTATTAACTAAGTTTCAGATCACAATAGGATGCTGAGGCAAACAGCACTGAGCTTTTAGCACTGCGCCAAAGTACTGAGTATTAGCTAAATGGTAAAACTACCAATTACCACCAGCACTTGTTCTAGCAGCTACATGTTGATCAGCCTACTATTTAGAGGCTATAAGACTGAAAACTCACAGCTGGAGGTTGTAGGGAAGTAAGGGAACAACTATATTCTCAGGCAGTACGTTTGTTTAATAATTATTACAATAAAGAACATATATTTTCTACTCTCTTGATGTGTATATCAGAGAAGAAGCAAGAAAAGGAATAGGTGCTATAAAACCTAGAATTCATATTTAGCACATATATTGCAGGCAAAATCAGGACAGTATCCTACAGACTGGTCTAGAAATTTAACAGCACCTTTATTAGTAGTTTTAGCATTATTAGCAGTGTTGAACAGAGACATTAATTTTATATTATTTTATTGTACCCTTAGTATCCTAAGTGATTTTTGTTCCATCTGCACCTAAATTTATGTTGTTACAGAAAGGTTCTCATTTACCTTTCTATAGTTTTCTCTACCAGTAGTGTAACAAGCTATGTTTATTTCCTTAAGACTATGGAGATGAATGCTCAGAAGACGCTTATTGAGTTTTAAATTTTGATCTTCCTGGTATTTTTACTCTTAGAGACAAGTACGTTTTGGAACATTTCTCCTTCTCCTTTCCTTCCCAATTTTCTTTCAGCAGAGGACTCTTTCAGCCAGTGTTTAGTCTTCTGTTCAAAACCACCTCCCTAGAGAGTTGTAATCATTTGTCAATCTCCCAAAAGCAAAGATAAGAATTTAAAGTACTCCTTTCATTTTAGCTGCAAAATTAACTCTTTGTTCCCCTCCTGTTGTTGAATTCACTTTAAATTGCTGGTGCTCTCAGCTTTGGTTAATTGCCTGCAGCCATGGTGTCTGTAAGGCAGACAGGGTGTCTATAAGGCAGCTGTGAGCTGGTGCAAACAGTGCCAGTGCAGTAGCTCTCCCATTCAGCTACACAGTGCTGGCACACACTTTATGCCAGAGTGCTCCCGTGAAGGGTCTGAAGTCAGTCCTGTGGCTACCACCAGAGGAAATTAAAATTCAGGAGGATTTTTTTGCAGGTTATGAAGTTATGGTGTGGATGGGCTGCTTTCTCTCCGATATGACAGCTGTCCCAGCTCTAGTATTGCTTTATCATGTCAGATGAACACTCTATTTGCAGCACTGAGTACTAGAAGATCATTAAATAAGATCTGGTGGTAACAATACTATTCCCGAGTGTGACAATTTATTTTTCCAATTCTTAGTCTACCATTTATGAAGAAAGTCCCACCTCTGAAGCTGTTTAAGAGATGTTTGAGTGTGTACTGCTCTGCAAGATGTAGGTCCAGAAAACAATTATGATGACTCAGTGCTTTTTGCCTTTTGTAAGATGCTTTTCATATGAATAGGGACAGCTAAGTTCACTCAATATTTGGTGGGAGTGTGCCAGCCTACTGCAATATACATGGTAAAAGACTGTGGGTAAAACTCTCAGAAGAATTTTAGCATGCAATTCTGAAAGAAGAAATTATAGAGATGTAACATCTGCAATATGACTATGCATGTGAGATACTTGTGCTCAGACTCAAAACAGCATAATGATCACATCTGCATGCAAATTCCAAAATTTAAATGTGATGAAAACATATGTGGTACTTAAAAACTGAAAAACAAGCCTCAGTTTCTTTCTGTGCAGTGAATGCAATAATCACTCCACAGATATTAACAGTCATTGCAAGCTTTTCACATTAAGTAACACCATATTTTATTCTGGTTTTATTCCTTCACTTAAAAAAAAAACTAGCTCATACTAGAATATTAAGAGCAAGAGATGATTTATATTTCTTTCTGTATTCCAACAAAACTACTAAGAGCCAAGCAGTCACATTTTATTTCAGGGATTATTAATGAACAGCTTAGTTCATTAAGTTTTTTCATGTTAAGACTGAGTCACAGAAATGAAAAATTTCCTTAAATCCTATTCTACCATATCTAGAATTATTTCTTAACTTCGTGTTCACTCAAATGAGCAACAAATCTTGTGGGAAATGCAAAATATGAAGAAAATAAAAATAGAAATGTTTGGACATATCTAGGCATGGATTCTAGCTTGTGAACTTGAAACCCACAGATGACTAGAATAAAGAAAAGCATATAATGCTCTAAATTCCTACAGAGGACTCTACAGAGGGCTTAGTAAATACTTTTAGAATTATAGTAATTCATTTTGGCTAATTACTAACTAATTTTATTTTTTTCAGACATTTTCAAAAAAACATACATACCATTTGAGGCTGCCTTCAGAGAGTCGATGTTTCACTTCTATGTTTTAGTGAAGAAAACTGGAAGGACTGATTATACATTTGGTAGTTAACATATATATGTTAGAAAGAAGAGGCTCCTTTACAAGGCACACAGCCAGGACACTCACACTTAAATACATATCAGCGTCATGTGTTCTGGTGTTGTGATACAAGTAAGGAGCAATTCACTGAACAATGCTGGATTTGGGAAACAATATTCAGATTATATAACGTAATCTGATCTTCTTAACAGCATGTGTCTGAGACAAGGATGTCTGCTTCTATATTTCTTGTAATGAGCAGCATCTTTAGAAGTTCTGTAGACTTCTGTGGGACTGTTTCAATATCTATAAGAAAATATTATTTTAATAAGCAAATGACCAATAATGAATCATACCCTGATACAGGTTTAAAAACATTGGGTACAATTCTGGAACACAGAATTTGTACCAAAAGACAGTTTGTGCACTATGCAATGCTTCTAGAATCTAGCAAACAGCTCTGTGGTTCATTTCCACAGCCAGCTGGTCTTTCACAAAAAAA
>VWYP01020754.1:20227-66657 GCA_013400435.1 Pycnonotus jocosus
TCAATGTTCTATGTGTAATTATTAATCATACACATGGAATAAATCTGTTCTGCCCAGGGTTTTCATTCAAATCACCACTCAGTATCTCCGAATAATATTCTCTTCTAAAATATAAATGGACAGAAAGGTTGAAGAACCTCAATTTGTCCCAAGATACAGACACTGACCAATAACGGCAATGCACTTGGAAAGTAAGAACCCTTGAATTTCTCAGCACTCTCTAACTCTACTTCAGTGCTTGGTAACTCTCGAGATACCAGTGCTCACACTTCAACTGCTTTAAGATCCTCTACTCTTCTTGACAATTCACCCAGTTGGACACCACACCTCCAGCCTGGTAAAGAGGTCACCCATACTCAGAGATGTTAGAAAATGTGTTTCAGTAACTCACATTGCCAAATCTACCACAGACCTCGTGTCCTGTGGATTTTAGAGGTAGCCCTACATCTACATGGTCAAAGGTAATATAATTTCACCATGATGATGCTTGTTGCTCAAGAGAAGACTGCTGCTCAAAAGTGTCGGAACCCAGGGCATCTCTTTGGCTGCCCTGGAAGCTCAGGAGACCCTGACCAGACAATCTGGGAACTGAACAAGAAGGATTTACCCCAGTACAGGGTGTTTACAACCCTGTCCAGGGGGGTGAACAGGGGGGTTTTTACCCCTGTCCATGGGGGTCACAGACCATGACACAAAGCAGGGATGAATTACAAATCTCAAGAGTGTGAAACACAGTAGTTTAGCTTATCACTGAGTGAGAAATATGTAGTTTTAGGTTTTCTATAATAGAAGTAAATGTAGACAAGATGGAGATTTTGGGGCGGTTCCCTAGGTTTTTCTTCTTCTTCTTCACCTCCATTTTCTGATGTGACGTTAGTACAATGTGGCTTGTGGAGACTGGGCCAAGTAGGTATGATCTGTTTGATGTGGATGGTGGACATTGGTAAGAAATGGTAAACAATATGTTCGTAATAATCTGTATAAAAGGCGTCCACCCTTTGGGGGACGGAGAGTGGTGCTATGGCGGGGGTTCAAGACAGACCTCGCTGGGCACAGAGAGAACTATGAGATAAGGAATAATAAACAAAGTGATAGACCTTGGAGAAACTGAAGTCTGAAGCCTCTGTCTCTTTCATGTGTCTGCCCCGAAACATCCAGGAGGGCAAAAAAGACTCTAAACCACCAGAACGTCGGAATAGATAATTCCGACAAAAAGAAGAACATATGTGTTGTGGTCTGGCTACAATATCAGTGTTTCGCTTCCTGCTGGGTGTAGGAATGACATCTCTGCTGGAGAAGGAGGGGAGCTGCCCAAGCTTGACTTTGCAAATTCCTTAAATAGTTCCAACCTTTGGTTAAGTTCAATACATGCCTTTATTCTTTGGTAATACCTCATTCTTGCTTTTGAAGGAATTTTAGTAGAAAAACTCTGAACTGGTTCTAAGGTTTTTAAGGGTCAGATTTTCAGGTTTTATAATCAAAATCCTGTTTTGATGGCTGTGTCCCTGGGGTTTTTTTCTATATACCTACAAATTTGTATAATAAATAATCTAATCAAAAACCTCTACAGAAAACAGTATGGTGCTTCTCATTCCTCTGAAAAGAAAACAAAAATAATCCAAAGTTTTCATTAATTTAGGAAAGAATCTAATGTTGTTGGGGATTGCAATTTTGAGCAAAAGAAAGCAGCAAACAAATATATTCAGAAGAATAAATAAAGCAGGCCAGAGTTGCAGTTTTCCTTTCCTTTAACCCATGCATAGAATAATTAATTGGTAATATGCTTACAGCTTTATAATAACACAGTATTTCAAAACTGAAGACATTTATTACAATGTCTGTGCAGTGTCTAGATCAGCACATTTAACCTCTTTGATTGTATCTTTAGTAGAACTTCTCTTCATCTTTAATTATCAGTATTATTCATCCTCTGCAGATTCTTTAGCAAACTGTGAATTTAATCAGAATCACTACATTCCCCTGTATGATTAAATTTAACCCCATTCTGATTTTATCCTTACTATGATATCAATGCTCACAACAGTGATCAAAAATTTCAGGTTTGAAAATGCTATGAAAGCTGTGTATCATGTTTTGCAATCAAATGTTTTAAGAGATTGTGAGACATTCAAATTCAATCTTGAATCAGTAGCTACACTGAGAGGCACAATACAGAGAGAAAGAATGTTACTTTAAAGAATCCACTACAAAATTAGAGTTTACTATAAAACTTAGGGTCTACTATAAAATAAAAATGTTATGTCAGTAGCAATGAAAAAAAAAAAATTTGGTATTCACAGTCAAAATACTTAAATCCACTTCACCTCTCCTCAAGGTGACCATATATTTTGTTATGTATTTGTGTAAGAAGTTTTACAAACTGATTTCCAAGTAGGAGATTTTAAATTACTTGTCTGCATTTTTTCTTGAGTAGGTGAAAGAGATTTTTCTGTCTCTAGCTTCTGAATAGGAGAAAAAAAAATGGCAGCTGTTCAGAAAATATGCAGAAGGAATACAGCAGGGTTCCTCCATAACCATGGGTGACCTGAAAAAAATCTGTCAGGACAGATTTGTTTTTCCCTTTTTCCTAAGAGAAGCTACATTACACAAAAGACATCAAAATCTTCACATAGATTATTGTCTATGTTATAATAATGGTGAAGAAGTCAAATAAAAGTTTATAGTGGACTTTCTTAACAAAAGAAAAGGAGTGGTGGATTTTTCAGCTGAACAGAAAATCATGAGGTCACAGAGTGTATTTGCTTTCTGTATTGCTTGGGGAATACTAAATCAAATCTCTTTTTTATTGCAAGACGCTGAAAAGATAAATAAAATTAGGAAAATAACAACAAAATTTAGGAAACACCTGCATGAAGTAATTCATTGTGCAAGGTTGGAAGATTAATGTTAGAGCTCTCAGAAAACAGTTGTAAATAAATAGCAGTTCAGGAGAAGGAGGATGAGCACAAAAGTAGGGCAGCTGTGGAATAAGGGAGTCTGTCAGTCAGTCATAAGCAACATCGAAAAGTACCTTAAGTGAGGAAATGCTGTCTTCTTATTAAGTCTAATTTAAATCAAGGCAGAGCATGTGCACGTGTGTGTGTGTGTAGAAAGAAAAAGTACAACATAACAAATATTTACTCAGTAGTATTGTATGTAAGAAAGATTTAAATACGGGCAATAAATAAATAATAAATACTTTGCCAAACTGCAAATACCTGGAAAGATTCAGGAATTATCTGCTCTTAGAGCTGATAAATGTGATTGATGTGCATAAATAGGCCCTAAATTTGCATTTTGATGTTTCAGGATATTCTGTAGTTTTGAGTCAAAATATGCACATTCCTAATATATCTGTAGCTGACATCAACTTTTGCCTCCTCACTCCCCACATCTTCTTTTAAATCACCCTTTGAAAGGGTCTCATGAATTTATTTTTTTAGCCTAGGGATTTACCTTCATTTAGTTGATTACTTTTGCGTTAATGAATACTTATAATAGCACACAACAATGTGAGCAACTCTGGTCAGGACAAGTTGATTTCAATTCTGATGTCATATAATGCTTTCTGGGCCATGAAACTGGATGTTTATATGCAGTGAGTGTTTCATATCTAGATTAATAGTTGCATTTTCTCCAGCCGCTTCTATGTATTCCATTGTGAAGGTTTTTGGCAAGAACTGTATCACCACATAGACTTGTAGAGTGTCCAGCATAATGGTGCTTCAATTTTGATTGGACACACAGAAAGCTATTGTAATACAAATACAGTATTTGTTGATTGAAAGATTAGATAAATATATGAAAGCTGATGAGACTGTATTATTCTCTACAGGGATTTTGAATCTACTGCTCTATTCTTTTAAAAAAACCAACAAACCTGAGTGCTGTTCGTGACAATGGAACATTTTCATTCATTCCACTGTGGAGCAAATGCAAAATAATGACTTAATATATGATAAGAGTATGGCCAGGGAGAATAGGCCTATTTTGGTAAATAAATTACTTTGAGCTATCATATGCCCCAAAGTAAATCGACAGCTGCAACAGTTTCAGTAAGCCATTAGTGTGCAAAGATAAAATTATGTACTTTTGCAGAGACAAAAGGCTGGTACAACAGCCAAACCCGTTGATTTGTTAAAATTCAAGACTTTATACTGACTGCTAGAAAAACTGTTTAACTTTACCTTTCAAACAGGGAGATGAGAATCTGACACATTTTAAATGGCTATTTCTGGGCTGTCAGTTAGAGCAGGTCAAGAGATAAACACTATAACTGCAAGTTATTGTGAACATGCCAAATGTAGGCATAAAAATTGTCTAATTTCTATGCTACAGTACTCTAAGATTGGGATTACAGAAACACAAGAAAGAAAAGAAAAAACCCCAGGAAAATAAAGACATCAGTGATCAAACATCAGGTCATAAAAACCCAAAATGTATCTGTCATTTTATTTTTTCATTTGTTTTCACTGTGAATGATTAAAGCCCCCATAATTATCTATTGAACAATGGCCTTCAAAACAAGAAAATAAAAATCATCAACAGTTTCCTTCAATGATCTAATGGTGTTTCATGTCTTGTCTTAGAAAAACCAACATAAATATTTCTATTAATACCATTCAGCCAAGAAGCACTGCTTTTCAATAGGGTGAGATGCAGAATATTTTTATTAAAACAAGAATTATATCACAGTAATATCTTGTCTATTTGTTTTGAGAAGTGTCCTTGGAGATCAGATGATTGAATTTCAATTGGATTACACTTCTGATGCTCTTTGGACATAAT
The DNA here is from genome assembly GCA_013400435.1 of Pycnonotus jocosus. Classification (NCBI taxonomy): domain Eukaryota; kingdom Metazoa; phylum Chordata; class Aves; order Passeriformes; family Pycnonotidae; genus Pycnonotus; species Pycnonotus jocosus. The sequence continues at coordinate 25,016 of VWYP01020754.1, forward strand.
CAAATGTAGATGACTTTTATTTGGAAAGAAAATACTCTTTCATGTACAGATTTGAAAATATTCATGATCATACATAATGAAAAAACCCCCCAACAACCTAGCAATGGGAAACACTGACTAGGTCAATAATCTGCTCAATTTAGGGTTCCTCCCAATGATCCATGTGAACTTGGTTTTTTTTTCCTTTCAATTTCTATTCTTGACCTATGACCCCACATGTATTCTGTACTCCTCCATTCTTCCCCAGCCTGAATCTTAGTGATGCATATCCCCTGTGTTTTCTATCATGATTGTTATCACATTTTTCAAATTAATGAACTCTGAGTATATAAGCATCTTTAACTAGCAACAAACTCAATTCTATTTTGGCTGATGTGCTTTGTTGCAACTTCACAGCTCTTGTGACAGGGGAATTGTAAAAGGAAAGGTTAGACAAGGAAATGCTGCTGCATTTTCATTGTCTATTAACTCTGTTAAGCAATCTGTTGACTCTTGCTTCTATTCAATTAGCTTTAGAACAATGAAACACCGGTGTGTCTTCTTAGAGTAACACTATGAAGGGGTTGCTTAACCAAAGATTTAGATTTATGTTTAATTCTAAAATAGAAAGTACATATTATGATGGAAGTATGAATCACAGAATTGTCACCAAACTTTCATAAATATGAGTTTCAATAAAATAAAAATTATCAAAAAATAATTTAAACAGCAAACAAAAAAAGCTATTTTGAAGTCAGATTATAAAAACAACTCATCTGTAATACAGGTCTGCCTGTTATCACCATCCCATTTAGTTCTTGAATAGTACGTTCCTCTAAGTCCTTATACAAGTTTCATCTTTCTTCCTTACTTGAAAAGCTAACATCTCATATGAATGTAGTAACTTTGTTCATTCTTTGTGTTATGTTTTCTGCTTTGCTAGTTAAATACAAAGCTATTTTTGACCCATGAATTAGTCTTTCAAAATTCATATGTTTGGCATAAAATTCAGCAGAGTTGAAATGGACAATAATTTATTTTGGAAAACTTTGCATTTACTTCTGATTGTTTTAGTTACAAGTTTACATACAATTCAGTCTGACCCATCATCTGCTAAGCTGTTTTTTTCCTCCCCTACTCTAAGTGTTACTTAAAATATTAGGGAACTGAGAGTTTCAGAAAATCTTCAATTCTGGGTGGTGCAGTTAATAGCTGAAGAACTGACAACAGAGTAGATCTGAGGACTGGTAGGGCCAAAGAAACATGGAGTTTGGATGACTATTAAAATAGAAAAAAATAATTTTTAATAATAACAGAAGTATATCCATAGTAATATTGGTTTTAGTGTTTTAGTATTTAATATTTTAATAGTATTTTAGTAGTTAATATTTGTTCAACGTCATACAGTTGGTGATGTGTTGAGTTATACAGTGTGACCAAACAGTTCTCCTCTCTTCTGATGGGCACTGAGACAGTACTTTCTTTGATTTATCTGGAGGCAAAAGCCACGTACATTACAGCTTTCCTTTTGTTGAAGTGAACTGTACGTAACACCATCACCAAATATTACTCAGAGTCCTGTTATGGGACTTGAACTTACAACTGAATGATCTGTGAGAAATGTGGCAACATCTGAGACAAAAAAAGCAGTACAGGACAGGTTTCAAAATCACAACTAGTACATTTCAAAACTTTTGCCAGTTTATCACAGAAAAATCACATCCTAACACAGAGACCGCAAAGCAAAGAATTCCCTGATAGAACTTTTAAAAGGCTGTGGTTTTTTTCTAATCATATGTTCTAAATGTAAATCTGTAGTTATAAATAAGTTTGTAGTGAGTGTTTAATGTTAATTTGGATAACAGTTTCTACAACATTCCACAAAGAAACAGCAGAATATATTGATTTATCTTCTCTTGTTACCTGTCAGTATAAAGGGACCCATGTGGAAAGCAGATATAAGGTCACAGGACCATTCTCGCTTGTCAGCAGTTTTCATTAGCCATGAAGAAGTAATGTTTTCATTTTTATTCAGGTAACTGATGAATAGCCTAGGATCACTCAGATCCTCCTAAGATTTATGCCAGTGAGGCAACAGAAGCAGCAGCAGTGATGACTGAGTGTAAGTCCAGGGGTGACTCTTGCACTGTGCTGTACAGAGGAACTCCTGGGCTCAGGGACATCTGATGAGCCTTCTAGAGCCCCTGGAAGACCTGGGAGCTCTTGCAAGTCAGTCAGGAATGTAGGGGATTTTGTCAGGAGCATCCACAGGAGACTAAAGCAGCTCCATGAAGTGCAAGCAACCAGGAATCAGTGAGACAGGGTGTGGCACGGCAGAATGGTGTGGAACAGCGGTTTGCACGGCAGCTCATAAAGGTAGGGCTCAGAACTCCAAACTAAAAGAGGACTGTGGTTTCCACTCAGTCAAAAGCCACTGTCAGGAGGAACACAGTGACCCAGACAAATCTCACACATCAACACACAGGTCTCTGTCCAGGTCTCTGGCTGCAGGGAGTGTCTGAGCTTCTCATGGATGCCAGAGGGCCATGGAGACGATGTGCATTTGCAAGTGAATGATCTGCTAAGCTTGGTGGCAGAACTGAATGAGGATGTGGTCAAAGAGTACGATGGAGTGTGAGTAGCAGTTCACTGAACTGTAAGAGGTTTGTCCTGGTGTACTATCTCCAAGAACAGATGGTCAAGCTGCAGGACACAGTCAAAAGACTGAGAAATAGCAGGGAGGCTGAGACAGTGGCTTCCAATCCCAGTGGTGGGGAACCACAGTCTGCTGACAACAGGTGAAAAATCATCCCCCAATAGACATGGAAAGGAGGTAGGGAAGGAGTGCATTGACAGAGAGGGGTTGGGAAAACAAAACAAAAAAAACCCAAAACCCAGAAACAACAAAAGGAAGAGGAAAAGAACAAATAAAAAGGAAAGTGCTTCCTCCAAGGCCAGACATTTCCCCCAAGAAATGCTTTGTAGCTGTGCAGGCTAATAAGACAATACACCCAGCACACACCTGGAAGAACAGCCAGAGCTAACTGGAGCAGCCAACCTGCTCCAGAAATAAGGCAATTAACCACTGGTTCAATAAGACAAGGCAGTGTTTGACAGTAGTGTGGTTACTCAGACCACGGGACCTAATTTGGCAAGCCTGGTCTACTGGGGGTTGATGAGGTCCATTTGAAAATGAAGCGAAAAGTATCTTTGGCCCAGGAGTTGCCAGATTGCTGAAGGGGGCTTACATTTGATTTGTCAAGGGAGAGGTCACCAATCCCTCCCAACACTGCCAGCTGGATTCAAACACCTGTAATGGATGCCTAGAGCAGTGCAAAGGCACTCCAGATACTTCAGTCAGTAAGCCAGCTTTCTCTATGCCTGGCTAAGATACCTTTACACAAACACACATAATATGGGGAGGAACTACAGACATGTGCACACTTGCATGGATATGGTATCACTGGCATTATAGAGACACAGTGGGATGGCTATTATGACTGAAGCAATGGAATAGAAGGCTTAAGGCTTTTCAAGAAAGACCAGCTAGGGACACGACACTCTATGTCAGAGACCAGTTGGGGGATATGAAACTCTGGCTGCAGAACGATGAGACAGCTGAGAGTTTGTGGGTCAAAATTAAACGGAGAGCACTGGCAGGGGATGTTGTAGTGGGCCACCCGATCAGGAGGATGGTGTGGATGAAGCCCCTTACAAGCAGACAGGAGTGGCCTCATGCTTGCAAGACCTGATCCTCAAGGGGGGTTTTCAACTTTGGAATCTGTTCGGGGACCACAGGACAGGGTACAAGCCATTCCTGCGGTTCCTTGAATATGCCAATGACAACTTCCTTACAAAGTGATTGAGAAGCCAACAAGGAGAGGTGGACCTTGAACCCACCAACAGGAAGGAGCTGGTGGCATACAGTGCTCCAAGGCAGCTTTGGCTGCAAGTGACAACAAGAAGGTGGAGTTTGAGAACCTCAGGGCAGGAAGGAGGATATGCAGCAAGCTCACTGCAAGCTTTGCCTTCGATTTTGGGAGAGCACACTTTGGCCTCTTCAAGGACCTAACAGGTAGAGTCCCATGAGATAAAGCCCTAGAGGGCAGAAGGGGACAGGAATGCTGGCTGATATTCAAGGATCACATCCTCCAAGCTCAGGAGAGATACATCCTGACAAGAAGGAAATTGGACAAAAATGCCAGGAGGCCTCCATGGATGAATAAGAAGCTGCCAAGCAAAGTCAAAGCATGAAATGAAGTTTTTAGGAAGTGGAAATGGAGAGAGGTGGCCTCAGAGAAATACAGGAAAATTGTATGAGAAGATAGAGATTAGGTGAGGGAAGCCAAGGCTCAGTTAGAATTGAGTCTGGCCACAGATATCAAGGACAACAGGAAGGACTTCTATAGATATATTGCAAACAAATGGAAGACGAGGGATAGTGTGGAATCTCTCCAAAAGGGAGCAGGAGACCTAGCTACCATGGACAAAGAAGGCTGAGATTGTCAATGACTTCTGTGCCAGGGTACTCAATGGCAAATGCTCCAGCCATGCTGGTCAAGATGGGAAAGAGATCAGGAGAATGAAGACCCTGCATCCACTGCAGGAGAAGATCAGGCTCTCGACCATCTGCACTGAGTGTGCAGAGGTCTGTGGGACTTGATGAGATTGATCTGTGCATCCTGAGCTAGCCAGCAGATGAAGTTGCCAAGACACTATCCATATTTTTTTTATAAAAGTAGCTGCAGTGAAATTCCCAATGACTGGAAAAAGGGAAATGTAACCCCCATTTTTATAAAGAAGAAAGTGGAAAAGCCAAGGAACTACAGACCAGTCAGTCTTACATATTCCAGAGAACACCATGGAGCAATTTTTCCTGCAAATAGTTGTAAGGCACATGAAAAAACAAAGAAGTGATTGGTAACAGCCAACATGGATTTACAAATGGGAAGCCATCCTGAAAAATCTGGTGACTTTCTATGGCAAGGCAAAAGCATTTAAGTATAAGGGCAGAACAACTGATATTTGCTACCCAGACTTATGCAAAGTTTAACACTGTCCCACATGACATCCTTGTCTCTAAATGGGGGAGACAGGGATTTGAGGGATGGATGACTCAGTGGTTAAAGAAGTGTCTGGAAGGCTGGGCCCAGAGTTGTGGTCAATGGCTCAGTGTACACAGGGAGAGCAGTGATGGGTGGTCAGTACCTCAGGGGTCAGTACCAGGGCCAAAAATGTTCAACACCTTTGTAGGTGCCCTGGAAAGTGTTGATACAACGCAGTTTTATAATTCCTGAGTAATCACATGGTGGGTTAGTAGCATGACTGACAATAAAATGCCAAAGCTCTAACTTCACAAGACCTGTGCTCTCATCAATGGAAAAATCCTTCCATTAATATACTAACAATCCTACATGTACCCTTTTAAAAGTAAATAAATACTATCACTTCTGCTATTCAACAGCAGACAGTAGATTCAATATTCTGATGCCCCTACTGTATCTGTCATATATTAAAAGAAATTCAGGTTTTTCAAGTAAAATTAGAAACATATGCCAGACTAAAAGAGACTATTACTGGAACTGTCAGATGCAAGCATCAGGCAGGATTGAATAAAATTTATTTTGTATCTGAAATGAAAATACTTGCTTGGCAGAAGGCTTACGCTATTCAGCATCTTACTGCATTGCTAAATCCTTACCTCTAAAGTGCACCAGAAACTTTAAAATCTGTTAAACTGCAACACTATGATGTGTGGCTGACACAGATAATAGCAACCCTGTGGGTGACAGTGAACTGACAGTCAATTGTCTGCTGTTGCCCCATGGTCATGATTAACACAGGAGAACCAAAGTGAAGTCCCCCCAAAATATCTTTAGCCACACACAAACAAAATCACATTAAATTCTGCAAAGACCTGGGGCTCTAGAAATTTCTGTGAAATGAATTAATTCTCTTGATTTTATGCATACCATAGAGTGAGTGTAGCTAAAAAACCCCATACATTCTTTCAAGTATTTTGGTTCTAAGGCTGCAAAGCAATGTCTGTTCTCTTTACTGGTGATGTCTCAAGAACCGTAAAGTTTCTGCTAGTTAGTCCAGGCTCTTCCTTAATAAAGAGCTGGCAACTACCACAGACTAAATTCCTCTTAGTTTAATTGACCTGTTCCAGCTGTTTATTTCAGGTATATTTAATCACTTCTATGTAACTACAGCTGTATTTAATTTTTGTACATTTTGTATTTAATTTTATACTCTTTGCTAGAACGTATGTTTTGAATCAGACTATGGTATCCATATAGCATAAAGAAGTAAACCCATTTTGTCACATCTTTTGAGGATGTTACCTTTGTAGGTGCAGGTAAGGCAACAAAAGAATAAACCTGTAATAAGGAATGAGTGGGTAGATTTGTCTAAGAGTTAACAATATCCTCCTCCATACAGAAATGATAATTTGGTGAAATACGTATCAGCAACCTGCTTTATGAAACATTAATATCCTTAAATGGAATGGTCAGAACAGGCTGCTTGTTTAATCTTGCTTACATTTTCAGGCTCACCACTGATTCATTCAACAAAAAAAGGACAAGCTCTCACCATCCTAATTTATCAGTTTTTAAGAGAGACAATACACTTCACCTCAACATAGCATCCGGAAGACTGGAAAGATACTGGAAAGGCTGTTTAGGTCATTGAAGAAGACTCCAGTATCAAATTGATTCCCTAAAAGGAATTTTTCATTCCACACATCAGTGTTCTCCATACTGAGAGCTTTGTTACATTTCCCTGTCAATGGGTCCTCAGAGCTGATCTGAGAAAGCAGTGGATGAGACAGCAGTTCAGACTGTGCATGTATTTGATCATCTGTCTCTTTGGAGAGACAGCTAACAAGGATTGGATTTGACACAGTTCTATCAAGACCACAGCTTCTGTCAAGTGGACACCTGTCTGTTAGAAACTGCAATATGACTGCAAAATGAAGTACACTCTAACCGTTGATCATTCAGCTCAATAGTTACACCCCCTCACCAAACTAACAGTAATTAGAACAAGCAGCTTTTGAAATTGATCTGCTCCCCACTTCCATTTTGTTACCAGGTTTTTCTATATCTTTTGAGGAATTAGATTCAATTAAATGTCAATAAAATTGGAACTTTTTGTCAGTTCTTTTTAAGGCTGCATTAGAAGTTTGGGATTATACCTTAGTAATATATTACCTGACACCTTGTTTAACTTTACTAGAAATCAGGAAGAAGTGATGTATACATTCAGAAAGGGTTCAGTTGAGATGACTGGATTTATCTGAATTTTGAATATTCTTTAGAGCACTGAAAGCATTCTCCTTTAAAAGGCAGCAATAGAAGTTACAGAATAGGAAAGACAATGTGCTTTATGATATATATCTGAACCTGCCTTATTTCCTCTCATGATTTTATCTTCCCTTAGGTAAAACTGTCTACTTGTGATACAAAACACCATCTTTACAGATTTCAGTACAGCAAATGAAGGAAGAATTAGATTAATTAAATGTAAGTTGGTAGTGCAAGTATTTGTAGTAGCAATTTTCTGGAAGCTTTTCCTTATTGCATTTATCTACAGACAGATCAGCCTTGCTTATATTCCCATGTTAATATATTATCATTTGCATGATATTCCCATAAAGCAAAATAGAAGAGAGGCTTTACTCAGCTATGACTGTAATTCATAGAGAATGGTATTAATTTATGAGATGAAGACTATTACTAGTTGTTGAAGAAAGCAGGATTATTTACGAGATTATTGTTTGTATTAATGTCTCTTTTACTAGATGCTTTCATACTAACTACAGAGTAAGTGTACCTGTACTGTCTTTGCATTTGCAAACCAAGCTTTTGTGAGTGTGAGGGAACACTTGAGGTTTTGCATCCAGTCCTGTGTGTGGCTGAATAGATGCAAAGAACAAGCATCCCTTAAGGTCTGCCTGCCAGTGGAGGTACCCAGACCAAAACTTAGAATTCACACAAGAAGTACAAAGAATATTCACACTTGTGTACATTTCTAGCTGTACACAGATAAATGCTTGCCATCTCCAATGGTTTCTGTATTCACTTTCCCCTATGATTCCACAGTCATTGCTTTACTTTTCCTAAAATAATTTTCTTCATGTTAATTGTATGTTTCTACATCTCTGTTACACATAGCAAATACCACAAAAATTTGTCTAACAACTTAAAAAAAATATTTAGAATACTAGAGCCTAAGGATTTAATGATCTTAAAGTTTTCTATACAGCATGTGCAATGCTTTATGTGTTAGCTTGAAGCAGAATAAAAACTGTCATTTAAATTTTAAACTTAAGAGACAACTCATCAATTTTGGATACTCTTTTTCCTTTTAAATTTTTCTATTATGACCATTCCCACATCCAAAACGTGACAGACAGAATTCCAGATATTTTACAATGCATTTCTGAATAAAAGCTGACTATGATTAGAACACCCTGTATATTTCAATTTTTTTTAGGATCTGAATACCAGGAAATTTTAAAGTGGCAGAGGGAAGTGCGTGTGGGATTTTTTCTCTTATTTCCAAAGTGTCACTGACAAAAAATGAAAAGTTGAACAATTTCTTTTAAATTTTATTTTACACAAACCAGAGTACTATGCATGTTTATTTTCTTTACATTAAATGCAGCACATCCTTGACCAGTCATCACTCAGAAAAATACTTTACAGATCCCCATCACTGTAAAGGTGTTAATTAGTCAGCTGCACATGAAATAAGTGTGCATAAAACCTGTGAGGGGTGCCTTTGTGTCTTGTTGATCTGTGCTCTTTCAGAAGTCTGGCCTGAATTCCCAGACAGAGATCTCTGGGAGAGAAAAGGACTGACAGCACAAGTGGCACACAGCAGTTGATAGTGGGTGAACAGGCAAATCATGCTCTAGACAGTAGCAGCTGAAGATTTAGAAGAAATAAAGCAGTTACTGAGCAACGTAAGGTACAGTATTTTTCTGTAACCTGACCAGTTCAAACAGATTTCATCAACTCTTTCATGACCCAGTACTGGCTTCAAATGTTGTCTCCATATAGCTACGAAGGAGGTGGACACATATCTCTGTGGAAACTCAGTTTCTGCTGAAGTCTGTACAAATCCTGGCTGAAAGCAAATACATGATCAAGCCTTAGCTAAGAAGTCTGAACAGTTCCATGGAACAGCACCAGGCACTCAAGACAGGAAATCTGAAGCCTAGCTGATACTTTTACTCAAAAGCATAAGATAATGATGGAGGGACTAATTCAGGGAAATCCTGTGACCTCTATTATACAGGAGGCCAGCCTAAATAGTTTCACTAATCCCTCATGGCTTTAAAACCTATGGCCTCAAGAGAACTGAGTCTCTGCATCTGCAACTGGTTCATTGTACAACTGCATACTGCCTTTTCGACTTCTCCATGTAAGAACATGTATTATTCCTGATCCTATTTTACAAAGATGCTGTTAATCAATGATGGCATATTGTTTTAAACATGTGAAAGATTTTTAAGTAAATAGTAACAATAATCCATTACCAAAAGACCTTTCAAGAACGTAAGTCTTGTATGATAAAATTTTATTCTCATTCACAGCTGCTTAAAAAAAGTAACCAAGTAGGTAGTATCACTCTTTAAAGAGAAAACAAATGAGATTAAGGCCACCTGCCAAGTTTATCCCTGAATTTCCTGGGCCTGATTCATATACTAAATACCAAAACATTTACATTAAAAATTCCTGTTTTATTAAAAATACAATGTCATCCAATTTCTATTAATAAAGGATTGTTAAGCATAATGGCCTTTTCAGAGTAATGTCTGAAATTGCAAAATACCTTACTTTTCAAAAACTGCTTTGTGTGTGATAAAATACTCCTAACAAGAAAAAAAGTCCAGAGGAAAAAACACACCATCTTTCATCTGAAATATATGCCAGTATATTCAAATTATTAACGTTCCTAGCTTTGTTTTAAATCACAAATTGATCAAAAGCAATATTGAATGACAGGATCACGGAACTAGTGCAAAATTATGACTATTAATTCAGGTTCCACCACAAATTTTATTAAATATGTAGATAATAATGAATTAAGACCCGTATGTGAATACTTACAAAAGACCTAAGGGTGTAAAGAAACAAGTAATTTTTATTACCAGCATAATGTGAAAGTAAGTTACAGGGGAAAAAAAATTAACTTTAAACTTTTTCGTTTTTATACCAACTGCATCTTTTCCCACAACAGGAAACTGGTAATAGGGAAACTCAATGGGAAAGCTGTCAACTATTATACAAGTTAACACTAAAAGAGACACTGGTAAATTAATTTTTATCAGCTAGAGTAATTTTTACCAGATCTCACCAACAGATGACTGCTGCATTACCTATGTGTAAATTCTCTAGACAATGGAAGTACTGGTAAAATGGCCCCCAGCACCAAGAATACTCAAGACTAGCAGTTCCTCTGACCAGCTGATCCACATCTGAACAGAAAAAAGCTTTTTATATCCCCTAGTCCTCACTGTGTTAACAGAACCTCTCTTCCTCTCTACTTTCATAATCAGGAACAGAAATCACCAATTTATAAACTGAAAAAAAACCCACCATAAAAATAATGGGGCAAAATCTAAGAATTGAGGATCGCAATGCCACGGAATCACTCAATTAATTCTGGACATACAGAGTTTCACATGAGAAAACTTGGAAAACTGAAAACAAAACTTTGACCTCTGGCAAAGGCAGGTTGTTATGAATATCTTTTCCTAACTTAATAATTACAGATTTTTACTTTAGGAAATAAACAGACCATAAAGGTACTATCACAGATTTGTCAAATTCCACATTTTAAGCCTTTTCTTCTAATAAGCTATTTCATAATATTCTATTTAAAGCTCTAAGTTCCTAGGTTTTCTTGTTTCCAAAGAGAAGTCCCACAGTGTAAAACAACTGTCCTCCATCAGTAATATCATTTAAGTCATCATTTCCTCAATGGAAATCCATTGACAAAGGAGGATATATTTTTCTCCATGTACATTACAATAGAGATGCATATTGTAATTCAGGTAGGCTTGTTAAAACTTCTGCCATCAGCACCACTGTCACAGATCCTAACAAGACATACAATTTTGTTGTAGTAAAAGACCGTGTTCTGCAAGTGGATTGGAGTAACAAACAAATAAAAAGTGCCTATAGCAAGAAGTATGGTATAAATATTTCAGCACTAGAGCTCAATATAAAGGATCTAATCAGTGGAAGGTTCTTCTAACAAAAAAGCTTTCAACAGGAAAAAATGCAACAGTAAAACACACAGACCTTATTGCTGTAGTACACTGCAAAGTCTAAGCTATGACAATAAATATATTAGGGGGAGGTAGACTGTATTAACAATAGCAACAATTTTATTTTGCCAATAATAACCCTAAAGTAAAGCTCTTAAGTTTACTTCATAGCTGTGGTTGTTTTCCAAATCTCTTTTCATCATTTATACTCTGATGTGGTTTTTTTCCCCTTTTAACTCAGTGTTGTGATGGAATCAATACAAAACTGCTCTTAACATATCTGTCTCTGACCTGTGTTTGTTTTAAGCTATATCATTCATAATGGTGATCGATGGGTAATGCTATTCCTCTTTCTCCACAAAAAGCATGGAGCATAAAAAGTGCATATATTTTATGCCCAAGGTCAGGATAAAATTAATGGATAAGAGCTAGATAAAATGGAGTTCAAGCTGAATGGGCTGAGTGCTCTCTACAGGGTACAGCCAAAGCAGGCAGTACAAAGCCCATTACACTCAAATGTTCTTGAAGCATTTCAGAAGTGAAATTGTTTCCACAGGCTAATGCATAAAAGTATAAAGCTTTAACTTTTCTGTTTCACAGATAGCCTACAGATATTGGGCAAGTGTTCCTATTCAGGATTGTATTTAGCATATTCCATTTATCAATCTTTACCTTAAGCCATAAACCCATTTGGTGTTTATGACTGAAGTTGTACCAGCTATGTTTATTTGTCATTAGTGAACTTCATAGACTTTTCTGTTCATCAACTTCATAGACTTTTCTGCTCTCCCTAGATCCCAGTCAAGATAACAAGTGAACAATGGAGCCTTTATAAAATTGGGCCTTTAAAAAAACCACACATACAGAAAACCCCAGGAAATTCAATAATAAAAAGAATGGAATCAGTATGTAAACATGTAAATTATCACTTACTATCAAATATGGTTTAATAATCAAGAAATGATTCTGTAAATTTATTTTTTTTACAAATCAAAATTAAAATTAGATTTCAATTCAACCAGAACACCATGGGAATGGAAGAAAGAACAACAAAAATAAAACTCTGTTAGAGCATTAGCTACTGTATTACATACTTAGCTACTTAATATTTTCTTTCCCTATCCTGGGTATTCTATCTAGCAAAACCCTCCCTTATGTCAAGAAATTTGCTTTGGTATTAGAAGAGTAAACTTCAAACATGGTGCACACCTCATGTGGATGAACTATGTGGGAAGTGCCTGAACAGAGAGACATGTCACAGGTTTTGCGAAATAGAGTGCAGCTGTTTTAAGAAATAACAAGGTCATGCCATGTGCATTTATTAAAAATATGGTCTTGGGGTTTTATCTGAACGTGTTTCAGTGTTCATACTCCTCTTATAATCTAAGGTTAAGAGAAAATGAAACCAAGGGCAGCTGAGTATAGATTTACAATGACAACACCACTACTGACCATACCATTGTTTTTATCTCTTAATAATTTCCTGGAAAAAGATCAAGATAAAAATACAACACTGAGCATCAGATTACATAACATAGATAGATATTAGATAGATACATAACATACAGAGATATTCAGAAAGAAGCTGAATTAGAACATGGCACTATTTTCCCACAGCCTGTGCTCTCAGCCCTGGTTGCCAATACTCTGCTAAAAGCAACCTAGCTTCTAGTGCAAGGATAGGAATATAAGGCTGCCAGTTACCTACATAACTAACTGTATGCTTGTTATTTATGTCCAGTAGAATCCCACACTGCATTGCTAAAGTAAAATTAAGAGGGAAAAACTTGTAAACAGTTCTGTGTTGAAAAAGCAGGCTAAGATAGCCTTCTCTTTTTAAAAAGAAGAAGGCAGGGAGGGGGGAACCTCAGCAACATTTGCATGCTGCTTTTCACTAGGATAGACTTAACTTTGTTCACAGTATGGGGATGGGGATGTGCTTTGGATTTGTGCTGAAAACACAGTTGATAATAGAGAGATGTTTCTGTTAGTACTGAGCAGTGCTTGCATAGTGCCAGTGCCTGCTTCTTGCACTGCTCCACCAGTGAGGAGACTGGGCGTGCACAAGAAGCTGGAAGGAGACACAGCCAGGATAGCTGACTCAACTGACCACAGGGATGTTCCATATGGCATCATGCTCAGTACATAAAGCTCGTGGGAGACAAAGGAAGACAGATGACCTTGGGAGTAATTGTGTTTCTTTTCCTAAGCCACCATTTCACATGACAGAGTTCTGGTTTTTTGAGGATGGCTGAACACCTGACTGCCCATTGGAAGGGGGGAATTAATGCCTTCGTTTGCTTTGTTTATGTGCAAGGGTTTTCCTATTAAACTTTCTTTGTCACAATAGCTAAGTTTTCCCATTTTTACTCTTCCACTTTCCTCACCCATCCCGTTAGTGGGGGAATGAGCGGGCAGCTTTGTGCGGCTTAAATGGTGGCTGGGATTAAATCATGACAACAAAAAACCCCCAAATGCAAACAAATAAAGAGGCAAATTCTGTAAATGTAGAGATCACACTATGAGACATGCATGTTCAATCCTCAGTATTATGGCATTTCACTCAAATATTTTAGCAGGATATAACTCCATAGCATTCACATGCCTTCACTGCTATTTATATCAGGCTGCCCAACTCAAATACGCAAATAATACACTTATATACTTGGTGGTGGGTGGCTGGATACCCAAATACCCTTGCTGTATCTAGACAGAGATGGTTTTGTTTTGCCAAAGTACAGTTTATCAGATTCAGACATATATTTATGAACAGGTTTTTATTTTATGTCAAAGTGCATTTATGTGCTGTTTTTTAATCAGTTTTTTGTCTGTGCTTTGACTACTTGCTAAACTGCTGAGGTAAAGTGCAGGGCAAAATAAAACACTAATGATGCAGCTGAACTTTAGCCTTGGAATTCTGGATTATTTCTGAATCTCTTAAGAAACCAGAAGGTCAGAACAGGATGATACACTCATGTTTTTCACTGATGTGAATTGGTCTTAAGAGTACATTTAAGTAATCTGTTCTACTGTTTATAAATAAACATTTTCAGCAGGCCTCTAAATAATGAAAACCAACAGGATTGACATACAGCTTCTAGACTATGATCAGCTGTGCCTACTTTACATTACAAGGCCATTATTTTGCTACATTTTATTTATGCCAAGCATTTAATGATAATTGTTTGTTACTGTGATTAAATCCCAATGAGCAAAATCAAGATATTGTATTAGTTCACTTTGGTATTTGCATTACTCAAAATTATTTTAAACATTCTTATTCTTTAATCTCTAAATATGCTTTTCCTGATAAATATTGCAGCAACAGTTCTTCACAACATTACAGAACCATGCTGCACTCTTCAAAGCATGATGATGACCTTCTTATACAAGAGCCTTAGGGCAAATCTAATTTTTCCAGAACAAGAAGTGTTCACCAATCTCGTGGATTTCACTCACTGCAAGTAGAATCCAGGAAAACTGTTTTGGATTTGGTTTTTCATGTGTCAATTCGTTTTCACCAGAAGGGGTATTCAACATTCAAGGCCAGAGTATAAAACAGTCGTAAGGCAACCATTTCTAGAATATACAATGAAAGTACAGAACTCATACAAAAATCTAGAAATAATATGAATTCCACACTCTGTTGCAATAAGAAAGGCATGCAGCTCTGAAGGATCTTGACTACAATCTTGGGTGCTATTCCTTCTACTGAAAACTTATGATGAAATAAATGTGTTCAGAATACTGTTTGAAAACTAATTTAGGATGACAATTTAAATGCATCCAAATACACACTAATTTAATTCATAAATGCCATTAACAGGAACTGTAAAATTCTTTCTATATTTCCAAGAAATTTATTTAGATAATGACTATTATATTCTATTTTCTTGTTAATTTAATTAACAATAAGGGTATTGCCTTTGCGTAAGAACTTTGTAACTACAAACTTTTCTGCTTCTACCAAACCCAATTATCTTTTCCGCTCCAGGCTTTGACTGACAGCATCTGCCAACAGGTGCTGAAGCTAAATAATTCCACAGATCTTCCTGCACCAATTTCACTTCAGCAGTTCTATGCCATAGTAAATGCAAATGATGGAGGTGATCTGGAAGTGGAAATATTGTTTATACAGTGTTTCAGACGCAAGAAGCATCTTACTCAAATAAATAGATTGGTATACATTTAATAATCTATCCTATCACAATCTAAGTCTCTTGTCTGAATGAATGAATGATTAGTAAAGTAAAAGATGTAAATGAGTCAACAATATTTTAAGTTCTTTTCCATTATCTTAGAATCACAGAATGTTAAGGATACGGAATGGACCGTAAAGATCATCTAGTCCCAATCTTCCTGTCATGAGAAGGGACACATCCCACTGGACCAGTTTGCTCAAAGTCCCATCCCTAACCCAGGTTTGAACACTGCTCCAGAACACCCTGTTTGAATGCCTCACCACTCAAGAATTTCTTCATAAGATCATATCTAAATTACTGCTCTTTCTATTTGAAGCCATTCCCATTTGTCCTATCACTGCAGTTCCTTAGGAAGAGTCCCTCTCCACCTTCCCTGCAGACCTCTTTCAGGAAGTTGCTGTGAGGTCTCCATGCAGAGACCTCTTCTCTTCTCCAGGCAGAACAGAACCAACTTTCCTCTTACGAAGACCCTGTCTCCATGAGGAAAGTGTTCCAGTCCTCTTATCAACCTCATGCCCTTCTCTGGACTTGCTCCAACAGGTCCATCCATGTTCCTCCTGTGCTGGCACCCCCGAGCTGGATGTGGCACTGCAGGTAGGCTCTCATCAGAGCAGAGCAGAGGGGCAGCACCCCCTCCCCAACCCTGCTGTCTGCACTGCTTTGTATACAACCCAGGACAGGTTTGGCTTTCTGGGCTGCGAGCACATGCTGCCGCTCATTATTCATGAACCACCTGAACTACTTTTGCATCAGGTGACAAACACAGAAAGATCTCAGACCTTGACTCACACAAGATGCCATTTCAGCACTCTAGGTTTGGATTAAGCACTTTTCATGTATGCTAGAAAGAAGTGCTTTCTCTCCCTTTGAGGTATAGTGCGCTGATGACTTATGTTTGTTCACCAAAAGGCCATTATAATTGATTCTTAATATATCAAAACCTTTCATGCAGGCAGAGCCACTTACGTGCAGATTAATTTCTGTTTTCAAAACTCATACACTCTAGTTTTTAAAAACCCAACATTATTTTTTTCCTATGTAGAGAAAACAGAGTGATATCATTTTGTGATAACAAAAAGTGTTGTGATATACAAAGTAGAAATATACAGAGATATACAGAAGTACAAATATTCTGACTAGCATCACTTCAACAGTGTTACAGGAGGTCTTCATAGGGGGGTGTGTAACAAATTGAAGGAAATAACTGTTCATATGGCACAGAGAGTAACTGTACAGTTACTGAGGTGTTGGCTGTGTCAGTCATGCTGCTAGAGGTTAACTCCTCATAATAAACAACAGAGATAATAAACATTATCAACCTCCTATTTTCACACAACCATCTTTCTTTGCACTACAATGTCAGAACAAGGTGAAGACCCTGACTACTCACCATCTTGTACCTTTTCCTTAGTGATTTTGTTTCTGTAGATTTGTTCTTACTATTGGATGTGACCTGAGCTGCTGAAAACCAGTTTTGTCCTCAGAGAGAGAAGCAACAAATGACTGACCATTGATCTATAAAAACTGCTTTGCTAAAGTAAATGGGAATAGGTAGTCAACCATGGCTTTAAAACACACACACAACAGGCCTCAACTCATATACCTTTAAAGAATATCAAGTAATTAAAATCATATAAATTCTATCAATAAACTGTCAATTAAAACAAGCTCAACTCAATTTTTCATTGTTGTCTAACACTGAAGTGAACGTTGGCATAAATCATTCACAAATGTAAATCCCATAAGTTTACTTCTGAGCTCTGTTTCCTACAATAATTCTGTTATTTTTGATGCAGGAAATCATAATAAAATACCAGATGACCAATCCAGGAGCCTCATGTATTTCCTTAATGATGTATACAACCACCACAGTCTAAGAGCAATTTCAGAAATTTAATTCCCACTGAAAGATTTTAATGCTTCAAAGAGATGAATCTCCCTTTTCACAAGCATCAAAGCTTTCAGAATTCTGTGAATATGTGTAAGACTTAATGTAAACACAAGCAAAAGCTCTGGGAAGTTCATGAATCCCTGCAAAATTCAGTTTTTACTTCAGAGAAGTTACTTGCAAGCTTTTGAAGATACAAAGAGAAAACTGCATAGGTCACCACAACGTAACACTATTTTAATAAAACAACAAAACTATAACACCTACCAGTTTTAAAAATTCAATACTTTTAAGAAAAGCCCAACATTTTCAGGGACTCCCTGATTGAATCAGATAGTCTACATTGACTATGTTTAGTACAGAAAAGCAAGATGTGAGAAGTCCAGAGAAGAGAATTTTAATTTAAATGCATTTAAATACATGAGACATAGATAGATAGATAGACAGACAGACATAGACTGAAAAAGGTCTGAAGTGAACATAAACCTGCCTCACTGTAGGAACTTTAATATTATGCTGAAAAGAAGTTGATGAATTTCAGCAAAGTCAGCAAGGCTAGTCCCAGACATTTAATACTCTAATTTACTCTCTGGTAACCTACTCTCTTTCATTTATCTGGAGAGTTGCCTGAGCCATGTTTAAGCATCCACTGCTGAACATCAGCTCCTAATGAAGTAGTATCTTTATTCAATTATGAGCGGCTGAGAAAATCTCCTGAAGTGGTTCTATTTCTCTGTATGCTTTTTAACATTTCTCCTTAATGTATCTGATGAAAAAAAAAATTGAGTTGGAATTAGCATCTTGGAAGCAGGCACTAAGAAGACACACCCAAGACAGATGGTAGGTACAGTGATGGAGGCAGCAGACAAATCTTTGTTCAGTGCTAGAGAAGTTCTGTGCTTACATCAAGAGAACTCTGTTCACTCTTTCATATGCACTACAGTGAGGCATATCACTACCTACATCTACCTGTAGCTAGAAGTCTGTAAAACTGTACTACTTTCAAAAAAGTAAAATTAAGATTATAGCCTGCTGAACGAGAATTCTTTCAGTGATTGTGCTATTTATTTTCTTCTCCACAGTTGCTACAATGAATATAACCACACACTTGGACATGACTTCTGTTCTCAGTATTTGCTTTATCTGGTGTACTTCTGTTATCTCCAAGAACTTTATCCCAGTTTAGCACCAAACTCCAACACAAACAAGACTTAGACTACCAATGTTATTTTATGAGACTCGCACTAGCTCACATAACTCTTCCTCTCTGTGGAAGGTTAGCTTGGCAAACAGCTGAATTCCTACCCAGCCACTTGCTCCCTCACAGTATTTCCTTAGCACTTAAGACACAAGGAAAAAATAGGGTGAATGAGCTGGGTCAAACTGAAGGCAGGGAGATTGCTCAACAGCTTCTCTAGTGGGCAAAACAGACCTAAGAAAAATTAATGAAATTGTGTGCTGATTAAAACAGGTGAGCATAGTGAGCATCCAACACAAAAATAAAACACTTTCCTCCTGTGCCCACAAGCAGCACTGTAGATGTCTGCTCTGCCATAGAGCTCCTCCTCTTCTACCCTAGCTGTGTTGTCTCCCAGTCTGCCTTTGTTCCCGCCTCCTCTGCATGTCCAGTATTTTAGTTTTTCCTGAAGTATGCGTTCATGAGAGCTGCCACCAGCTTCACTGACAGGCTCAGCTGTGTCCCGTGGCAAATCTGTTGCAGAGCTAGATGGAGCCAGCTGTGTCTGCCACTGGTCTTTTCTTGTCACACACAGCCAAAACCTCACTGGATACACTCAAAACACTCCTATATTTATACTGTAACTCAGCTTCTAATTTAACATGACTAACCTGAACTACAAAAATCCAAAATTTAGCAAGTTTTGGAAAGGGGTGAAATACAGTTTTATTTTATCAGCATCTGTGCCATAGCATGTGAAATGTTTTTCATTTTGTTGCAGGTAGTCATGAAAACTCTTAATATTCGAGCTATCTTTCTAACAACAAGAATTTAGAAGCACGTGGCTGTCAATCACAGCCTGATACTGCAGATTTTCATGCAGTTTAAACAAGAGCTATATTTTGCATCTTTGTAATTTGAACTATGTGAAATAAATATTCTGGTATGCAAACCATCACATCTATGCACTGTGTCTCAAACTTGTTTTTTCATAACACAAGCTGTACATACACCAACACTGTATTTTTCCTTTGTTCCATTAATAAATAATATTTCATTTAATACCTTAAAAATGTTTTTGAGAAATACAAATTATGTTTAATTGAAGGTTCCTTCAAGCTAATCCAAAGGCTGGTATATTGAGAGATGGAAAAAAAAAATCCTGAAAAAGAAATTTTGCAAATATATGATGGTTGTTTCTTTTTTCATTGATGTGCACTTGCAAAGGTAACAAAAAATAAAGCCATTATACCGTGCATTTTAAATTATCTAAAAACTAGCAGTATTTTTAATGAAAAACACTGGCTGGATTATCACTATTCAAAAGATAAGCAAGTAAGCTAGCAATCCAGTATGTAATATTCAGTTATGGCTCATCAATTTGATTAAAAGTGATGTTAAAATGAAAACTACAAAATCTCAATGCCAGTACAGAAGCTATTTTTATAAACTTTCTCGAGATAAAGATTTAAAATCTGGTATAAAAGAGATGAAGTAGTAAGAATTGGAACATTGTTGGCTTAGCATCTGAACCTACAAAACACATACACATGAATTTTCCTTTAAAAATATAAGTAATCCCATCCCTATTCAGCTCAGATACATATGTCCACGCTCAGCTGAATGGGCAAGGGATAAGCGACCCGAGGCTTTTTTTTTCGGAAAAGGCTCTGCTTATAAAAATTATGGCATTAGGTACGCTGAGAAAAATGGGAGAAAAATCAATTTCCCTCCACGTAACACCTGAAACTGAGTTTTTGCAAAGCACTTGAAAGAAGCAGCTAAGTGCCACAAAGCCCAGGTAGCTGCAAACAAGCCTGGTGAGGCAGGCATGATGCAAGCTGGCCTGGGTTAGTGCCTCTGCTGTCAGCCACCGTGTCTCCAGCAGCAGCAGCAGCAGTGTCAGAGCACTGTCCTTCCCGGATCATGTCCTGGCTGAGGGTGGCATCCAGGACAGCTCACTATCTGTGCGGTGTGTCTTCCTCTTCTGTGTTCACTTTCCACCTTTGATGGTGATCAACAGCCATATTATCCTTTGCAAGAATGCCTTTAGTGAGGGAAGAAGAGTGGCTCTAAGTCTGTTTACATTTTTAGTCTGCCATTCCTTGTTTACTTTGCCATGATGGGTCACGGATCTGACTTTTTCTTTTTAAGAGCCCCTGGCAAGTATATTATACACAGCATCACCTATGCAGAGAGACCTTTTTCTAGCACAAAGAGTTCGAAAAAAGGATAAAATACGTTTCATTCGAATGTATCCTATGGATACTTTCCTAGACCGCTATTTTTTACTTATCTGCAGACTCCTGTCCTTTCAGGAGAATGGTCAGGTTCTAACATGACTCTGTGGCAGGGAATTTTAGCTATATACATTTAATAAAAGTGACACCTAATAGTAAACACCTTTATTCCAGTCCTTATACTTACTTATTTTATACAAAACATATGAAATAATTCATTGATTGAGAGGAAAAATAAAATGGAAATAAGTGAATGCTGTAGTCCAGTGATATTGATAGAGTTCTGCTAGTAACAGGCTTCCAATATGGTTTCCAAGGCTTCAGCACAGAGGCTTTCTCTGCCCAAACATGCTTGCAGATTAAATTTCATGTTTTAGCTGTAACAGAAGCTTTTCTTCTGACAGGTGGCTATCACTAACTCGGATCACCTTTACTTAGCTTTTGGATGTTACAGCTGCAGTTTTTTACAGTTGTAGCAAGAGGTTACTTTGGGCAGAATGAGGCATTTATTACCTCAATGCATTGAGAGTATTCATAGAGAAGGCTTGCCATGATAGCAGAGGCTTTGAGAAGTGGAGACACTGTGCAAATGAATACCATGGGACTGCTAAAAAAGAGGCACAGCCAGGCACTAGTTCCCCAATGCTCCTATGCCCAGTTAACTGCTGGGCAACAAAGGGAAGAGGGAAATAGTATCTGGCATACACAAAAGAAACAGTATGTAATAAAATCCTATGTAACATCAACCTGCACGTTGGTGAAGAAACAGCAAAGTGTAAAAGTGTGCTAGCAGATATAAAGACCACTCCAGGTAGATCCTAGAGGGAGGAAGAGCAGTCAACATGAGCACTGCATTTCTCAGGCTTGAAGTGATTGGAACTTGCTGTAACAGCCTGTACTACTAGACTGAAGCCATCAACCCCAAGACCCCATAGGAGCACTGAAAATATGAGAACACCAGAAAAAGAATGTTACAAAAAATACCAGGAAGTGTTTTTGTAAAAGATTGAACTCTATGATTACATTTAAGAATTTTGGTATAAAAAGATATAAATACAAATAATACAAATATATAAATAAAACATATAATAAAAGTATGAAAATATATAATATATTTAAAAATATTTGGGCTTATGGTTTCCTTGTCATCCTGTCCTTTAATAACTGATTTTGGTCTAATTCAACTTGTTTTACAATATTTACAATTTAAATTATACTAAAAGCAAATTATTGTATTTACATATAATATCCTTTTCACATACAAGACCCTCACCTCTCTCCTGAAAGCACTCATGTACATGGATAAAGCCGAAAACAGCGACTTAGCCAAACATTAGTAGAAGTTGTTCTGAATACATTTGAGTAGAACACACTTTAAAATCTAAAACAATAATAATTCTTTGTTGCCTTTGGTGATAAAAAGCAGGTTCAGCAAAAGAACATACATAGTGCCCCAAACATGCTTCTGAATTGCCTCAGGAAAGCTAAGGATCACAGTAAGACATTAATAAATGTTTGTATGTTTTATCAAACTTAACAGGTGTTTTTCTCTATTAAAAATCCAAAAAGTGTTAACAATACAGAAATATGAGTGCATAAGCAATGAATTTTCTATGCCTTTCATATTCCTCACTCTGATTTTTTTTACTTGTAAGTAAATTTAGTAACATCTCTAAATATAATGCTCCTTTAATCCAGCATTTGAACAAATCTCGTGATGATATACTCCCTAGAAAGAAACACAGAATTGTAGAATATCATGATTTTAAGGGACCCACAAGGATCGTTGAGTCCAACTCATGGCCCTGCACAGGACCATCCCAGGAGTCACGCCCTGTGCCTGAAAGTGTTGTCCAAATGTTTCTTGAACTCTGTCAGGCTTGTGCTGTGAGTACTTGGAGTCTTTTCCAGTGCCCAACCACCCTCTGGGTGAAGAACATTTTCCTGATCTCCAACCTAAACCTCCCCTGACACAACTTCAGGCCATTCCCATGTCACTGTCACCAGAGAGAAGAGATCAGTGCCTGCCCTTCCTCCCCCTCACCTCACGGAATCTGTAAAAGCAGTGAGGTCTCCCCTCAGTCTCCTCCAGAATGAACAGAAAAAGCGACCCGTATATCCTGTTCAGGTACAAAAAAACTTGTATCTGAACATGAGAAGTTGCATTTTTTCACTTGGGCAGAAAGAGGCTGAAAGTACAGTTTAGAAATGCAACAACCCCCCGCATTTTCCAAATCCAGTTGCAAAACAAATAAAACCAAACTGGGAGAAATCTATAATGTAACACAGCAACTCAACAGCCGACTCAAAACAGGTAAGGAGCTCCTCACGGGTTACAGCTGCTTCTCCAGTCTATAAAAACACACTTCACAGTGAGCAAATTTATTCTGTTTCTAGATGTGCTAAACCTCGGTCTTAGCCAGGAAGTAACTTGACACCTGCAATGTAGCTGACGCATGCTAGAGAATGTCAAAGAATGCATTGTGTAAAGCTATCTTCAACCTGAAGCATATGTTTTACTAGATTACTAGATTCAGATTTCTTCTCTGTTGGGAAGGGAATTAATTTTTAAAATACTAGAAGGATACCAAATAACCACCTCACTTCTCACCAGCAGAGGTGGTCCCATGATACTATGTATGATAGAGAAAACATCTCCAAGATAGGACAAAGGTGACAGCAGGAAAATACTTTTACATCCTTATAGCAAGCAGCTTTTTGGGAGAAACTTTTAAGTTAGCATGAATAGTATGTGTATAGCAAAACCCAGCTATTTAATATTCTGCTTTTCACATGCAAAAGCCCTCAGATGGTTTTTAAATTTAGAATTTATTTCCATTCGATGCCATGACCCATATGACCACATATCTCTCACCAATATATATGATACTTTATGTGTAGAACTCTTTCTGTCATTCTCCTTCTCTTCAGGATTACAAGCTAGTTGATTATGCTGGTTCTTTTTCACAGGTACATAATGTCATAGAAACGTCCTCTCATCTCCTGTCTTCCTCCTGCTTCTCCAGCACAGTTTTTTTCCTCAAAATTTTTAGGTATGTCTACAGAAATGGTCTAATTTCTCTGTGACCCTTAAACTTGTATTTTAGGGATAATTCTTAATGTAAAGGAACTACACTGCCAAGAAGTACTCAGAATAACGCATGTGTATATTAAACTGTATCTACAGCTACCACAGAACAGTTATTAGCCTTGTGTGAAATAGCACTAGACAACATAGGTTTTACTGCTATTAATAAAATTTCTTATTCATTACATGATACAGGAGAGGCCATAATTTTTAACTAGCCTGACTTTCTGCAGTGTTGAGACAGCTGTTGTGGATAAGATCAAGTACAAAGCTTTCCTGAATATTTCAGATTTTTCTAGGCACCTCTTTTGTCCTTTTTAGAATAAGGATGACAAGTTTATCTGTAAAATAGATATTATGCTTAGTAACACTGTACTGTCAGCATGTGATTAAAAACAGAGGATTACATTCTCTCTAGCACTTCCATAAAAGGCTTTAACTCCTAAGTCTAGTAATATATAAGATTTAGGCTTCCTAAACAGTTCAAATATGTTTGTGAACTATAGTAAATGGAAAAAAATTCCCCAAAATTTTAGGTGCTAAACTGAATACTCATGTCAATATTACTATTAAACTAGAGGGGGAAAAAAAGAAATTATATATAGTACAGGCTGATATCTGTTGATGACTGCATGACTGACTTCAGTGTTACTGGTTAAGACTTTCTAGTTTAGTTTTGACTAGTTGACAGAAAACCTTCAAACTGACAGTATTCAACACTTCTATTAACAGTAGTCATGATATCTCATGCCTCTCTTATAACAGCATTCACAAAACTGCAGAAGCTCCTTCTGAGCTGCATATATGTGAATATTTTTAATGAAAAAACATTGTGGAACATGAAGACATAACTGACAAGTTATGCAAACTCTGGCTTGGATTACACAGAGGAAGAATCACAGACAGATTTTGCTGGATTGTAGACAGAGGACTTTGCTAAACTTTAGCTTGCAATAAAATTGTAAGTCTAACTTGGCATATGACACAAGGTCTTTAAATTCAGAATTTTATTTCACAATATTGTTTTTCAGTACTCCTAGAGAATCTGGGATGATGTACAATCTTTCCAGTTGGGTTCTTACCTGATTAAGTTAATTTTTAAAGTGTTCTATATTTCTCACATCCTCATTGAAGCCTTCCTTATCTGAATAGCTACAAAGAATTGCTTATAATGGAAGGGAAAAGGCAAGGAATGGATGGAGTGTGGCAAGAAAAAAATGATACAACACATATCTGAACTACTGTATTTCAAAGCACATAAATAAACAGATGAAACCTAGAAATACCTACATCAAATAATTACAGAACTGTTTTCATTAATATTTCTGTTTATGAAATGCATTAATAATAACTAATAGTTAATTCTAAAGATGTTATGTTCAAGCTACTTAGCATTTATGGGTTTCAATCTTTTAATTTCTTCTTAATTCACAAAAGCCAACACTATTATACCTATACTATTCATGATCATGAGTCTATCAATCTCTGAAACCTTTACTTTAGAAATCACACTGACATTAGGAAGAGAACATGTGAAGTCAAAGGTAATTCTTAATTTCTTGTCAAGATTTACATTTAAATGGTAAACTTTACTGTCAGATTAACTGTAAAATTTAATCATTATATTTAAGTATAATTAGATGGCTATTATTGTAAAGGTGCTTTGCAGGTTTTTTTTTCCTTTAGACTGGTTAAAGTCAACCACATATTTTAGAAAACATTATTGCAACTTGTGAGCTGAGGATAGGTATGTAAAGTTTATTCATTACACTGATAAATAGTATAAGTCAAGACATGCAAAACACCAAGACATAGCACTAGGAAAATAGCTTCTAGCAGACTTGAGGAAAGTCCCAGGGTGACTTTATCAATCCTTCTTCTCATCTAGTTTTCTCTGTCTTTCTCATACAATCTCAATACGGCTCATTAAGTTCAGAATCAAAATGAATGTTGATCAGAGATGCTTTCTGAACAAACTAGTCAAAAACTTATCAGGGCAAAGGCTGAAATAAAAAGTCATGCATTGTCAGCTGCATCTTCAGTGCATCTGCTATCAGCTGCTTTCCTCAACTGTGTGGTCATGCTCAAAAAGAGTACTTCATGTTGTTCCTACTGTCCCACATGACATACATATGTTATCCGTATGATGACAAAGTACTAGACATTATTAGCAGTTTTGGTATCTAAAACAATTACACATTTCCAGGCTTTTAGAAACTTCAAAATTTTAGAGTTTTTGTGTACAAGATAAAGGTTTTCATGTCATCATATTTTAAAATTAATCACAAAACCAGGAAAGAAGACCTTAATTTTTTGTTCCCATTTTTCTGTCATCTGTACCTCAAAGCTTCATGTTGGGAAGATTCATGAATAAAATGAAAGGAGTTGTTTGCAAAGCAGTCAAAAAACATTAATTTGTAAACTGCAGACAGTTTTTACAATTGTTGTTGCCAAAGAGCTGTTACTGAGAAAGAAAGAAAGCCCCGTGGGGGCAAAAAGCTCCAGTAATTACTCCTTCTCTTAAAACTGTACTATTTTGTAATGTCAAAAGAAAAAAATATATACAGTTAATAGTTCTCCTTTCTTTCTGGTTTTGGTATTTTACTTAGTTGGTTGTTTACTTGCTTGCTTGTTTTTTATTGAAGTTTTATTTTGGAAGTGCTTCACTTGCACTCCTGGATACTGACATCTCTGGCAGGAAGAAACTCAAGACACTAGTACTTAGCATAGTACTGATGCATATCAAATAGGCAGAATAGGTTTATCTGACCCAGGATCAGAGATCAATGATTCACAAGAAAATGTAGAAATTATTTAGTGATGATTATTATGCAGGAGAGACACTTTTTCTTTCTTCTTGTAAAAGATGGGAATAACTTTATTTTTAGGGGAAGCAGAGAACATCATCAATTCACCTGATATTAAAAACCCCAAAAGGTTGAGAAGTCTGAAAACTCACATTTATTCCAATTTACAAATCCTCCAGATCATTCCTATTACACACATCTGATATGTGTACGTTATGCATACACTTGATATTTATAACTCAGAGCCATCAAGCAAAAAATACAAGTCCCATAGTTTCATGGCGCTACTCTAAGAGCAGTAACATTGCACATCACACATATGTGTATGATGTATTTAGATGCCTTGTTGAGCCTTAGATCATATCAGTATTAGGCTGATTAAGGTAATTTTCTCTTTCAGTATTAGTTTATACTCCTCAGAAGTTTTCTAGAAACAACATCAGGTCATTGAAATTTTTTAGAATAAGCAGTTACCTGGGGTTTTTTGTTTTCTGTTTGGTTTGTTTTTGTTTTGTTTGTTTGGTTTTTTTTAATAGATATATGGGTATATTGTGTATGAACGTATTTGTTTGACAAGCAGCCACACACACATTCCAGAAAATTCATGATACTAGAAAACCTGATCACAGATATGTTCTATGCCAAAAAGCAGTAAGACTCAGTGTTGTACAATTGATTCTCTGCCCTGCTGCTACTTTCACCTCCATTTCACTTAAGATATTTGTATTAATTTTTACTCAGAATTTTTATTCTGTCCACAGGTCTTTTTCATCTTGACTCTTTCTTCATCTCCTTTCAATTTAAGCTGATTCATTCTTCGTCTTGGATGTGTTATTGTCTCCCAGGACATTGACTCTGGACAGGAATTTTTGCTAAGGATGTTAACAATCTAGGTGACACCCAAACTGATGGATGTGAATAACTAGCCAGACCAAACTGTATGACATTTGATGGACTTCTCCTCCTGCTTGTGATCAAATAAAGCAGAAAGTGAGACAAACTATAACAAAAGAGACTCATTTCACACACTAGTTTGAAACAAATGATTTTCTCCATGTAAAAAACCCAATTTTTGTTATTTACATTACTAAATGCAGTGACCATTTTTCCTATTGTAAATGAAAGTAAAATTTAATTAGTATTTTATAAATTCTACCTTTCACACTGAGAAAAACAAACACTATCAGCTATGAAACAAACACTGTGAACTACCTTTAGAAGCCCAACTTTTCTTTCACTGCTAATTTCATTTGCAATGATTACCAGCTCTCTGTATGTGTGCTTAAATTTCTCATAAAAAAAATCCCTCAAAACACAAAGCCCACCATCACTTAGCTTCTAACAAGAATAATCTAAAACTTTCCTTGTTTCACTGATAACCCTCACAACTAGCTCTTTTCTGTGATGTTCTACGTGGCTGTACTTCAGTCTCATCATTTCCTCTAAATCTTTTAATCATCTTCTGCTGTTTCCCGCTATGGTTTGGGGTTTTTTTTCTTTCTCCATATGCTGCAGAGCAAGTTCCCTGTCCTTAATGAGAGACAAAACCAGCTATGTCAGAAGTCTTTACAGATTCATTTATCTAAAACATTTCAAAATAATTACACAGATAAGGTATATTAAAAAATACAGACAGTATAATAAATTAATTTTTTACACTGACTTTCAATGGTCAGCTAGGACAAGTCAGAAATACAACACTTAGCACTAGTGGCCAAAATATTAGTATAAATTTAGGACTCAAAGGTCTAACACCCTAATTCAGTATACTCCTCCAAACCAGAAACTGATGCTGCATAACAAAAATATTGAAGGTAATTTTAAAGATCAGCATCACTGAAACCACTATGGTTAGACCTACATCTTCTGGACCCAGAGGGTATAATGTATTTTAATTCTGGACTATATAATTATAATTTTACTATAATTTTAGCTAATTTCTTCTCAGTTTCAATCAATTTAAAATTTTAGTGGAACCACAATAAATAGAAAAACAGGGATTAAGTAATCTAGATCAGTTTGGCATCTCTCCTTTGAAATGTCACATGATTATGCTTTTGGTTCACAGAATTCTAGTGAACATTTGTCTTCAAAGACCACTGCAAAAGAGATTCTTTCATCTCAACATCAAGAACAAATAATGTGGATTCCTTAAAAAATGGCTGTACTCTATGCACAGGCCTTAGCAAAGTGACGGGGAATTCAATGAACAGGTAACAGTACCCAGATCAAGAATTCTCTGTATTTACCTAATACTTTTGATACTGAAATTAAAATAGAAACAACAACTAGCACAAGTGAAATTGGAGAGAATGCAGCAGCCAGGCAGGGCCCTGCTATTTGCTGTAAAACAGAAAGCTACAAAGTGTTATTTTTCAGTTATGTGACAGCAGTGCTTGTCTAAGAGCAGACAGAAACAGGAGAAAAGAGACAAAAAACCCAGTGCAATAAAGTCTTTGCTAATACTCTGAAAGTATCTAATTCATCTTTAGAAAAAGTAGATTCATTGTCACAAGACAGTTGTCATCACAACTGAACAGCAACCATTTTACCAGGAGAAACACTTACTCTCCAGAAGAAAAAATCAAGCTTGGGTGATTTCCAAGAGCCTTGAAAACCTTGGCAGCTAAGCATTTGGCATCTAAGGTCTTGGCAATGGTTAATCAGCCCTTGAGGTTATGGCGTGCTGCCATTTCCCAGCTCTTGGACAAGATGAACGATTTGGATTGTGTTGTGGGAACACCAAGATCATAAAATTTATTTAGGCAGAAAGGATGTTTTTTGGACTTATGGACACCTTTCCAAGTGCTTATTCCATTTGAGAATAGTCATTCGAGGTCCAGGTATAGTAATAAAACCCCAAAATCTCTAACAAAGTTTTTAAAATGGTGGTAAAAGTGGAATTGGACAGATGGAACAAAGACAAAGCTGGCAGAAAACTGAGCATACTTCTTTATGGTTATTTTAAATAATATTGAGAACACATACCAAGAAAAGACTGGGCAAGGACACAAAGAAAGAGATAAAGACTGGCAGAGGCTCACAGTAATAGTGTTAAATAATAAATGCACACTGCTAGTCACAGAACATCATCTTTTTCAATAAATCAGAACATGGGCTGGACAAAAGGGTTTCTGGGTGTCTGTCGTTGTACCCAAGAACTATGTCTGTATTTTTCTTTATTCGGAAGCACATGAAGACTTTTTGCAAGCAAACCATTGTAATTCTTTTGTGTAAGAGAAGAAAAATATCCTTTTGATTATGAGTGCTTTCTGTATTGTCCAGTGATAGCCCAATTTTCTCTTATTAGAGTATATTGGAGGATTATGAATCAGCCTGTAACGGTAGGTAGATCTGTATCTATCAATTTATCATCTGCACTTTTAATTTTTTTTTAAATTATTATTTTTGTATTAGGTAGTATTGAGACTGAACCAGAGACCTCCTTCTTAAAAGTGGCAAAAGAGTCAGTCCTGCTCAATTCCAGGGATTTACCTTCCGCAAAACCTATTGATTGTATGTAATCTATTGGGAGAATATGAAGACCACCAGATTGATGGAGCACACTTCAGAGTTAACTAATCTCCCCAGCAAACAGGTTCAGAATGTGCTGGGCTGGAGGGGATCCACAAAGACCATCGAGTCCAGCTTCTGGCTCTGCACAGGATTACCAAAGAATTGGCATCTTAAGAGTGTTTTTCAAACACTTCTTGATCAGCAGGTAGAAGCAACACCTGGATCTTGCCAGCTGTAGAAGCTCTTCCTCAGCTTTATGAATACAGGCTGGGAGAGCTGAATCTTCTCAGCCTGGAGAAAAGAACACTCCAAGGAGCCTTTACAGCACCTTTCAGCACATAAAGGGGTTTTACAAGAAGGCTGGAGACGAACTTTACACAAGGGCATATGGTGATAGGACAAAGCCTTAAGTGAAGGACAACAGGTTTAAATTAGACATTAGGAATAAATTCTTTACTGTAAGCATGGTGAGGCACTGGAAGAGGTTTCCCAGAGAAACTGCGGCTGTCCCATCCCTGGGGGTGCTCAAGACCAGGCTGGATGTGGCTCTGAGCAGCCTGATCTAGTGGTAAGTCTGTTCTCAAGGCATGTGGGGTTGGATCTAAATCTTTAATTCCCTTCCAACATTAACTATTTTACTGTTCTATGGTCTCACCCATGGACCTAACAGTATGCAATGGATGCTATCATCTTCCTCCTGTGAAACACTGTGGACGCAACTCACACAACAGAGGCAGAAACTGACTCTCATATATCATGCTACCAACATCTGTGCATGCTGGCTTTACGATATGTTTCAGATTTCTAATGATAAATCTTGAATGCAATCTGAAGTATAACTTGAATTGAGTGTGCAGAACGTGAAAAAACCTCGGCAGGAACATTGATTAACAAAGCTTAAAATGGGTTAGGACAAACAAAGCATTCTGCATAGTAAAAGGAAAGGAAATATGAGATGTTGGATTAAATCAGATGACCAGATTTAACCCTACTTGGTGTGAAAAGACGCTCTTCTATGAGGCAGAAACATAGGGATCCATCCAAAGAAAGATTTAAAAACAATTTCCACTAAAAGTTTAAGACATGGTAATGAAGATTTTAAAACTCATCCTTTAATGCCCTGAGGAAATGTTCATCCACTAAATAATTCTACAGACTTTTATGGAAGCATTTACCAAGATGTTTGACCCAAATCCCAAGCTCCTGTTAGGTTGTGCTGTTTAACAGACTGGCCTGCCAAGATTCTGGTTTCTGTTAATTATCCAGAAAATTATCTAGCAGATCTAGTCAAAGAAGCTATGGGATAGGATGACATATGTTTTTGTTTAAACTTATTGGCTTGACAGTGACTTTCACTGTAGTTATTTTCTATATGGCTGTTGATAACAATCTATTATTTTGCAGAAACTAAATAAATGAAGAGAACATTTACAATAACAAAGGAAGTTGAAGTAAGTGCAAAACATTTTTTCTCTATTACTCTACCTGTTTAATGAGTTAGATAAACTAATGGTTTGGCAATCATCATAAACTATACTGATTCCAGAACTTTACAAAATACTGAACTTCAGTCAGCAAATTTTCTGTCTTGCCTGATACAGTAGTGCCTTCTTATGAATCTGGCCATATTTTCAAAATAACTTATAAAATCCACAGCTGTGCTGGTGATACACACGAAATGTTTAAAAATATTTTTTAAAATAATGTGTTAAATGTTTGAATATACTGACATTTATACTGTCATACAGGGACCGGGAATGATCAAGTAAGAAGAGGAAAGTTCTACTCTTGATGTTAGGCTTCAAAATTAAGAAAAAACATTCCTGCCATGAAAGATGCAGTCTTTACTCTCTGATTACAGAGCAGAACTTGGACCAGCTGTTTAGTGATTCTTCATTTCTTGAAATCCCCATATTTAATGTCTTTTCTGAAGTGACAGTAGAATTTACCCAAGCTCCTTCCTTTTCTTCCTTCCCTACCCACAACATTTAAATACCAAAACACGGAACTAATTTTAAAAATTTACCTAAACTAGCTAGGAGATACACATTTAAAAAAATGGCAGTATCTTTCAGAAGCAACTACTACCATCAAGGCTGCAAATTGCACATAAAATTTTAAGCAAAACTTACTATTAGGATTTGTGAAAGTATCTTGTGTAGTATGAGAATGTGAGCTAGTCTTACAGCATTGTTACACTGTTTTGAAGCCTCTTCCAAAGGAGGCTTCTTCCACGAAGGAAACGTATAGGGAGAAGACTGATAAAATATGAATACTCTCTGACTCACACTCCCCCACTTGGGTAACTTACACCACTGAATTGTGTACACTTGCTTCACAATGACTTTAAAAAGGTTCTTAATTGACAAGCTTTTCTGGATGGCAGCAATTAAAGAAACACACAACTATAAATGCAATTATAAAAATGCCATTCTGAATGTTTGTAACACTGTATATTTGGACTTCACTAGAGGAATTTCTTTAACATGAAAGAATTGTTGTTCTGCAGCATTCTCTCTAAGCCTTTTGTCTCTCAGGATAGTGTGGTATAGTTTTGCAAGATGGAAAAAACACAGTAATAGGTCTGAATCTTGTTTGTCAGAGAACAATTTTGACTTAAGCTTCAATGCCGTACACTGAACTACTTTAAACAATGAAGTGTACAGCTTGTGCTGGACTCATCTCCCAGAACAATGATGGATACTTAGCTGACCAGCTCTAGCCTTCATTAGCAGAATGTGCATTGGAAGAACTGTGGCGAAAGCAAAGTCACCTGCTGAGTTCTGATTTCTTGTTTGTACAGGAAAATTCAACGACCTGTAGTGCATCAAAGGCAGAGGCATTGAGATATTACGACATTAGGAAAAAAAATTATTCTCCAAGAATCTTTTCTCCTTTTGTCTTTAATATTCTCATTTGATTTTCTTGCACTAAGTAAGGTTATGATCTGGGAACTTTTAAAAGTCAGACATTGAAATGGAGAAAGAAAAGCTATAGACTTACACCAAAGGAATACTTTATCATATTCATTAAAAAATAATTTCTGTGCATTTAGTACACCATGTGAAGACATTCCAGCTTCCTCATAATGGCTTTGTTTAACAGGTAACTCAAATACATCTGAATGCATAGTCAAAATGTCTTCAAGGAGTTAAACAGATTTTAGAGCAGTCTATTTGATTCCACATCATTATAAATAATATATGGACAAAAAATAAAACCCCAAAGCCTTCTTCCTCCTTTTCATCAAATGCAGTAGGGGGCAGAAATCCTTTCTTAAAGTAATTATTTTATCTACATCTGTATTGCTAATTACAGTATAAGTCCCTAACTCTCAACTCTGAACCCATGCTACACAGCAGGAATATTAGCAACTTTTAAAATAACATTGTTTCTTTTAAAATTGTTTTGCTTATGAAGAATTTGAAATTAATATCACACCAAGTTTCTGAAATAGAACCTATGCTGTGTGCCCTCATAAAATTGAACTGCACCTCTACAAAGAAAGTTTGAATTTAATTAATGGAAGTCAAGACATGGAGAGGAGCACCTCAGCAGTGCTGTCCTATAAACATAGTTGGAGAAGCAGGTGAGCTGTGAAATGTTTTTCCCTGTAAACTACACCACCAGATGCTCATTCATACTGGCAGTCCTGGAGCCTCAGGACAGATGCCCCAAAGAGGCTCATCTGTGAGCTCAGACCAGGCTGTTCAGGGCTTCACCCAGCTGACTTACAGCATCCCCAGTGATGGAGACTGTCCAACCTGCTTTGGGCCTGGGCCGCACCCAATTGTTCTGGTGGGGGGAAAAAAAAAAAAGAAAATGGGCTTTTCTTTATCTCCATCCTAAGCCTCTGGTATTTCATTTTGTGCTGCTGTCTCTCACACTCCCACACACACTGCTGTGAAGAGCACAGCTGTACCTCCCTCACCCTTCCAGTGGTGCTGAGGATGCTGCTGCATGCCCCTGCAGCCAACCCTTCCCTAGCTGAACCAGTGCCAATGCCACAGCCTCTGCTCACAGGGAAAGACTCCAGCCTCACTGGCCTCCCCTCAACTCCTGCCTGTCATTTTCTCTGTATTTTTAAAGTATTACAGTGACCAAAGGTGTAACCTGTAAGCCAGATGTGGTCTAACAAGCGCTGCACACAGCAGGAGTAATTCCTGCCTTGATCTCTGACGGTCATGGTTTGCACAGCCACAGAACATTGTTGCATTTCTTTGCAGAAATCCTAGATGTTATTCAGTTATATGAGGAATAAGCTGGTTTTCTTGAATAGCTATATATCCAAGGGTCTTATAAATTAGCTACTGAAATATTAGCACAAATATCCTGTTTCCTAAATATACAGTGAGTTAAAATTTCTGTTTACTTAGAAACACTCTGCTCTAACATAAAATTTACATTCAGCAAGTTGGCTGTGACTTACAACAAAGAAATAATTAAAAAGAATACTTTTAAGAGGTGTGTTTTCTTTTGACAATACATCTGGAAATAATTTATTAAACTGTCAAATTGTGGTTTTTTGTTGTTTTTTTTTTTTTTTTTTTTTCAGGGCACCATTAAAGAAATCTATTCTTTCAACCATTTCTTCAAGAAATCACTTTATCTGAAATAGTGTACCTCAAGAGATATTAAAAACAATGGCAATGTTATATAGTGTAGGTCTAGTTATCATGTTTTATTATTTGGCAGCTTAATATTTATGTAGGCTATAAGTGCCATAAATAATTGGACTAAACTAATGGTCTTCATTTTAATGGAATTCGGTTTTGTATTTTTGGGGGGTTATTGTGTGTTTGTTTTTTATGTTTGTTTGGGGATGTTTTGTCCTCAGAGCCATTTATTTAACTTATTTATTTATTTATTTATTAGAATAAGAGGCAGAAATGTTAGGTGCTTGCTATCAAAACTGTTCTACCATCATGTTATACAATTTATGAAACTGTCTTTGCACAAATATTTCTTAAGAACATAAACCAGTCTCCTTATGGGAACCAAAAAGACCTTAACTTACTATATCTCTTATTTCAATGGCCAAGATTGGATACAGAGATGAGTGTAATAGCACAAATACATCATGAACCTTCTTCAATTTATTATTCCCAGCACTGAGTCTTAAAGATCCAGGACTTGTTACATTTGTGCACTCTTATAAAATACACTCTAGTGTACTCCTAGAACAGAAATGTGGAACTATTCCATGATCTTTTATTTTCTGTAGTTTCCATTATAGATTTATAATCCTATATCTGGAAATTACATAAATATCTGGAATTGCTAGAAGTTGGAGAAAGCTCAAGTACAAATAACTGAGAATACACTTTGTTGTTAGCTCCCCTAGGTGTTTCACATTCATCACTTCTCCCTAATCTCACAATTGCTAACTCATAGAAGGTGAGTTAAAACCCTTTATAAAATTAGTATTTACTGACCCTCTCACAGTTGACAATGTACTTGCCTTGACAGAAATAAATGTATGAAATGAGAATGGACAGAATTTAAAAAAAAAAAAAGAAAAGAAAAAAAAAAAAGAAAAATCAAAAGTGCCTAAGTGGCAATAAAATAAATGAAAAAAGAAATCATGTGTTTGTGATGCCATTTCCAAAGGATGATATTCTAGTTCCCACTTTGCTTTACAAATGCATGCTTATATTGCCAAATTTCATGGAAATGAGCAGCACAGCCATTTAAAAGACATAAAATAAACATTCTTTTTATTACAGTGAAATGCAAATATCAAGTCTTAACAAGTAAATCTAGGGTCTGTAATTTTAAAACAGCAATAACAATAACCTCAGGCTATGTTTTTATTTTGTGGTTGACTTTATGAGAAGCAACTGTTATTTTTGTGTGGCACTTCAATGAGTCAGAGGCACGCTCATTCCAGTTAGAACACTTGCACTCTGGCAGTACTCATGATGGAAAGTCGATGATCATCGGTCAATCCAATCATACTGTCCATCACTCTGCTGGTGACAAGGTTTTAACCTATCTCAAATTTAAATGTCAGTGTTTACAGAAACATTTCTCAGAAAGATTACATCTAAGAAAGACAACAAGTTAACCCCATGAGAAAATTCTGTAAGTAGAAAAGCTCTAACAGATTCCCACAAAGCCCAGGTAATTATACTGCAAGTTTCTAAACAGACAGTTAGAAGATAGCAACGAATGCTTTGCCTATCTATGGCTGCCCTTTCACAGTCACGCAAAAATTCAGTTTCATTTTAGAAGACAGGAGTTTACAGACAGACCCAGTGTCCATACCAGTCTTGAAGAAGCAAAGAAGACATAATTCCCAAGAAATTATGTCCCTGAGATAGATAAGGCATCTTTGTCTCAGTAGATGAAAAGTATTTATTGATTTTATTTCCTCAAATATAAATCAATATAAGCAAGAAAGACTTATATTGGATTGTCGTTTCCAGTTGGGACTAAACTGATGTAATAAAATAAATCTGATGGAAGTTTGCAAGCTGTCTATAACTGAATACCTTAAAACAACAAAACCAATGGTGAAACAGTTTACATTTGGGACTCATAATGGAGAACAATGTGTAAATTTGTTTAGAATATTCTTTGGAACAGGTAGCATATTTGAATTAGTAGCCAAGAAAGAGTAAAATATCCAAAACTGTGTTTTATACTCCACAGAATTCCACACCTACCAGTTAAAAATTATTTTTCAAACATTCACTTAATGTCATTTGAGACATGCTGAAACTACAGAAACACCTGGAGAGATCTTACTTCCACATCTGGGACAAAATAAAAACCTAATAAATTTATTACAATGCCGGTAATGTTAAGAGTGGGCAATTTATTTTGAATTCATTGCAAATTAATTCTACCAGCAGCAAAAATAGAGAAAATAGAGCAAGAGCTATTAAGCACTTACCTAAATTTGTTATCCATTAATGTATTATTATGTTATGCTATAAAACAGCATATACAAGAATGGAAAGTTTTTCCCTAGCAAGGGAAAGACTAACTAGACTAACTAGTTCTGCCATGGAGTAACCCTCAATCAATCAATTTCAACAGAGTTCTTAATAGATTTAGTACATAATTTGCCTTAATAAAATATGACCATTTCTTTCACTTGTTTTAAGGAGATGGTAAATCATGAGAATAATCAATATGCTTGAGATAATTAAGAAAATGTGGGAAAAAAATATAAGCAACATTAAGTTAAAAAAAGTAAGAATAATTTAACATAATCTAAATAAATAACATGGAGTTTTTAAACACCGTTCTAGTGGTATTTCAAAATATGAACACTACCACTTGACTACAGGTCTATCATCAGTATTTAAGATTTGACCAATATTTCTTTGAAATATATAAATATTTGGTAATGAAGAAGAAAAAAAGGACACCAGGAAATGGAAGTCCTAAAAGATCAAACCTCCAAGATCCTTTATTTTAATTACTAAAACAGTCAATTTGTTTTAAAACTTGGCTTATTTCAATTATATGTATTTACATCTTCTGAGCACCTGGAAGTAACTATGCTACCAAGAGAATGTATGTGTGTTTCCCTCTTACAAGCAGAGGTAAATTAAATATAATGTATTTAGAGCTACTGAAAACCACTTATTTATGGATTCTTGTCTAAACTATTCTTCCTGCTTCCAGTTCACCTGAAAGAAAAACATACCAATCATGATGACTTATCTACAAAGTAGAAGTAAACATATGTTTCAGACATCAGAGTATAAAACAGCCTACATTAGTAGCTGAATATGAAAGCTAACCTCTTCTTAGTTAAGTTCAGCCTCTACCTTTACTTTTTGCTCTGCCTTGTAATATGAAATTGCAATAAACCTGTCCATGAGGCTACCTGCTTTATCTTAGTGTTTTTAACCTAAAAATCCAATCTTAACAACTGATGTTCTATTGCACCCTTCTCCTTTTCTCATATGATAAAATCAGTTTCAGTAAATTAATATAGTGGAGAAGACAGACTCAGAACAACACAAGGTAATTAGGCAAAGGTGAGTTGAAAATGAAGGCTGGAAGAATGCTATTGCATGTACACAATCACAGAACCAACCAGGCCGGAAAAGTCCAACGTATGACTGAACACCTCCATGTCAACTAGACCAGAGCACCAACTGCCGCATCCAGTCCTTCCTCCTTTCTGAAGGCTGACCTTTCTGAGATCTAATCACCCTTTCTGTGAAGAATTTCTTTCCCATGTCCTTAATCTCCCTGGGCACATCTTAAGATTCTGTTCTCTTGTCCTATTGCTGACTGCCCCAGAGAAGAGGCCAACCCTCAGCTGGCTACACACTCCTTTCAGGGAGCTGTAGACAGTGATAAGGTCCCCCCTTGAGGCTCCTCTTCCCTCAGGTGCTTTTCTGCCAGGGCAGCTCTTCAGTCACTCTGCCCCAAGATAGTAATGGTGCCTGGAGTTGCTGTGGCCAAACTGTAGACTCAGCACTTGTTTGTGCTGTAGCTCACACCATTATCTCTGCTCAGCTGTCTAGCTTTTTGGATGATCGGTCGAAGGATCGGTGTCACAGTGAGTTCCTCAATCCTTCTGGTAAAAAGGAATAATGCTGATAGGTCAATGCTGAGGCTTGTGCAATCAGAAAAAATTTGGGATTTTTGTGGGAATTTTTGACCATGAGATGATCAATTTAACACCTGGTCTACTGACACCTGATGGGATGCACCCTTCTCAGAAGTGAAAAAGAGTTCTAGCATACTAGAACTACACCAGAGAGGAGCTAGTGCAGCTTGTTGATAGAGATCTCAACTAGCTTGGTATAGGACTGTATCAGCCCTACTAGCGATGAACAACAGGATGGTGTGCCAAAACTCGTGGGAACAAGCACTAATGGGATCCTTGCAGGAGCTTCAGGAGGTGTTAGCTACAATGCAGCACACCTGAGATGTTTCTACTCTAATGCCCACAGCATGAAGAACAAGATGAGCTTGGCCCAGCCCCAGAGATTTGACATCACTGGCATAAGTGAAACATGGTGGGATGAGATCTGTGATTGGAGTGCCCTGTTGGATGGTTACAGGCTCTTCAGGAGGGACAGGCAAGGAGAAGAGGCAGAGGGGTGGCACTGTACATCGCAGAAGGCAATGTACAGAGCTCATTGTTAGCAATGGCACAATTGAGAGTCTCTGGGTAAGAATCAAGGGGCAAAAAATTAATTCATATGTCATCCTGGGAGTCTACTATAGCCCTTCTAGTCAGGATGATGATGAAAATAAATCACTCCTTTGAGGAACAAAGGGATACTTCCAGGTCAACTGCTCTTGTCATTCTGGGGGACTTAAGCTTGCCAGAAATCAAATGGGACCATCATACAGCTGGTATAACCCAGGAGAGAAGACTCCTCAGAAGCCTGGATGATAACTTTATGGAACAATTCCTAAGGGAGCCAGCTCAGAAAGCTGCCCCCCATGATCTGATGCTTGTCAACAGAAAGGATCTTAAGAGTAAAGGGGAGACTGGCAGCTGACTTGGCCACAGTGACCACAAAGCGATCAAGTTTAAAATCTCTCTTTACAGGAGGAAAAGTGCAAGCAAAACCTCAACCCTGGACATGAGGAGTGCAGACCTCAAGATGCTCCGGGAATTAGTGAGTAAATTCACCTGGGAAAATCCTTTTTGCAGGTGCTGGGGTCCATCAGTGCTGGTCAATCTTTAACCATCACCTCCTAAGGGCATAGGAGCAGGCAATTCCCAAATAATAGAAGCCAAGCAGGTGAGGCAGAAGGCCAGCTTAGCTGAAAATGGATCTTTTGGAGATAAGGAGGAAAAGGAAAGTGTGTGCCCAGTGGAAGCAAGGTCGGGTGACATAGGAAGAATGCAGAAATGCTGCTCACCACTGTAGGGAAAAAAATTGTACAACCAAAGCTCAGCTGGAGCTGAAATTTGAGAGAATAGTGAGAACAATAAAAAGAGCATTTTTCAAACATGTTAATGTCAAAAAGCAGTGTAGGAATAACATTGGCCCATTACAGGATGAGGGTGGTTACCCCACAAACACAGACAAGTCCAAGGTGTTTAATGGATTTTTTGCCTTAATCTTTAACATTTCCTAAACTGGAAGACCATGATTCCAAGAATGATGAAATCCCAGCTGACCCTGAACTTCTGTGGGATCTGCTGCTTGAGCTGGATCCCTATAAATCTACAAGGCCTGATGGGATTAATCCAAGAGTCAAAGAGCTGATGTCATCACAAAGCCTCTCTTAGTGATCTTTGAGTAGTCTTGGGATTCTGGAGAGGTCCCAGTTGACTGGAAACTGGTGAATGCCCTCACAAAGAAAGAAACTACAGACTTGTCAATCTCACTTCAGTGTCCATTAAAAAAATGCAGAAGGTTATTCTGGGAGCTATTGAAAAACACCTGGAGGACAACCAACTCATGAGTCACAGCTAGTATGGCTTCATAAGGGGAAGTTCTGCTTGTCAAATCTGACCTTCTATGACAGGATAATGCACCTAGTTCATCTAGGAAAGCCAGCTGATGTAACCTTTTGGAACTTCAGCAAAATTTTGAGACTGTCTCTCATGGGATCCTTCTGGACAAAATGTCCAGCCCAGAGCTGGACATTGTGTGATGGGCGAGCAAGTGTCTGATGGGTCAGGCATAAGGGTTACAGTGAATGGGGTGACATCAGCCTGGGGACCTGTCATTAGTGGGGTTCCACAGGGCTCCATCCTTGGCTCAGTTCATCAACGTTTTAATAAATGACTTGGATTTTCATAAATGACTTGGATGATGCCTTTTTCAATCTAGAAATGAAGCAACACACTTTAGAGATAGTATTAGTTTAGGAATTAATATAAAAGTGGATCTTTATTGAAAGCATCCAGGGGCAGTTATGGAATAATGTCCCTAAAAGCCCATTCCCCACAGGGGTGTGTAAAGTTTTGTAAGTCTGGCAAACTAGCTTACTTAACAAAAGAGCACCAATTAGAAGCAGAAGTGGTGATGTAATTCCCACCCAGTCCAAGCCCCTTCTAAATTCTTATATGGGACTGAACCTCATTGATGAAAATGTGTCTGAAGCGCTGTTTGTTGGCCTTGGTTTCCAAGGAGAACGAAGATAGGATAGGGGTTGTGGAACATGTCTTGCCTTTCTGCCTAGGAAAATGTTGAAGTTAGGCTACAATAAAAAGTTACAAAGGTACAAATATATGTGTAAAGAATATGAGAATATATAAAAGAAAAAAAAGGTAAAAGCCAAAACGGCATCAGATGGAGGACTGGAAGGAATACTAAGTAAGTTTGCCAACACCATTAAATTGAGAGCAGCTGTTGACTCCCTTGAGGGCAGAGAGGCCCTGCAGAAAAATCTCTACAATTTAGAGAGATGAGCCATCACAAACCATATGAAGTTGAAAAAAGGAAAGTTACAGATTCTGCATCTGGGAGGGGACAACCCAGGATGTACAGACAGTCTAGGGAATGAGAGGCTGGAGAGC
>VWYP01020755.1:1389-24700 GCA_013400435.1 Pycnonotus jocosus
ATAGCCTATGGGGGGGGTTGGAGGGAGGGTTGTTGTGCTGTCGAGCGTACCCTCTGCTCGGGAGCTGGGAAAAAAGGGGGTAAAATTGGGAATGAAAACTGGGGAAAACACTTTTCTGGAGCCAAGCAGCTTCTGATGTAGGGGAGGATTTGGCACCGCCCCCAACCTGAGCTTCTCCCCGTTTTTTTTTTCTCCATGAACCCCATTTTTTCCTGATTTTTAGCATCTCCAAATATTTTCTCTTACCCGTTCTTCAGCTTTCCTTAAAAAGAAATTTTTCACCCCATTTCTAGGCTTGCCTCATCCCACTGCAACTCGGGTTTTCTCCATCATTTTTTTCTCTAAATTGCCACATTTTGGAATTCAATAAGCCCCAAACCGCCCTATCCCAAGTCTGGCAACACAGAAAATCACCTTCAACAATTTTGTTCCATTTTACCAAAGTTTGTGCCCAAAAGCAGCCCTGGGGAGGCCCCATTTCCCTTCAGATGAGGAGGATGGATGAAAAACAAAACCAACTGGCTTTGATTTAGACCCTAAAAACAGCCAGAGCTATGGAAAGGATGGAAAGGACACCCCAAAAGATATCACAGGGCTTTTTTTTTTTTCAACTAAAAAAAGGGATTTGCGCCACAAAACAATGTGAAAGTGAGGATTTTTGGTGGCCTTTTTTCAACAAAAGCCATTGAAAAGGGCTGGGAGATCCCCATCCAAGGCCGCTGTAGGAAAACGGAACATTCCCTGATTTATTAATGAACCCCCAATTTTTTTTTTTATCCAGAGTGAAGAAAAAATTAGGAATAGCGTTAAAGAAAGGGACGAAAGAGTTAAAGAGCAGCGATTTGGCAGTGCACGGGGAGGGGGCAAGGATGCATTGAAGGCCACATCCCCATCCCATGCCCTGGCCTTCGCTGTGGAGTGAGGGTTCCCCTAAATTTGGCGAGTCAGGGCATGTTTGTGGGGCCGAGCGCGGCGCTGCCGGGGAGGACGGACGGACGGATGCTGCATACCAATAGGTCCCATGACTTTCCGGGCTTGTTTAAGGCCTTTCTTGCTCCTGCTTCGCTCTGCCCAGCTGCTTTTCCCACTCTCCCCTCCTCTTCAATATGGGGTTTGTTTGCTGTCGATGACGGTATCCGCGTGAGGAGCTCACGGATGGGACCTCTGGGATATCTCAGGAGGGGGATGTTAAGGTATTTTGGGGAGGGAGAACGTTTTAGGGAGTCCCCTCCCCCAGAAAATCATGGTTTTTTACATTTTTTCCCTGCCTTTTTTGGCTTAAAACCAGCGATGAGGAGCAGTGCACGTGCACAGACTCCCGTGATGCAGTTTTGCATCTGAGGGGGCTTTGTCTGGACAGGAGCATCTGATGGAGATGTGATACAAAATCCTCCCCCCTGACCATTTTGGGGGGAATTAAGGTATCTTTGCAAAGCATTGCACTGATCCAAGCACTGGCATCTCTCAGTCCCCAGGCAGCTTTTGCAGGGCAATGACACAACTTTGCCAAGGGTTGCCTCCCACCCCCTGCATTTTTACCGCTCGTGTGTGCATTTTTGCAAAGGATTGCATTGATCTGGCTGCAGGAGCATTCCCCCTGCATTTTTTGGGGGGTCATAGATTAATTTCTGCAAAGGGTTGCCTCGACCCAGGTGCAGGAGACCTCCTGCCCAAGCCCTGCACATTTTGGGGGCACCACAGGCATTTTTGCAGAACCCAGCAAGAGCAGCTATGCTGTCCACATCTCCTCCTTGCATTTTCGGGGTGATGCACGCATTTTTGCAAAGGGCTGGTGACACTGACCTGGCTGCAGGAGCACTCCCATCCCCAATG
Source organism: Pycnonotus jocosus (assembly GCA_013400435.1). Taxonomy (NCBI): domain Eukaryota; kingdom Metazoa; phylum Chordata; class Aves; order Passeriformes; family Pycnonotidae; genus Pycnonotus; species Pycnonotus jocosus. The sequence continues at coordinate 3,223 of VWYP01020755.1, forward strand.
CTGCTTTGGGGCGTGATGATGTGTGTTCTCTGGGGGTTGCATTGACTCACCTCTCATGTCCAAAGCAATTTTGGGGGGTGATAATGCATCTTTGCAAGGTGTTGCATTGACCCACCTCCCATGCCCAAAGCAATTTTGGGGGTGATTCCTTGATCTTTACAACGTGCTGCATTGATCTGAGTGCAGGAAGGCTCCTACCCCTCATGCACTTTTGGGGTCACACGTGCATGGGTTATGGAACCAAGCTGGGCACCTTGGGGGTGCTCAGCACAGCTCCAGCTTGGGGTTTCCCTGTTCTCTCCACACTCAGCACCCCAGTGTGTTGGGGAAGATTATACAGGGAAACCTTATAGATATGATTGTTTGGCAGGAGATTCTGAAAATATTAAGTCTGTGAATGAAATAGAGATGGTAGTGAGTTTTGAGATGTGAGAAAGCCACCCAAAAGACAGGATATTGTGCAACAACCCTGGCCAACAAAGGAATGCCAAAGAATTTAGGGGGAAGGGGCTCCTGCCAGCGTGGCAGGAACAGGGTAGCTTAGAGATTATCTTTTAAGGTTTAGAATGTAGCCCCTATGATAATTTAGTCATTCCTATAGGCTGTATGTAAGTGTAGCAGGATTTGTGTCCCTTACCGGTTGGTTACTGCAAATTAAAATATTCAACAGAGAAAGAAATAAAACTGTAAAGAAACAGGAAACAGCCCTTCTTGATGACCCTCTCAGCTGGACACTGGCAGCTGGGAGCAGGGCTCCTTCCATCCTAAGCCTTGCATTAAACCACGTGTCACAAAAGTAACAAAGATCCTCCAAAGATCTTGTCCTGAGCGCCCATCTGCTTTTACACCGCTGTCTCTCCCCACACCCCAAGGTCTGCTGGCAGGGGTGAACATCACCAGCCCCACGCCGCTGGTGCGCGGCACGGCGGGCAAGGCGGCGCTGCTGTCGGTGCGCTACGCCAGCGCCAGCGCCGACAAGCCGGTGGTCAAGTGGCAGCTAAAGAGGGACAAACCCGTCACCGTCGTCCAGTCCATCGGCACCGAGATCATCGGCAACCTGCGGCCCGACTACCGCGACCGCATCCGGGTGCTGGAGAACGGCTCGCTGCTCATCAGCCCCCTGCAGCTGGCTGATGAGGGCGCTTACGAGGTGGAGGTGTCCATCACTGACGACACTTTCACTGGCGAGAAGACCATCAACCTCACAGTGGACAGTAAGGGCAAGAAGAACATCCAGGGTTATCCATGGAATGTCTTCCCTGAGCACATATTGGGAGGGCTTTGTCCAGCTGGGAGGTGGTTTGTGGAGTTTTAACCCCAAGCTGGTGGGGTTTTGGCATCTCTCTTCCTGCCCCCTGAGACAGGGCATCATTGTGGTTCCTCTACTTGCCCACAGTTCCCATCTCAAAGCCACAAGTGCTGGTGGCCTCCTCAACAGTGCTGGAGCTCAGTGAGTTCTTCACCCTCAACTGCTCACACGAGAATGGCACCAAGCCCACCTACACCTGGCTGAAGGATGGGCGGCCACTGAGCAACGACTCCCGCCTGCTCCTGTCCCCTGACCAGAAGATCTTGACCATCACCCGTGTTCTCATGGCTGATGATGATGTCTACAGCTGCCTGGTGGAGAACCCCATCAGCCATGGCCGCAGCATCCCTGTGAAGCTCACTGTTTACCGTAAGCCACCCGTTGTCCCCTCCTTCACTCTCAGGTTTGGCCAACCCTTGCAGATGCTTTCAGCTAAAATTTTTGGGGGGCTGTCCCCCCTCATTCCTCTCCTGCAGGTCGGAGCTCTCTCTACATCATCCTGTCCACAGGCGGCATCTTCCTTCTCGTCACCCTGGTGACAGTTTGTGCCTGCTGGAAACCCTCCAAGAAGTACGTGTGGGAATAACATGGGACACAAAGCGGGTTGTCCCATCTTGTCCCATCTTGTCTTGTCCCATCCTGTTTTGTCCCATTTCATTTCTTCCCATCCTGTCTTGTTCTGTCCCATACCATCCTATCTCATCTCAACCTGACACATCCTACCCCATCCCATCCCACACCATCCCATCCCATCCCACCCTGATCCATCTATTCTGTCCTATTCTATTCTATTCTACCACATCATCTCATCCCATTCTATCTTGTCCCATTCTATTCTAGTCTAGTCTAGTCTAGTCTATCCTATCCTATCCTATCCTATCACATCACATCCTACTACATCATCTCATCCCATCCCATCCCATCCCATCCCATCCCTCCCTCTCTCCCTGCAGTATTTGACCATTCCCTGCCACAGGCCGTTCCCCCATTGCCCCTAACCCTATGCCAGTGCTGCCCCATCCCCTCTCTCTTTCCAGGGACAAGCGACAAGCAGAGACACAACCAACCTCTGACTACGCCGAGCAGGACGAGGAGCGCCTGAAGCACGAGGGTGAGTGCCAACCCCAGCCTGGCAGTGGGTTGGGTGAGCATCAATGCTCCTGGCATGCTGAGCAGCAGCTCCTTGCTTCCCCACAGCCGAGGGCATCCCACGGAGCGGCGAGCACGAGCGCAAGAACCCCGTGGCTTTGTACATCCTTAAAGATAAGGTGAGAGCCAGTAGCACCAGTAGCGCCAGTAGCACCAGTAGCACCAGTAGCAGCGTCCCAGCACAGGGTGTCACACGTGTCCCACATTCTCCTGCTCTCGGCTTTTGGCAGGACTCGCCAGAGGCGGAGGAGGATTCACTGCCTGAGCCCCGCGGCACGGTGGAACCAGGCTACACCAGCTCGCCGGTACCAGCAGCAGGACGCTCGCCGGGACCCGTGGGCCGTTCCACTCGCCGTTACCATCGCTCGCCAGCTCGCTCACCCGCCTCGACGCGGACCCACAGGTCACCACCGGGTTCGCCGGCGCGCTCCCGCGGCGCCCCGCGGCTGCTGCGGACTGCCGGCGTTCACGTCATTCGGGAGCAGGAGGAGGCCAACGCCGTGGAGATCAGTGCCTGAGCAGGGGGGACTGTGCGCGCTTTGGTGGCAGCGTGCAAGCGAGCAGGGACACCAGCACGGCCACACTTCTGCCACCGAGCAAGCGGGGACACCGGCACAGCCCTGCTCCCACCACTGGGTGTCATTCTGCTCGGCGTAAAGTCACTAATTTCCTATTGATCCCACCCAGAGCTCCCCTCTTCCGTCCCCCATCTTCCTGGGGCATCGCTTTAATGGCTTTCTCGCCGGGACGAGTGTGCAGGGAGCGTGCAGAGAGCACACACACGTGCAGAGAGAACATGCAATCATTGCACGGAGAGAGTGTGTCACAGGGTGTGCATGGAGCATGCAGAGAGAGCGTTGGAGCACTGCACAGAGAAAGCATTCATGGAGCATGCAGGAGGGCACATGGACTGTGCACACAGGGTGCATGGGGGCAGGCACGAGGCTGTGCAGCAAGTGTGCACACAGTGTGTAAAGAGGATGCACAGGGCATGCAAGAGAGCATGTGGAGCCCATGGAGAGAACACACAGGGAGCGTGCAGCTAAGACTGCCCAGAGCATGCACAGAGTGTGTGTGGAGTGTGCAGAGTGTTCACTGAACCTGCATGGCCTCTGTGAGTGTGCCAGCACTGGGGGTGTGTTCCGAGTGTGCACAGAGTGTGCAGAGAGAGGCCATCCAGAGAGCTCCTGTGCGTGGAGCCTGTGGTGTGAACATGCACACAGCATTTGCGTGGGACATGCACACAGCCTGTGGTGAGTGTGCAAACAGCGTGAGCAAAGAGGGTGTGTGCAGTGCTTGCACGAAGCACACACAGAGCGTGCATGGTGTGTGTGGAACGAGTGTGCACAAAGTGAGCAGCTGAGTGTGCTCAGAGTGCATGACTGAACCTGCAGTGCTGGCACAGGGTATGCGTGGAGCCTGCAGTGGGTGTGCAAAGGCTGCGTGTGCTGTGCTCGCACAGTGTGTGGTGCATGTGGAGAGAGCGAGCACAAAGCAGCTGAGCATGCTTGGAGAATGCACATGCACACGGGGAGCACACACACTGCACGCCCAGCAACCATGCATGCACATGTGTGTGTAAGAGCACAGAGCCCGTGCACCATGGCACAGCCCCCATGCATGGAGCAGGACATGCACTGGCACACATGCTCGCCCAAGGGTGCAACATGCATCAGGTGGTCTAAACAGGGGGCTGCCTCCTGCCCCTCCAGCTCCCCAGCTGCAATGTCCCCTAAACGTGGGCTGGAAGCCCTGGGCCAAGCATTGCCCCTTTGCCAAGGTAGGATTTTCTGTGAAAATCCCCCGGGTTGGGGGCATACGATGCTGTCTCTCCCCAAGACTTCATGGGAAATAGGTTTAGGATGAAAAGCAGAGAGCGGCCGGCCAAGCGAGCCAGGCCCTGGGGCACCCGGGGTGGGTGCCAGGGCACCCTGGAGTGCTCGGGGTGCACTACTAACCAATAAACTAAACGTACTACCCGTCTGGTGGTGGCACCCTTGGGTGTCTTGGGTGACAGGGGTCCCCCAGGGTGGAGGGACACATGAGAAGTGTGTGACAGGTAAGACCACACAAACCCAATGCACCTGGCTGGCACTCAAACTGGCACTCAAAACGCTTGGGAGACCTTGGACTGCTCCCTCTGGTACCTACTGATGGTGTCCTCAGCTGAGAGCCCATTTCTTCTTGATTTGTCTTCCTCTGGACATGGCGAGGGAAAAGGGGAATTTATTCTGACTAATTAAATTCATTAACCGCTGGTGTCCCCCACTCTGCTGTCTGCGGGTGCTGCCAATGCCACCGGCCGGGCACTCCCACTGCCACAGGCTGGCTGAGCTGTTTGTGTTCACCGTCACCTTCCCCCCGCTCCGGCATTTCCCGGCCCCCGCATCCGCCTATTGTACCCCCCCATCCGGAGCGGGATCCAGCCCCGGTGCCGGCGGGGAGGAACCGGGATTTCGGGAGGAAACGGGAAGGCTGGCCAGGGCCAGCATGGCGGGCGGCTGGGAGACAGCACTGGGCCTGGGGCTCTGCCTCGCTGCCCTGCACCGCGGAGGTGAGTGCAGCCCGTGGGGGCTAAAATCCACTTAACTCTGCCCCCTGCCTCACCCCGGATCTGACACCATGCCCACTGGGGGCACCTATCGGCATTCCCCCACTTCCCTGTCACCCTACAGGCTGCCGCCTCCCCAGCGTGGCCACGGCACCCCAAACTCAAGCTGGTAAGGACACCTGGTGGGTGGGTGATGCAGGTGGGGAGACACCAGAAAATCCCGTTCCCCCCATCCACAGTGTGTCCTCCCCACCACAGTGCTGCGGGACAATTTCCGCCTGCAGCCAGGTGATTTGGTGACCACAGCGGGGCAAACACTGGAGCTGGATTGTGTCCCCCCTTTGGGGTACCCCGAACCCTACATTACCTGGAAGAAGGACGGGGTGACCTTGGACTTGGTAGGTGGCAGGTACGTGGTCACCAAGGGGAAGTTGCAGGTGGCATCGGCACAAAGGAGCGACTCCGGTCTCTACATCTGTGTGGCGGCCAATGCGGCAGGAAAGAGGGAGAGTCGGGCTGCCCGCGTCTCTGTGCTGGGTAAGCCAAGGGTCTCCCCCAGCTGGTGGGCACATCACACCCAGCCACGGTGCCATGTCTCTGATGTCCCCCTGCAGAGAAGCCAAGCATTGTGCGGCACCCAAGCGACGCCGTGGCAGTGGCTGGCAGCACCGTGGAGCTGGGTTGCAGTGCCCGAGGTGACCCAGCACCGCAGGTGCAGTGGCACAAGGAGCATGGGGACCTGCCCTGGGGCAGGTAGGTGCTGGCAGGGGGGAGAATGTCCCATCCCTGGCGTGGGGATGAGGCTGATGGAGAGCTGGTGACCCACAGGCACGAGGTGGACCGGGAGCACACTCTGCGCCTCTTTGCCGTGACGGCCGCCGATGCCGGCGCGTACGTGTGCACAGCGCAGAGCCAGCTGGGCACCGCCGCCGCCACCACCTTCCTCCATGTGGAGGGTCAGTGTGGGACCTCCTGGCCTCCACCATCACAGAGCCAGGGCCATCTTGGGGTGCATGCGAGGGGATTCATCTCACAGGGTCCATCTAAGGGGGTTTCATCCAAGGGCAGTCTGTCCGTGGGAGTTCATCCAAGGCCATCCATCATCCATCAAATAAAACCCATCCAGGAGTCTATCTTGGCCGGATCCATCAAAGGGGGCACATCCAAAGGTAGGTCCATCTAAACACATCCATCCAACAGGATCCATCCAAGTGTTCCATCCAAGAAGGTCCATGTAAGGGGATCCATCTAGGGATATGCATCGAGGTGGGCATCCATCATAGGGGATTCATTCAAGATCACCCACCTAAATGGGATCCAGCCAACCTGGTTCCTCCAGGAGGATCCACTTAAGGGGATCTATGCAAGGTGGAAGTACATTAAAGAGGATCAGAACAAGAAATATCCATCCAAAGGGTCCATCTAAGAGGGACATATCACAGGGATGGGTCATGGGATCCCATCCCATGTCCCCAGGGGCAGCATATCAAATGGGGCCCATCCAAGAGGGGTCCATTCAAGACAGACCCATCAAAGGGTGTCTGTCCAAAAGGGTCCATTTGAGTGAGCCCATCCAGGTAGACATCAGGATCTCCACGTGCAGGTATCTGAGGTGGGTGTCTGGGCAGGTGCCAGGGGACCTTGGTCCTGCCTGATGCTGCCATTCGCCTTCTTCTGCCTCACAGACCAGTTGGCAACGGGCCAGCAGGAGGCTGCACCACGGGACCTGCTGGCAGTGCGGCTGCACCTGGACAACGGCACTGCCCTGCCCACCGCTGCTGTGCAGCTCCGCTGGCAGGTTGGTGTGACGCTCAACTGCCCCCAGGGGATGGTGGGGGCAATGGGACACGTCCCCATGTCCCACCTGAACTTGGAATCCTTCCCGTGCTCTCCAGATGCTGATGCCGATGCCAGTGCCTGTGGGCTACATGGTGCTGTACCGCAGCCTGCTGCCGGTCACCACCTCCTGGTTCCAGCACGATGCGGGCAGGGAGCTCAGTGCCATCATCCCTGCGCTCCGCAGGGGCTACAAGTACGAGTTCAAGGTCCGACCCTACACTGGAGGGAGCCAGGGCTCCGACAGCAACAGCAGGCACCTCTGGATACCTGAGGAAGGTGCGTCGTGTGTCCCTCAGGATTTCTGGGTGGGGGGCAGGGAGGTTGGTTGGGGGTCCCGGGGTCTCAGCATCCCTGTCCCGGCAGTGCCCAGTGCAGCACCCCAGCGTGTCACCATCAGCCAGGCTGAGACAGGCAACGGCACCGTGGTCGTGAGCTGGGAGCCACCTCCTCCTGAAGCTCACAATGGCGTCATCCAGGGCTACCAGGTTTGGGGCAATGGGGCAAGGGGACAGGGCTGGGGTCTTGTGGCTAAGGAGGGTCAATCCAAGGAGATCCATCCAAAAAGGGAGCCTGTCAAAGATGGGGGGTCTATCCAAGGGGGGAACCATCCAAGGAGTCTATCCAGGAGGTATCTCAGCATGGGGATCCATCCAAAAGAGCCAACCAAGGTGAGGGTCCATTCCAGGGCATCTGTCTAGTAGCATCCAAGGGTGTTCATCCAAAGGAGTCCAGCCTAGGGAATTCAGGCAAGGGGGTCCATCCAAAGGGGGATCCATCAATGGGGCTCCATCCAAGAAGTTTTCACCCAAGGAGGTCCATCCTAGGGGCATGCAAGACAGTCCATCCAAAGGGGTCCTTCCAAGGGGAGTCCATCAAGGAGATTCATCTAAGGGGACCCACCCAAGTGAATCTATCCATGGGGGATCCATCAATGGGAGTCTATCAAGGGATGTTCTTCTGAAGGGCTCTGTCCAAGGGGGGCCATCCACAGGGGGGCCATCAAGGCAAATCATCTAAGGGGACACATTCTCTTGGACCACCAGAGGTCTGGTCAATGGGTGAAGGCTGGCAGCGTCCCACCAACAGGACAGTGGATGGAGCCACCCACCGCCTGGAAACCCTCCTCCCACACCCTGGGACTGAATTCTGTGTCCAGGTGGCAGCTTTCAACAGCGCAGGGCTGGGGGTGCCCAGCAATGCCACCTGTGGATTCCTGGGTAGGAGATGGAGAGCAAGGTGGGGTGCGGGTGGGGGTCACGGTGGTGACATGAAGTGACACTGATGGGACCCTTGTAGGGCTGACAGCAGGGAGCAGCAGGGTGGTGCAGGCACTGCGGCAGCCTGCTGTCATCGCAGCCGCTGGTTCCATGATCTGGTTGGCCTTACTCGCCCTCCTCCTCCTCCTCTGCCAGCGCCGTGCCAGCCAGGACGCCGCAGCTCGCCACAGGTGAGAGGCCACAGGCTGGGGGACATTGCAGGTGCCTGCTGTGGTGGGGATGGGTGCACTGACAGCATCTTTTGCCCTTCAGGCTGATGGCCAGTGACTCGCCATGGCTTGGTGGTCCCTGGAAACCCAGCTGTGCCCCCCGAAACCTCAGCAGCAGCAGCAGCCTCAGCAGCCGACTCCTGGGCAGTGATGGCAGGGACCCCCACCGGTCCAGTGAGCCCCATGGGGACTGGCATCCCCACCCACTGCCATGGGACCCCCACCCCTCCAGTGACCAGTAGGGTTGGGACCTCCACCTGGTGCCATAGAGCCCCACTCTCTGCCCTGGAACCCCCACCAATACTATGGGACCCCCATCCACCCCCTGTGATGCCATTGGATCCCCACCCAGTTCCACAGAACCCTGACCTGCTTCAACAGGACCCCCACCCCAGGCTCAGGACCCTCACAGAGTGCCATGGGGCCAGCAAAGTGTACCCAGGACCCCCACCCTATGACTGGGACCCCAAATGCTATGGGAACCTCACCTTGCTGTCCCCCATTATCTACCTACAGGCAGCAAGGACTTGAGGACACAGAGATTCGAGGACAGAGGGGACAGGGGACACATGGCCCCATGGGTGCCCTGACCTCTCTTACTCTTCCAGCCCTGTCCTTGGAACGGCCGAGCCTTGGCCCCCCCACACCCCCCATCCACAGCAGCCTCCATGGGGGACACCCACCGACCTATGGGGACATGGGGTGCTGCAGTGGAGGGCACCCCGGGGTGCATTCCTCACCCAGCACCCCAAACCCAGCGCCCTGGGAGCGTGTTCGCAAGAGAGGTGGGTGTGGGGGGCACCTGGGGGGACATGGGGGACACCAGGGTAATGGCCCATGGCTCTGTGTCCCTCATGCCCCTCGCAGAGCTGCATCAAGTGCACAGCACCCCGGTGCTCGTAGCTGGCCCCAGCCACATCCCTGCCACGGGAAGTGGAGGCGAGTGGGGGGCAGATTTTGGGCTGGCAGCCAGGCAGCCTCAGCAAAGGGGACGTGAGGGTGACACCGCCGCTGCCATGATGGACAGCAGGGACCCACGGCTACCCATCTTCAGCTCTCCAAAACCACGTCGGGGCAGCACTTCACTGGCCTCTGGTGTAACCAGGTCACCGGTGACACCCCCACGACCACCCCATGCCTGGCACCCACCAGTGACACGGTGAGTCTGGGTGTCCCCATCCAGATGGGTGCCCTGCAACCCAACCCTTTGCTGCAAAACCCAACATGTCCCTTGCCACCTGCAGGTCCCCAGCCTCCATGTGCCCCAAGGACACATGTCTGGTCACCAGGCATCCCAAGGACATGTCCCCAGGCACTGGGATCCCCAGGGACACATCCCCAATCATTGAGAGCCCCAGGGGTGTGTCACCGGCCACCAGGAACCCCAGGGACATGTCCTTGGTCACTGAGCACCCCAAGGACATATTCCTGGACAGCAGGCATCCTAAGGATGTGTCCTCAGTCACCAGGACCCCCAGGGACATGGCACCAGCCACCAGGCACCACAAGGATCCATCACCAGCAACCAAGCACCAGAGGGACACAGTCCTGGCCACCAGGCACCCTGAGGACACCTCTCTGGTCACCAGGTGCCTCAGAGACCCATTACCAGTGGCCAAGTGCCAGAGGGACATCTCACTGTCCACCAGGCACCCCAAGGACATGTCCCCAACCAGCAGGCACCCAAAGGACACATCCCCAGGCATGAGGCTCCCCCAGGAAATGGCACCAGAGCCAAGGCTCCCCAAGGAGATGTCCCCAGGCACTAGGCACTGCAGGGACAGGTTCCTGGCCTCCAGGTATGGCAAGGACATGCCCCCAGCCAACAAGTACCCCAGGGAGGCATCAGTGGTGACCATGCACACAAGGGACATGTCCCTGTGCAGCAGGTACCCTGAAAACATGTCACCAGCAATAAGGCCTCCCAAGGACACATCTCCAACCACCAGACACCCCAGAGACACATCTCCAACCACCAGGCATCCTGAAGAGGCATCTCCACTCACTGGTCACCAGAAGGACATGTTCTTGGGCACCAGGTATCCCAAGGACACGTCCCCAGCCACCACCCACACCAGGAACATGTCACTGGAGACCAGGCACCCAAGGGACATGTTCCTGGCTACCAGGTACCCCAAGGACACGTCCCCAGCCACCACCCACACCAGGAACATGTCACTGGAGACCAGGCACCCAAGGGACATGTTCCTGGCTACCAGGTACCCCAAGGACACGTCCTTGGCCACCGGGCGCCTCTCACCAGCATTCAGCGATGGGGTCCTCACACAACAGCAGGTGGCTGAGGTCCTGGAGATGGACCAGGACACGACCTGCTGCAGGTATTCCCCATCCCCCTGGGACACTCCCATGGCTGCAGCATCCCCTGGTGCCAGCAGTGCCCCCACTGTGTTCCCCACAGACCCCCGGCACCAACCACACCCCGGTCCTTCTCACCACTGCACACCTACGGCTACATCTACGGGCCACCAGGCTCTGAGCTGGGTGAGGAGGAGGAGGAAGAGGAGGAAGAAGAAGAGGAGGAGGAGGAAGAGCGCACAGCAACGCAGGGCTCGCCAGGAGGGTCGCTGTTGAACGGCTGGGGGTCTGTCTCAGAGGACAACTTTGCCAGCACCCGCTGCAGCTTGGTGAGCTCCTGTGACGGCTCCTTCCTCCTGGATGCCAGCTTTGCCCGGGCACTGGCCGTGGCTGTTGATGGCCTCTGCTACAGCCTTGAGGACACTGATGAGGTCTACGGGGGTGAGTGAAGGGTCCCTCATCCCCTCTCTGACTCTGAGCATTGTCACCTCCTCAAGGAAGGTGGCTCCATCATGACACTGTGGTGATGCCACCATCTCTTGCCTTCTTCCCTGCAGGTCTCTCACCACCACCATCGCCCTTGGAGCAGGTCCTCCCACCCAGAGTCCACACCACCAACTGGGACTGGTGGTCAATGCTGGACGTCCCACAGAGAACCAGGACTGAGGCAGCCATGAACAGCAGCTCCCAGAATGGTGCGTAGTGACCCAATGCCAGAGTGGTGGGCACTGGGGGTGGTGAGGTGTTGCAAGGTGTTGGAAAATGTTTCCTTTTCTTTCCAGGTGGCCAGGGGTCAGGGATTGGCAGCCCCTGGGCCAGGGAAGGTGGTGAGCTGAGGACAGGAGGGACAGGAGTGTGGCAGCCCCCAGGGCACAGGACGCAGCAAGGCCAGAGTCCCCTTGGCTGAGCTAAAATCCAGCTTTATTAGGCAGTTCCCCAAACAGGGGCTCTTTACTAGGAAAAGCCCATCCACAAAGGGTGGGTGGCACCAAGGTGGGTGGGTGTCCCTCCTTATTCAGCATTCTCATCCTTCCCAAGTGTCCTCCTTCTTCCACAGTGTCCCCATACCTCCTCAGCGCCCCCACCCCTTCCCAAATTCCTCATTCCTCCCCAGCATCCTCATCCTCCCCAAGACTCTGCATCACTCCAAGTGTCCTTGTCCTTCTGCAGTGTCCTCCACCTTCCCCAGCATCCTCATCCTCCCTAACTAATCCTTCTCCAGCCCAAGCCCTGTTGTCCACCCTGTGTCTTTGCCTTTCCCTGGGGTTGTTGGCCCCTGACCATCCCCATTCCTGCTGACTATTCCCATTCTTTCCAACTGTCCTTGTGCTGAAAGTTCATGTCCTTCCTCAGAACCCTTGTCCTACCTTGTCCATCCTTGTCTCTCCCAAGTGTTCTCATCTTCCCCAAGCCACCTGAGTGGCCTTGTGCTCCCTCTAAATGTCCTTGTCCCTCCTAATCATCCTCATTCCCAGGCTTCTCAGCCCTCCTGAGTGTTCTCATCCTTCACCAGTTGTTTTGTCCCCCATGCCAAGTGTCCTTTTCCTTCCCCACTCTTCTCATCCCCCTGCAACCATCCTCCTTGTCCCTCACTACTGTCCTTGTCCCTCCCAAGCAACCTTGTTCTTCCCAAGTGTCCTGTTCCCCCCAGCAGTCCTCAAAGCCCTGGAAATCCTTGTCCTTCCTCCATGTCCTCTTCCCTCCAGGCATCCTTGTCCCCCAGCCTTCCTTGTCCCTCACTAGCACCCTCATCCATCTGCTGTGTCCTTGTCCCCACCATGTAATCTTGTCACCCACCAACTGTCCCCTTCCCTTTCAATCACCTCGTCCCTCTCAGACATTCTTGTCCTTTCCCAGCATCCTTGTTCCTCCCAACTGTCCTTGTCTCCGGGATCCTTGACCAACTTAAGCTCGTACCTTGTACCTCCCCAGCACCCTCATCCCTCTTCTGCTCAACTGTCCCAAATGTTTCTGTCCCCAGGGTTCATGTCCTTCCCTGAGCATCTTCCTTGTCCCTCCTGAGCATCCTCGTCCCTCCCCAGGGTCCTCATTCCTTGTGAATTCCTTTCCCCACCCCAAGAATCCCTGTCCCCCTCACGCTGACGCCCACTGGCCGCGACCTCTGTGCAACCCAATTTGCATGGTGCCACTCAGAAATTAAAGAACATCCCTCCGTGTCCCCTGTGTTCCCATCCCCGTGTCCCCAACTCTGTCACCGACTCGCCCTCCCTTTTATCGCTTCTCCTGCGGCGGGCAGGCGAACGGGGCCCCCGGGCGGCGGCAGTGGCCGCTCCCTTCTCCGCGGTCCCCCGGTGTCCGGCTGCGCCCCGAGCCGTGGCCGCGGGAGCCGGTGGAGCCCCGGGACGAGACGCTGCCTGTGGTGGAGCAGCTGGCAGACACCTGCCCGCGGGGCAGGCAGGAGGCTTTGCTGTAGGGGATGGCCTCATCTGCAGGGGAGGGGACAAGGTTGGGGCTCGGCGGTGACACCCGCAGCCCTTTTGTCGCGCAGTGGGTGGGTGGCTCTGGCTTACCGCCGCGGGGTGGGCGCTGGGTGACCCTGCGCTCAGCCCCGCTCGGCTCCAGCTCCGGAGAGGGGCCGGGGGTCTCGCCTGGTGGCGGCAGCGGCGGCGGCGGCAGCTCTGCGGCAGAGAGGGAGGAGAGGGCTCAGCTCCCCTGAGCCTCCTTGAACTCCCTGGGTTTTCTCCCTCCCACTCACCTCCCATCTGCTTTTCCCGGCGGTAGCGGCTGCATTTGGGCTTCAGGCGACTTTTGGAGATCACCCCGCGGGCTTTCCCTGGGGAGGTGGGGATGGCAGCGTCAGCCCTCCCAATAGCCAGTGAGGCTCCCACCCACCCAAACCGGCCCCTCAGGGCTCACCTGTGCCAGGAGGGCAGCGGGCTCGGGGTGGGTGGCCCTCGCTGGCATCCGGAGTCACCGAGGGACTGGGTGCCTGTGGGGGGGTGCTGACGCCATGGGGGTGTCTCCTGGCAAAGAGGGGGCTGGAGTGAAGCCAGGGTGGGGGGAGTGGGATGGGGGCTCAGTGGCCCCCACAGTGCTGGCACAGGCCCTCCAGAGCTGTGCCACAGCTGGAAGAAGCCATGTGGTATTGTCACAGCTGGATGGCACTGCTGTAGGTGGGCTGAAGCATCACAGCTGGATGGAAGTGGCACAGCTGGATCACAGCCACACAGCTGGCATAACAAAGGGGAGCTGGATGAGCACAGTGGCACTGCCAGGATGGAGAACCACAGCCTGGCAAGGTTGTGATAGCATGGCTGGCCTGCAATGGCATGTCTGGAGCACAGCTGGATTGCAGTGGCACAGCTGGATTGCAGTGGCACAGCTGGATCGCCACACATCTGAGTTGTGAGTACACTGACAGATTGCAGCTGCACAGCTGAATCATGATGCAGCTAGATCATAGCACAACTGAATTGCAACCATGCAGCTTGGTTGCAGCTGCCCAGCTGGAGTGCAGTGACATGTCAGCATTGTCATGGCACAGGTGGATCATGGCAGAGCTGGGTCACAGCAGCACAGCTGGGTGATGATGGCACATCTGTCTCGTGATGGTGCAGCTGTACTGCAGTGCCCCAGTCAGCCCACAATGTCATGGATGTGTCATGACAGCATGGCCAGAGCACAGCTGGAGGGCAGGGCTGGATGCTGACACCATGGATGGATCACACATGGTGGGGCAGCCCCAAACAGAACATCTGGACCCAATGAGACACCTGGACCCTAATGACACAGCTGGACCATGATGGCATGGCAGAGCTGGGTAGTGACAACATGGCTGAATCACGATGGAACACCCAGGCCATGGTGGGACATCTGGACCTCGATGGGACATCTGGATCCCAATGGGACATCCAGACCCCAATGGCACGGCCATACCAAGCAAGGCCCATCTCCTACCGGGGCAGGAGGGAGCTATCGAAGTCGCGGAGGCGAGGGATGTCCTCTGTGGTGCGAGGTGATGGCGTCAGCGTGGCGGTGGAACGGCACCCGGAGGAGGTGGTGGGGGAGGATGCAGCAGTGGCACAGGGGATGTCCTCACCAGGGTACCACACCTCCATCCCCAACCTGCAGGGTGGAGACCACAGGGTAGGTGCTGGGAGCAGCATGCTCAGTCCCCAAGCCCCCACACTCACCCTCTGGCTGCTTCTTCCTCTTCATCCTCATCTTCCTCCTCCTTCTCCTCCTCCTGGGTGCACTGGCTGAGCTCACTGGCTGAGGGCGGCGGGGGCAGCAGCTCTGTCCAGCTCACCACCGGCGGTTTCACTGCTTGCCCCAGCTTTGCTTTGGCCCCTGTGCCAAGGAGGGATGCTGGGGGGGCTGTGGGGAGGGCACCGCACCACCAGCACCCATGTGTGCCCCCACCCATCCGACCACCCTACCGTGCTCAGCCCGGCCACGGGGCACCTGGGAGGCTGCAGCATCCATTGGCTGGGAACCCCCCCCAGGGTAGGAGGGCCCATACTGTGAGAAGGGGCGGGGGAATGTGCAGAGCTCCTCACTATCAACCTCGATGGTGCTGTAAACCGGCCCCTCGCCAGCCCCCGCTCCAAACTGTTCCGTCTGAGCGATGTAACGGGTGATGCCAGCATCTGCAGAGGGTGACCAGCATCATCAGGGCTGGCCGTGACCCCCTCAATCAGAGCCACCCAGCCCCATGCTGACCCCTCACCGTTGTAGTATCTCTCAGTGTTCCCCAAGCAGCTGGCAGCACCGGCTGTGCTGCCACCACGCCACGCATCCACCAGCCACGGGTAACCACCGCCGGCAGCTGCCCTGCAAGGGGATGGGCTGAAGGAATGCTGGTGGTCAGCCCTGGGGCGGGCAGGGGATGCCCGGGGGCGTTACCTGGGGTTGCTGCGCACGGGGGCCGGGAAGGCGACTGTGGAAAGAGATGGGGGTGAGGGCAGCGAGAGGCCGTACTGGGACCCCGCAGCACTTACAGGCTTACCGGTGGGTGTGTAGGCAAAGGATGCTGTAAAGAGAGGGACGGTGGGTGGCTGATGGGTAAAGGGTGAGGGCTGAGGGCTCCCAGGGGTAGCACCCCCCTGTACCGGTGAAGTGGCTGAGCTCCTTCTTCCTCCGGCGGCGGCTGTAGAGCCAAGCAGCAAAGGCAGCGAGAATGACCCAGCAAGCACCACCAACGCCGGCAATGAAGGCTGGCTGCCTGGCTACCTCTGCTAAATGCTCAGCCAAGCTGCTCCTGCCAGCTGGCCCCGCATCTCGCTCCACCAGGGGTGCTGCAAGAGACACGAGGAAAGAGGGACACACCGGCAGGGTGCCAAGGAGCCATCCCCAGCACTGCAGTGGGTGACCTCATCCTGCCCCACCCATGGGTGCAAGTTGTGACCATGAGACACTCACCGATGTGGATGGGGACAGGGGCACTGCGGGCACCCACACCGGCACTGGTGGCAGCAGCAACTTCAGCACGGTAAGGGACTCCAGGGACCAGCCCCCGCAGCACTGTCGCCAGCACCGTCCCCTCCACGCTCTGGTTGATGTGGAAGCGGCTCTCATTGCCCAAGCACCAAATCTGGTGGGGATCAGGAGGAAAAAATGGGCAACACCCATAGGGACGCCATGACATGGTGCCATGAGTGGACAGAGTGGACCTGCCACATCCCTGCTGCTGGCCACGCTTACCCGGTAATCACGGATGATGCCATTCTGCTCTGCCAGGGGTGGTGGCTGCCATGAGATGCGGACACTGGTACCATTCCCAGCCACACTGACAGCTCGGGGCGGGGCGCTGGGGGCTGCCAGCGGAGGACACATGGCCTGTCACCTCCAGGTTGTCCCCAGAGACCCACACTGTCCTCTCCATCCCTACACTCACCCGCTTCAGGGGTGCGCAGAGCTCGCACAGCGCTGTCAGGACCATGGAGGTGATGGAAATAGGGTCGGATCTTGACCTCGTAGTCCTGGCCCCGGCGCAGCTCGGTGAGCAGGGCCCCCCGCTCCCCTGGTGCCCACACCGTCCGTGCCTCCTCCCAGCGCCCACCACGCTGCCGGTACAGCACCCGGTAGCCCTGGAGGAAGGGTGCCTGGTGCTCCACCTGGGGACCCGAGGGAAGGGTGGGATGGGGAGGATGATCGACACTGGGAGCCCTGTACCAGTAGGGAGGCTCAGAACTCACGGTCCAGGAGAGGTGGACGTTGCCCAGTGGCAGCACCACAGGCTCCTTCAGGTGCACAGCCACTTGTGCCAGCTCCTGCTGCACCTGCTCAGGATCCAGCCCTTGCTGCATGGGGTTGGTGTCTGCTGGAAACATGAGAGGGTGGAGGGTCCATGCATATCTCCACTGGTGTCACCAAGTAAAGGAGCCATGGTGACAGCTCATACCCATGGCAGGTCCATGGGAAACTCCACTGGCATCACTGGGCAAGGATGGACTCAAACATTTTGGGTGCATGGGCACCTCCATTGGTGTCACTGAGTGGAGATGGACCCAAGGGTGGGGGATTTCTGGACACTCCACTGGTGTCAGTGCTGGATCTCACCTTGGGTGTGCACAGGCTCTGAGACGCCGCTGGGGTCACTGAGCCCGTAGGCATTGACCGCCCGCACCAAGAACAGGTAGACGGTGCCAGGGACAAGGCCAGTCACTGTGTGGCTCTCACCCTCCACATCAGCTGCCACTGTCTGCCACGGGCCACCTGCTGCCTGGCTGCCAGGGGACAGGGGTGGCTCGTGACAGGGTGGTATCAGGCCACCACATCATCCCTGCAGCCAGAGAAGAGGCTTGTGTGATACCTGAAAGCCTCCACTATGTAAGAGGTGACATCGGTGGCACCGCTGTCCTTGTTCCCTTTCCAGCTCAGGGTGACACTGCTTTGGGTAATGTTGGTGACCACAGGGGCGGAGGGTGGCCCAGGGAGGAGACCAGGTGCAGGAGAAGGCAGGGAGAGGTCGGATTCATCACCTGCAGGGAGATGCATGGAGGTCTGGGGTGGCTCTGTTCCCAGTGCCACAGTGTCCCCGCTGCAGTGACATTTCCATGACCCACCTTGTACCTCCAAGGAGATGCCCCAGCGTGTGTCACCCGCTGGGCTGGTGGTCACACACTCGTAGAGCCCGGAGTCTCTCACCTGTAGGGGGAAGAGCTCCTGCCCCATCACCCTGAGCACCCATCACCTCAGCACCCACCCCCCTGAGCACCCACCATGCTTTGTACCCACCACCCTGAGCACCCACTACGCTTTGCACCCACCACCCTGAGCACCCACCACGCTTTGCACCCACCACCCTAAGCCCCAGCACTGCTTGCACCCACCACCCTGAGCATCCATCTCCCTCTGCTCCACCCCTCACAGCCACTGCCCTGCAGTACCCCCACGGGTGCCCCTGCCGGGGCCGGCTCACCCGGAGGCCGCTGATCTGCAGGGTGCCGTTCTCCAGCAGGCTGGCACGGGGCTGGACACCTACCAGGGCACTGCCATCCTTCAGCCACCCCACGCTGCCTGAGGGGTCGTGGGCCCCTGCTCCACAAGGCAGCCGCACTGTGGCCCCCGCTGGCAGCACTGTCCGGTTAGTGGGAAGCAGGCTGATCAGAGGTGGCTGGAGCTCAGTGCGTGCTACAGGGAGAAAATTGGGAATTGCTGGGTGGTGAGGTGGGTGCCACTCATACACCGAAGGTGCCAGTTCTCCACTGGCACTGGACTTACCCCCCATCACCTCCAGGCCTGCCCTGGCCAGGACACTGCCAGCCACGCTGATAGCCTGGCACAGGTAGTGACCGGCGTCACTGGGCTGGACGCTGACGATGGTCAAAGCACCGCTGGGGCTCACCCAAACACGGCCAGAAGGGACTGGGGGCTGGCCCGGGAACAGCAGCGTCTGAGAGGGAGGGGGATTAGTGGGGGGATGAGGGAGGGAGAGGATGAGAAGCAGGGGATGAGATGAGGACAGGGTTAGGGGTGGGAATGGGAATGAGATTGGGGATGTGGATGGGAGTGGAATGGGATGGAATGGGATGGAATGGGATGGAATGGAGACAGGGATGTAATAAGGACTGTGATGGGATGGTGATGAGGACAGGTAGGGATGAGGATTGATAGTGGTGTGAGGTTGAGATGGGATGAGATTGGGATGGAGATGAGATGGGGATGAGGTGGGAATTGGGATGGGAATTATGATGACAATCAGGACAACATGGAAAGGAAATGGTGATGGGATTGGAATGAGGATGGGGCTGTGATGGGTTGTGGGGTCAAGGAAGAGGGAAGGAGACAGACCTGGCTCCCCTCCTTCTGCCAAAAGACAGCGGGTGGTGGGTTGCCCTTGCTCTGGCACTGGAAAGTCACGCTCTGGCCAGGGGTGACAGCTTGGTCATGGGGGCTGGTGACAAGCTGGGGGGGCACTGCAGCAGTGTGGGGAGAGACAAGGGCTTGTGTGGGCACTCCACCAGCACCTAAGGGTGCTCCCCAGGGCCCCCCTTACCGTGCACAGTGAGGGTGCCCGATGCCTCTGACCTGCCCACGCTGTTATCAGCCACGCAGGTGTAGGTGCCCTCATCCTCCACCTGCAGCCGGCTGATCCGCAGGGTGTTGTCTGGCAGCACCTCCCACCTGGGGGAACCCACGAGGCTGTGGCACCAGCAGCGTGCTGGGGCACCAGGAGGATGTAGGGTGCCATGGGCTTGGGATGTAGTGAGGATGTAGGATGTGACAGGGATGTAGGATGTGATGGGTACAGTGGAAATCTGGGATGCAGGAAAATGGGAGATGTGGTGGGGGTGTGGAATGTGATGGAAATGTGGATTGTGATGGGGATGTGGGATACAGCAGGATGTGAGTTCCAGTGAGGATATGGGATATGACTGGGATTTGGGATGCAATAAGAATGTGGGATGCAAAGAAGGTGCAGGATGCAATGAGGATTTGAGATGCAAAGGGGGATGTGGAATGCGATGGAGATGTGACACAATGGGAATGTGGAATGCAATAGGGATGCCGGATGTGCTGAGGATGGAGGATGCACCAGGGTTATGGGATGCAATTACTTGATGCCATGAGGATGCCAGGTGCTCCAAGCACACCAGGCTGGCACACAGTGATGCCGCCCAGCTGCACCACAGAACCCTGGCTGGCTTTGGTGTCCCTGAGCCACCCTCCTTGCCCCCTACTCACCTTCCCAGTGGCATTTCACCCTCCTCCTTGCGCCAGCGCGCTGCCGGCTGCGGATCCCCCATCACCTCACAGGCAAACTCCGCCGTCCCCTCCACCAGCACCACCAGGTTGTGAGGCCTCTTGCCAAACGCTGGGCGCTCTGCAGGGTGGCTGTCAGTCCCACCAGGATGGCACCCACCTCCCTGACACCCCAAAAATTAAATCCCCACGCACCAAAGACAACCAGCTCGGCCGGCTCGCTGTCTCTCTCCCCCACCACGTTGGTGGCCACGCAGACGTAGACGCCAGCATCGCTCTTGTGAGTGCTGGCCACCATCAGCTTCCCACCACGGATCTGCAGGAAGCAGAGCTCATCCCACATCCCCATCACATCCCACATCCACACTGTATCCTACATCCTCATCACATCCCCCCTGCATCCTTCCCCCCATTGCATCTCATATCCCCACCACACCCCAAATCCTCATTGCATCTCTCATCCTGACTGCATTCTGCATCCCCGTCACTCACATCCCGAATCCTCCTTGCATCTCACATTCCCATTGCACCCACATTCTCATCACATCCCAAATCTCTGCTGCATCCCATATCCCTATCCCATCCTACATCCCCATCTCATCCCATACCTATCACAACTCTCTGCTGCATCCCACATCCCCATCACATTCCAGACCCTCACTGCACCCACATCCCCATCACACCCCACATCCCCATCACCCCCTGTATCCCTGTAACATTCCCCATCTCCTTTGCATCACCTTCAGCCCAGTTCTGCCCCACTCCTCACCGTCAGGCGCTCGTCCTTGTCGCTGACCCGGACTCCGTTTTTCTTCCAAGACACGCTGGGCTCGGGGTGGCCGCGGGGCGGGACGCACTCCAGCACGGCCGGTTCTCCCGCTGCCACCACCACGTCCCCTGGGGGCTGCCGGAAATCGTCCCGCAGCACTGCGGGGACACAGCGGCCTCAGCTCTCCAGCCCCGCACCCCCGATGCACCAGGGGCATCGTCTGAATAAGCTTGAAGAAGCTCGATAAATAAGATTTTAATTTATCTTTATATTTAATTTACCTTCGTTGGTTTTTTAGTTGATTTTCAAATGTTTACAAATATTTTCATTTGTAACCAGGTCTGGTCATGTATTTCCAATCATACTCACCTATTTTAATTTCTTTTACCATGTTTTCATTTGTTTTCACTCCTTTTCAGTAATTTTCACTTATTTTCATTTATTTCCAATTATTTTCAGGTTTTTCATTATTTCTCTTCACCAACTGGCACTTTTTTCATTGATTTTCACTTACTTTCAGTTATTTTCACTTTATTAAATTTTCCATGTTTTAATTTCTTCTCTGTTATTTACATTCATTTTCACTTAGTCCCTTACTTTTATTTCCATTTATTTTCACTTATTTCCTTTTTACATTTGTTTGCCGTTACTTTCATTTGTTTGCAATATTTCTCACTCCTTCAAATTTATTTTCATTTCTTTTCACTCAATTTATTTCTAATTATTTCCCCCTTATTTTCATTTATTTTCCCCTCTTCCCTTGCCAGCAGAGGACTGGGAATGTGAGAGCCCCTCATCCCACAAGCAGGCTCAGGGATGGCACCAGAACCCCAAATTTACCCCTCTCAAATCCTCCCTGTCCCCTTCTGGACTCACCGGCCACCTCCAGGG
>VWYP01020756.1:9035-57839 GCA_013400435.1 Pycnonotus jocosus
TTTTTTTTTTTTTTTTTTTTTTTGTCAAATTTCTCTGCTAATTTTGGTCTCACTCCACATTAGCAGATTTCTGTTTGATGAACAAAAAGTCTAAATTTTACTTCACATACCTACCACATTTACTACTAGTAAGTGTCAGCTGCTGGTTAAGTACAAAAACATAAGTAATCTTTCTTTGTAACATTAGCTGCTCAGTTGTCAGCATAAACAGCTCCAGTGCCATCACGATCTGCAGAAGAACCCTCTAGCACAGTGGACTGGTGAATTCTGAACTCCCCAGCGGAGCAACCTCATGGCAGCCAAGAAAGCCACTGGGAGCCCTGAGTTTGTGCAACAGCACCTGACAGACCTGAGCAGGGCCAGAAGCAGTGGTGGCCAGGCCTCCCCATTTATATAAGAACTCTTAGGTAGCACTAGCAGCACCTGTGTTGTGTAAGCCAGGGCCTGGAACAGCCATTTGGACAGCAGTTCATATGGAAAGGCACTCAGGAAGGGAGCTGCAGCCCTGCCAGTTTGACCAGGGAGCAATGGCATCTGCCCATCACAAAGCCACGGTGTCCCTAAGCTCTGCACCACCAGGACAGCATGCAGCACAGCCAGAGCTCTGGTGGGAACAAGCTGAACACCCAGGATCTCAGGTGCAGGGTCTGTCCTGCTTTCATGCCAGTACTTGCCATGCAGCAGAGAGCACATGGTAGTGTCCTGGTAGAGGAAATCCTCTGTTTAGTAACAAGGTGTCAAGGAGGAAGTGACTAAGCTGGGGAACATCAAGGAGCCTGAAAGGTAGATTACTGGAATTACTCTGTCTTCCCTGGGATAGGCCAGAATGGCAGACAGAACACATGGTATGGAGGATTCCCTATCTTTTCTCTGCCTGGTTGAATGTATTGACTCAAGCAGTTGGGGGCAATGGTGATAAATTCCTGCATGGCACACCAGACACATCACTGAACAGTGTCATGACTTCACAGGTACAGAGTTTGAAAGAGAAACTCAACAATAACAAGCATAAAAGTTCATCTAGGTTGGAAGTGTTGCTGAGGTTAAGTAGTCCTACAACCTGCATCAAAATTGCTGCCATAAAGAAGATAACTTGCCAACACAGCTGGTGAATGAGTCAGCCCAGGGAGGTGCCCGACTGGACCTGCTGTTTGTGAAAAGACAAGAACTGGTGGGTAATGTGATGGCTGAAGGACATGTTGGGCATAGAAATAATGAAAACATAGTTTTCAAATTAGGGGGACTTAAAGAACTGTCTTCAGCTCTGGGTGCCTCATTACAAGAGAAGCACTGAGGTGCTGGAGTGTGTCTAAAAAAGGGCAGCAAAGCTGTTGAAGGGTCTAGAGCGCAACTCTTATGAGGACTGGCTGAGGGGTTGTTTAGCCCAGATAAAAGGAGGCTCATGGAAAATCTTCCATTCTACAACAAGTGGGAAGGAGGTGCAGAATCACAGACTTCAGAACCACAGAATATTCTGAGTTGGAAGGGACCCACAAGTGTCATCGAGTCCAACTCTTAAGTGAATGTCCCACGTGGGTACTGAACCCACAACCTTGGCGTTATCAGCATCAAGTTCTGAGCAACGTGGTGGCTTGGTCTCTTCTCCCAGGAAGGAAGTTACATAATGAGATTAAATTACAGGTCTCAAGTTGTGCCAGGGGAGATTTAGATTGTATAGGAGGAAAAATTTCTATCCCAGAAGAGTTGCCAAATTTTGGAACAGGCTTACCAAGGAAGTGGCTGTCTCTCCATTCCTGAGGATATTTAAAAGCCCTGTAGCTGTGGTACTTAGCAACATTGCTTAGTGGTGGACTTGGCAGTGCTGGGTTAATGGCTGGGCTTGATACATCTTCAAGGTCTTTTCCAACTTTAGCAGTTCTATGATTTTATGAATAATAAAAACTTATCTACATGATGGAAAAATATTAATTGCATTTTTAGAAGAAAGCTAATGATGTCTGAGTTCCTGTCTTGATTTCAGTATTTTTGCTCTCATTGCAAATTGCTTTGCATTTCTCAAAATACTGAGATGATGTCAAATACTCATATTAATATGGGCAAAAAGAAGAATATTTAACAGAGATGATGGGTAAACATTTAATGAGGACACTTTGAATAATTCCTAGCTGTCTATAAATAGTTGACAAAACTGATTATAAATTTAGCCATCGTGCCTGGTGTATGAAGTGAGAAAAAAGCAATCTGAATAGCTTTAAAGCTTGTCTTTGAAGTGCTGAGGGTGATACCCATTAGGTCACTTAGGTTTTGGGAGGTGGCCTTGTTGGTTGGAGGTTTTTTGGTTTCTTAGTGCATTATGATTTAATGGACTTATCAATAAGGTGGTTTTTAGGGAATCCTGAATTTTGTGTATTTATTATAATTTAATAGTATGTGTCTGTTTTCCTTATTATTCAATTACATTATGGTAATTTAAATACTCCAAACTAGAGTATGGTAATGAGCTCTTCAGGGAATTAAACTTAAATCAGCCTGGTAACTGAAACTGGTAAAGAACACAGCAGCTTGCATATCTGCTGATATGTTGTTTTGACATCCTCTGATACCTTTATGCTCCCTAGCTCTCCTGATGGAGCTGTTGGTATTGCTGATTTTGCCTAAAGAGCTGAAGATCCAGATTTTTTAATCCACCCAGAGTTGTTACCTATGTGCTGGGATAAATTAGACGTCATCAGAGTGTTGCTGAATATGGTAGAGGATCTGTAAAATACTCCTCCTCTTGGTGCAACCAGTGAACTACCAGGATCACCTTTAGCATGTTAAATGGCAGAGTACATCTTTCTGATCTTTCTTCATGGTGATGTTTTCATTTCGTTTTTGCTATTCTATGATTCTTAGGACATGTAAATATTTTCTTTTCCTCAAATCATGGATCTCAAATTTCAAGAAAACACTGACATTTCACAAGCCAGAACTACCTTTTAGTAAAGTGAAATATCTTCCTTTTCCCAGAATTCGATTGTATCACCCTATTTCCCATGAATAGTGTTCTAAATTTCTGTCACATTGCCAAGTGACAGTTTTGTAACATGTGCAACTTTGTCAAGTTCTGCAAGCATGTCTGCATGACTGGTCCTTCTGGTGTGCCTTTTCTCTTGCTATGTTTTTTTTTTTTTTTTTTTGGTCTATATTATCTCTTGGCTGGTCCTTACATATATTGTGCCTGTGTGTGCTTAGCCTTGCTTTGCTTTCTGAGGCTCATATACATGGGTTATGTTTATGTCCATTTAACCTCAGGATTTGCCATATATATTTCACAGCATAGTTTGCTACCATTGTTAGCTTTAAATGTCTGCCAAGCAAATAATAGTAAATGTGAAGAACAGATGATAAAATGTCACAGTTTGTGCAATCAGTTGTTTTCAGGCACATTTCACATACAACAGTAATTGTGGAAACTTTAAAGAGTATCTTAAAAACATTAGGTATAGCTGTGTTTCTGCCTTCTGGGCAAAACCATTCTAAGCAGTTCAGTTCCAACACCGATTTAAAAGTCTTTATTTTTTCACAAATTTTGAACTGCCATTCCCAATAGAAAAAAAACCCAAAACAACAACAAACTATTGTGATCATCCAATGGCTGGTGATCCAGTGCTTCCAGAACATTCAATTTTTGTGAAGAAAACTAGGTCTTTTCCCAGCTAGTTTTAACCATCTTCAGCATACTCTCTTTTTGAGCTACTTATATTTGACTCCTCACAGCTGAGGCACACAGTCAGGAACAGAACTCAAATGGATGATCAGTTGCTGGAGTACATTTTATGACAAGTTTAATTATTTCTAGAGGTGTCAATCTCTCTCAAGTTAATCTGAATGGTTAACTTGGATAAAAAAATGACATTCTAGATATTTGGAACAACAAGATATGTTCCAAGACCTTTTGAAAACCCTTGAGGCTGAAGTATATCAAGCACAGTTGACATTCTGTCTTTATAGCCAGGAAATTGGTAACAATGTCAACTGCATTGCACATCATCTCCAGCATCTACACAATAGGTGACATTTTAGAAAAATTGTGTATTTTTAGGCTTTTTAATTATTTTGGATTTTCAGATTTTTTGGGGGACTGGGAGGGGATGATGAAAACATGTTTGCATTTAATTTAGACAAGATTTAAACTTTAAATGAATGCATTTTCACATTAAAATCTTGACTTTTATTAATTTTTTATAATATCAGTAAATCAGAGTTTCTTATTTCAGGTATAAATAATAGTTTTATCTTGAAAAAAGATTTAAAATAAGAATATTCACAAATCTATAACAAGTAAGCTTTAGGTTGTTTTTCTTTTTCTGAAAGAAATCTTGTAAGTTTGTTTTATCATACTATTCCAATGGTACATGACAGACAATTTTCTTAGGCTAAAAATGTTAAATAAATAAGTAAATTTTATTTTTCTTTTCATATGAAATAGAGAAGGAAGATTCATAAATATATATACTTCTCCATTTTCCATTTGAGGCGAAGAAGACCATTTCAGCAATTCAATTTAATTTGTGTCACTATGACAGCAAAGTCACACAGCCTTAAATTAATGCATAAGACAGAGAAAGATTCTATTTCAGTTTGTAGAAAAGTTCTGCAACAAGGACAAAATGGGCAGTTAGAAATACTGGGCATCATCACTGTTTTTATCTTTATTTCATTAAACTGACAACCCAGTCACAATACTTGAGTTACAGCTTGCACTGCATTTGTTGTGAAGGTTCTTGAGTGTTTTGGCAAACTGAGAATGCTCAGCATGAATTTCATTTAAGTAAAAAATCGCAGTGTGACTTGGCATTAGGTACTGAGCTCTTTTGAAAAGAAGAAAGGGTACTAATATTCTCAGTTTTTCAAAGAATACAACCAAAATACACTTTTATTTTGCTGTATTCTACACAAAGCAAACTATAAAAGAAAGGAAATAAGAACTAAAACAAGTCTCTAGAGATTAACAATCTCATAAATCCCACGTCACCCATTTGAACAATGTGTGAAGGAGACAGCTAGAGAAGCTGCTGAAATCAATGCAAATTAATGTTTCTTGTGGGAAAATGTGATTATACCGCATATATCAGAGAATTCCTCAGGTAAGAAAGAACCCCTGGAATTCTTCTACTTCAGTGTTCCTGTTAAGAGTAGGATCAATTACAGTAGGCTACTTAGGTCTGTGACCAGGTTGAATTATCGATATGTCCAAAAAGGGAGTATCCACAATCTGTCTGGGAAACTTGATTTAGTGTTTGACTATTTTACAGTAAAAAAAAAAAAGCTTTTTCTTGTGCTTACACTTGATTTCTTGTATATAAATTTGTGTCTTGTTCATTCATTGAATATCACTGAGAGATGGTTTTCTTCTTCACACCCCCAGCAGGACATTTAGACACATTGGTAAGATTTCCCCAAGCCTTCTCTTCTCTAAGCTGAACAGACCCTGCTCTTTCAGCCTCTTCTCACATGTCTGACACTTGAAGTCCTTAATGACCTTCATGATCGTGCTTTCTTATTTCATAATATTTTTAGATGCATCTAATGTAAAAACGATATAGTGCTGTCCCCAAGACATTTAGAAAATACACACTATGCTTCAATTAAACAATCTTAAATAGTCTTTCCAAGGATTTTCTTCTTATGAGAAATGCTAATAGACCTACACTACACCAACATCTGGTGTTTCAATGTGCATTGGTTCCAACTTTTTCAGTAATGTTAGTCATAACAGGGCAAGAAAATTCAGTGATCAAGTTGTTAAGATCCATTTACCAAGAAATGCCTCTGCCTGAATTAAGGTCAAACAAGGCCATATCACAAAGAAAATAGCAGAAATATTATTTAACAAAACAATGTCAGGTAGAGAGATAGAAAAAGAAAAATTTGGGAGGGGGAGAGACAGATGGATTAAGCAGAAAATAGTCACCATCCATGGATCTTATGGTGTCCCATTGATTCTTCACTCTGGGCTTCTCAGTGGTGAAGGGTCCCAGGGTTGTTCAAAAATTTTCGCTATTTATACATTTTAGTTATCAGAGGAATTATTGTTTATTGCCTACACAGTTCTCTTACTCTATTGGTTTAATTTTCCCCCTAACTCTAATGCTAATCAGTCTGCATGCTCATTCTTTCTTTTCTTGAGTCCAGGGGTTTCCTGATTCCTTGGCTGGTCGCTGTGGTGTCCCCTAGCTGAAATCACCTTTTACTCATTCTGAGCTGATTTTGGCACCATTGCTGAGTTGGCTTTTCTTGTGGCCCATAAATTCTCATTATTTTTGCCCCTTATCACTGATACATTCTTCTCCCCTGGGTTCATTATCTACACCTCTAGTCTGAAGTAACACTTGGACAATTGTATCACTTTCATCTCTTCTCAATTCTTTTCAAGGTGGTTTAAATTACAGTCCAAATTCCAGGTATCTACGAAAGTGTATTTGGGGTGGGAGGATAAATTTTTGTTTGACCAGTGATGTGTCTGCAAGCTTTGCTTCTTTAAAAATTTTTCCACAGTGGGAATGTTTGTCTGGCTGCAGAACCCAGTTTGTGCTAACCAGGTCTCACCTCTGCCAGGCCTGGAATCAGCCCCATCCCGTCCCTCCCTTTTGTGCTTATCTCATGGCAAACTTGTTCTGTGGCCTTAACAGTGTTTGAGACAAGCAACTGTTCCCTTTAAGTCCTTACACAAGTATTTTTTTCCTAAAGTTCATTTCCATCAGAAAATTCCTAATTACCTTCTGTGTGTTAATACATTTGAGAGATACATATGTCATACATATAAAAGTGTGTTTACATATTCATAGGGGCACATACATATAATCATAAATATATTTAAGATTAAATGTATTTAAATATCAATTATCAAAAATAAATACATATTATATAATGGATTTAATGTAGTTACTATAATAAATAGGTTTTATATATTTCTATTTAATATATTTTCAACAGCTCTCTCTACTTAACAGCAAAATGGGCAAGGTATTTCTAGCTGTATTCGAAAATTAACAATATTGAAAATTTTCCCTAATGTTTACTATTTAAGTGTTTATGGGAAGCTTCCTTCTCTATATCTGATTTTTCTCTCTTTATTTTATATTAAAAGTGGTTTTAATTATAACTTTATTCATTCTCAATGTAAGTTACGGATGGTTATAATAAATCTTCATCAATGAAGCTGAGAAGCTACAAATCCACCTCCACTCTGTCATACTCTGTCAATAGTTAAAATTATTGTATAATAATATCCATATTATAGGATGGCTTTTTTCTTTCTTTTTGGAATAGCACTTGGCTAATTTTAAGAGGTCAGCCAGTACAAAGAGTTTTTAATAGAATGTTGAACTCTCTTCTGCTATACAAAATTTTTCATAAAATATCTGCATTATGAACCAGGTCCTATTTTTCAAGGATGTCAGTAAAAATAGGCATCTGAATTAGAATTTTATGACATCTTTATTCTTGAACTGTGTTGTCATAGTCATCATTTTAAGGGTACATTTTGCAAATTTTATCAATATATTTTTAGAGTTCATAACTAAATAAATCAACTATAAAAATAATACATCTGATGTTTTCTTTGTTGCTAGTATATAAAGCTTCTAGCAGAAAACAGTTCCACTGTAGTATTCTCTTTTTCCTACAACACTTTTGAAATAACAGAAAATCACTCTTTTCTGTCTGTGGTTCATTGTTCTCTTCAGATATTTCCTACTAAAATTAACCAGAGCGGGCTCCATTTTATATCTATTCAATTGCTTTTATTAGGTTATATCATGCCTGTTCCCTCAAATTGCTCAAGGATTCAGCACGCAACACAGAAGAAAACCCCCACAGCCAAAAGTTATGCTACTGTTAGAGTGACATCTTCTTTCAACACTGTCTTGCTTACCTCTACAATTTTGCTGTGCTGGCATCAGTGCAGGAACAATTCTTTTTTTTTTTTTTTCTGTGTACCCATGCTGAAGGCCACTGTAAAGTCTCTGCAGTACCTAACTTCAATGTATAAAGTTAATGTCAGCAAAACAATTATTTAAGGCCTGTTCCTGAAAACTCATACTACTGTGGAACTGTAATTTAACTAAAGTCTAATGAGATTTACTGACTTACCTCAATTCTTTTGTTATGTTATATAACTGGAGTTACCAGTTATTTTGAGTCTGACAAAAATCTGACTGTTTTCCTTAGTTAATTAAAATCTTAGATACTGTTTTAGCTTCATAAAATTGTTGGATTTAATTTGGCCTTTCTACCTAGTTACTTTCAACCAGACTGGCTTATGTTCAAATGCCTGTCATTTTCTAATAGACCTTTTTGGAAAGGGAGTAGTTTATTCTATTAAACACATTTCCACTCTGTCATTTACCTCTAACAGAAATAAAGTCAAGAGCCAGCTCATGAATGCATACACAATTTAATTACAAATAGGAATGTAATTGTAGAGGGGTAGTATGGAATGGGAAAGATAATAATAGACTTTGAGGAATGAATAGTTTAAAGGGAAATAATTTACATGCATAAAATAAGTGGGAAATAATTCCAAATGACAAAGAATATATCATGACATCATAGGGGCATTTCATAATAGAGTCATAAACCTGCTATATTGTTCTCGAAGTTTCCAAGCTGAAAGTAAACTTCATCTGCAATGATCTCACTCCTGAACTGAATGAGCCTAATAGCTCAGCAGAGACAGAGAAAGCCTATGACACTTACCCAAAGCATTTATAAAAATACCTCTTAAATGATCTTGAAAACAAGGACAGGAGAAGTATTGTTACCCCAAAGCCTTTTCATTTCCAGGCTGAGGGATCCCAAGTCTCTCAGCCTTTCATCATAGGAATGCCTCATGGGAATCTCATGTGGATCGACAAGGCAAAGTACAAGGTCCTGCATCTGTGTCAGGCCAACTCGAGTATCAGGACAGGCTGGGGGACAGAGAGATTGCTAACATTCCTGCGGGACTACAGAATTTGGGGATGCTGCTGGATGAAAAACTGGATACAAGCTGTCAATGTGCACTTGTAGCACAAGAAGTCAATTGTATCCTGAGCTGCATCTAAAGCAGTGTGGCCAGCAGGGCGAGGGAAGGGATTCATCCGCCCTACTCTGCTCTTGTGAGATCCCACCTGGAGTGCTGCATTCAGCTCTGGAGTCCTCAATACAGGAAATACAGGGGCCTGCTGGAGTGGGTCCTGAAGAGGGCCACAAATACTAACAGATGGCTACAGCAATCTTATATGAGAAAAATCTGAGAGAGTTGAGATTGTTTAAGCAGGAGAGCACAAGGCGGGGAGACCATATTGTTGCCTTTCAGTATTTAAAAGGGGCTTACAATAAAGATGGGGATAAATTTTTAATAGGGCCTTTTACTATAGAACAAGAGATAACAATTTTGAATGAAAAGAAGATAGATTTAGATATATGTAATAACTTTTTTTGAGAGGGTGTTGAAGCATTGGAACAGGTGGGCCAGAGAGGTGGTAGATTCCCCCTACCTAGAAACATTTAAGATCATGTTGGACAGGCATCTGAGCAACCTGATGTAGTTGAAGAGGTTTTGTTCATTTTAGAGGCATTGGGCTACACAATCTTTAAAAGTCCCTTACAAATAATACTACTCTATAGACATATCTACTACTCATAGACATTCTTAACCAGGTTGGTGTTCCATAGATTTCTGTTGTGCTGATAAATTCTCAGGTAAACCAGAAAGGCAAAGCTTGATCATGATTTTCTGAGAATGAGAATTCATACCACCTTTTCCAGCCCTACCAAAGAAGATGCTTTTACCACAGATCATAAAAATGGAAGGCTGGAGGGAGACAGTTCTGCAAGTTATCTCCATCTGCTTCCCAGCCAGTCTCTCAAGCTCCATGCCAAAATTAGCATGTCACCTCCCAGCAAGTCACAGAAGTATTACTAATTAAAATATTATCAACATGTCAGATTTGATTTAGATCAAGTAATTACCAGTGCTGTGCACTAAAGTAGATCTGAAAAACACTGGAAAGTGCATTTTAATCCCTTTTCTTCATTTGTTTAATGCACAGTATAAAATTGTTCCAAGTAAATCAGCTCTGTCAACTAAATCAATTTTCTTTCCAATGTGTGACCTCACTAAACACTATACCCACCAGCTTAAGAAAGTGAGTAATGAGCTAGGAAGCACGTGGAACTAAGAGCCTAAACCATTTCCATCTTAATACTTTATTTTTGACAGATTCATTAAAAATTACCCATTACTTTGAAAGTACCTCGTCTCTGGATGTCATCAATAGATACAACAAATTTAGATAAAAATCCCAACTTATTAAGTAATGAAAATCCTGTAAATCTTGCTTTCTTAAGTGGTCTCTTTTATCATTTTATTGCTTTAAAATACAAAAAATAAACCAAAGTGTTTTATGAGAATTGTAAGAATGTAAACATTATCTATACTGTGTAAGATAGATAACATTTTGTCTGTTAGATAGTCTAGAAGGTTTGGTTCCAATGGTAAAATTCATCACAGAAAATTTTAGCTGATTAAAATTCATGCATCCAGTTTTAGTATCTCAGATGCCAAAGATCTGGCTAAAGAATTAAAGCTTGAGGTGGGCTCATCACCAGGTTTTAGACCTAAATTTAGCATTCAAATGTAATTGGCTAGGCATGAGTCCAATGACATGATTCAGTTTCTAGAACACAGCCATGTACCATTAGGTGGAATGCTCTTGAGAAGACATCTGTAAGATGATAATTCTGACAACAGAAATTTATACTTTCTTGGAGCAGTATCTGGAAAGTAAGTGAGATACAGCAGAACTTGTAAAACAAAACTTAATGCTCTTTCTTAGACTACTGAAAACTATTGCCAACTAAGTTACTCCTACTGCAGCAGTAATTTAGACACTTTTACATGGGCTTCACTGATTAAAGTTATGGTTACTGACATTGAAGTATTTGAGTCAACATTTCCTCCTGTCTCATTGGTGTGACACTGGGACTGTTAGAAGCCTTAGTCCTGTGAGAACAGCAATGACAGGCAGATGCATTCCTTTCTTAGTTCACATGTTCAGACTTGCACCTAGATAAAGGGGTTTAATAGCATTTAAGAAGACTTAGGTAAATTAAGATGTCTCTGTGAATGTAGCATATATGTCACACCATACATAAGTAGCTGAAATAGTAGCTAAAGAACATATGGGAGCCTCACTTCAGGTCATCTAAAGCAGCATCAGATTGCTCTGTTTAGGATGCTGAACCAATTTCCAAGTACAGAATACAAGTGCTGTATCAGGCATCTAATTTTACCTGCAAATTTGCCTCTCTACAAACTGGAGTCCATCTTGATACTTAATAACTCTTGCCATATTGCCAATAAAAATCTGCAGATTTCAGTCCCTTATTTCTGTAGTTTTTCTATATTTTCTAAATAAACTGACTTTCCCCCCACCCCAGGCAAATTCTCTATTATTATAATTTCTCTACACCTGCTTAGATACCTTTTTGCTTACCCAGATTTTACATTAGTGTAAGCAAATTGGCTTCAGTTTTATTATACTATGTCTGAAAGTGGAACAATATCATTTCCTTTGGATACAAGTCTAGTTCTTAGCAGTAGTCTCCTGTGAAAACCCACTTTTTAGAAGGAGCTGTTAAGCTGCAGATAAACTTACATACATATAAAGTGGCTTTTATCCCCAGTCTATTTAAGCACCCAAAACAGGATGTCAGTTCTCCTATATCATGTTCTGCCCTGAACAGATGATGAGACTAACATGACACATGAATGAAAATATGTCCTTGCAGAAATTTGTAATTAAACTAGACTTTAGTCCTTGATGAGCAGACCCTTTGAAGGAATTGGCTAAAAGATTAAATTATGACTGTGAGAGAAGGTGAAAGGATCAAAGTACAGTTCTGTGAGGCCATGTTGAAAACAGATGAAACTTAAATTAGCAACATATACAGTAAGACAAAAGAGAATACAAATAGGTGAATTTCAAAATAATTAAATTTAAATACATGCACTTTATACAGTTGTACAGCACTGTCCAGTAACTTCTTTTAAAAGTTGTTGTTCAAACTAAAATTCACAAAGATCAATCTTCCAAAATTACTGAGCTAAACAACTACTACATTCACTCCTATCCTTTAAGAGTTAAATGTATGTTTTCTGATCCCTTCTTAAGTTTTCATGCTGGAGATACTCAGGCATCTTCTGAATAAACTTTCATAGCAGACATTTAAATTCTACTGACGAAAAATAATGGATTTATTTTAATTTTATCTGTCTATAAAAAGAGAACAAATTCACACCATATATTAAATTCATTCCTGAAATATGTTCCTGAGGTCTTCAGGTTAATGAGTGTTAATGGACAGAAGACCTTTACAAGGAGGGAGACGAGGCACTGGAAAAAGTTGCCCCAAGAAATGCTCCATCCCTGAAAGTCTTCAAGGCCAGGTTGGATGGGACTTGGAAAAACCTGGTCTAGAGGAATGTGTCCCTGTGACAAATGGCAAATTGATTTGAAATAGATAAACATTAAGATCCCTTTCAATCCAAAGTATTCTATAACTCTGTAATTCTATGACATGTACAAAATCAATACTCTAACCAGTGAGATACTGAGTGATCCGGATTGAACTGTGATTCAACACAGAAATTATTCAAGTTTATGAATTTTTTAAAAAGAAGTCCTAAAAAAGTGTATTCCCGTGAGGGATGCTGGCGGGGGGGAAAAGTAATTGAGAAACCTAAACTAATTTCTCTTCCTCTGAACTAATGTGAGAACATATGTGACTGAAACTAGTCCCATACTGCAATCTTGTACAGAAAATAAATCCTGAGTAACAATGGGAGGTTATGCACTAAGATTAAGGAGGGGGAACCGAGAGCCAGATGAAGTAACAGCTTGACTAGAAACAAGGCTTTTGAGGTAATCTAACCATTCTTTATTGACTAATGTAGCTAAAAAAAACTTTAGGAGAAAGTCAATATTTTTAAAAGAACAAAGCTGAAGATCATAACATACTTGTGACTGAATTTAAGGAGAAAGTCAAGATGCTGGAAAGGTTTTCACGAAATGTTTTTGAGAACTAAAGAAAATTATGACCTTTTGCCTTGGATTTGAAGGTGGATGTTTGCAAGTATAGCAGCTTCTATCCTGTTACAATTAGCTGATGTCTTTTGTGCAGATTTTTTAAACAAATATTTTTAAAATGCTGCCTGGAACATCAGTGAATCACATGTTAATGGATTTAGGGAAATAATAGATAGAAAACTAACACTTTGACACAAACTTACAGAGGATATTCCACTACTTTTTAACAAATTAGCAAAATGAAAGTTAAAATCACATTTACAGAACCAGATTATGACCCACACGTTTTGCTTTTCTTCATTCAATGGAACTAATTTGAAAGACAAGGTTATTTTCTTTACTTCCATTTTTTTTTCCCAAACTATTCATACTTAATTTTTTTTTTTTATATTTAGTCTTTAACTTCCAGTACCCCTGGAAATATATCTGTAATGTCTCACAGAAATAGACTCAAGCGTGTTCTGCCTGTCCAAAGTGGGTCAACATGGCAGAGCTTTGATTCACAGCCTCCTATGCTGCCAGCATAATGATCCACTTGAAAAACTGGGCTGATTATCTCAATCACACTGACATCCAATGCAGCAACACACTTTTTGGACTGAAGCTGGATTGCACCATGTCATTTTGGAACACGGGCACTTGTGTCTGGATGGTCTGCAAAAGTTTCTATGCCTGTATGTATGCATACAGGAATAACAAAATAAAGATATCACTCTCCAATGTCCTCTCATCTTTGAAGGGAGGATGACAGAAACTGACCACATCTTTTCAGAAAAGAACCATAGCATCTTTCATGTCTGTCATGCAATACTTTTATTAGTATTCCCAGAAGATCTTTTCTCCTTTTTTACAGCAGCACAATTTTCAGTGTATTGAAATGCTTGCAGAATCTTCAGGTTACTTTCTGCAAGTTTACTCTATAAATGTATGTGTAACTAATTTTCAAGTTAAATTCTTTTACTTTTTCTTTTTTGTTTCTCAATTTTCCCCAAAGTTTCTCATTCTCCATCTAAATGAATGGAATAATTAATTCATACCTAATTTTCTGCAGGCTGGATGCCTCATCTCCCATGTGTAACTATTTGGCTTTAAGAAGCAATATCACTTCTCTTAGGCACATCCTGATGTCAATAAGCCTACATATATTCCTATTTTCTTGGTCCTTGAGACATTTTATTGATAAAGTATAGCCTGGAAGTCAATTATAAAGAAATTTTTTTCTTTTTTCTTTTTTTTCTTTTTTCCAAGCAAATGTTTTTTAATGTATACATCAATATTATAGACCAGAGATTAAATTTATTCACTTAGAAAATTTTGAACTGTAGTCTAGCCACAAAAAGTATTTAATTTTTTTTTCTTCAGAAAATTATAAATCACCAAACAACACTGGAGATAAAACAAACTCCTTTGAGATAAGACAGCAAATAATCTTCCATTTTTGGAGCATATCACTAATAACTTTTGGAAGGATTTTTTTTTCCAAATAATTATGCATTTCTCCTGCATGGATTTTCTCTTCATCATATATCTTTTAATTTAGACGTCAAACAGAGGGAGAAATTAATATTTTAGTTTGACAGATATCATAATCAACAATTTTGAACAGATGCTTTTCTTACAAGCTCCTCAATAGAGAAACAACAGTTTAGTTCTTAGTGAAAAGACATCTCCCCAGTACTTGGCATTTATTTGAGTCCCCTGCAGCCACAGCAACTGTGCCTTTTTTAAAAAAAATTGGTTCAGTTCAAGCAGAAATTATTTTTCCTGTCTCTTTTGAGTGGGAATAAAATATCAGCACTTCAGAGCAATGGAATTGCATTCTATGAAAAAGATTACTTTTTTAGAACATAAAAAATACTTCTGTTCAATATTTAAAACAAAAATTATATCTTAATGAAAGTTTTAAAACATAATTTTCTGCTTCTGAAATGAAAAATGCCATCAAATGTTTTGTTTTTACAATACATATACATTGGGGAGAGGGAGAGATGTTAGTTAATTTTAACACTAGTGAATGGTTTTCAAACACTATATTAATTATAATTGCCATTAATTCAGAAAAAAACTATCTCTGAAAATTACAATAAGATGAGTGAATGCATCAAAAAGTTTAATAAAACCAATAAAGATAACACTGGCTGACTATCAAAGAGAAGAAACATTATTTTGCTAGAGTTTATTAATAACTACCAGCATTTCAGACATAAACAAACACTTCAAAAATTCTTGAAGGTATATTTCAGCAGACCCTGTGAATTTGCATTCATGTAACCCAGTCATTTGCTCTTTAATAAATGCTTTTCTTGCTTCAGCGTGGAAGTGAGCATCAGTCTCACTACACTTCCATTGCCATCAGCTATAATCCTTGGAAAAGTCATAAATTCAGCATTTAAGTTCTTTCCACAGTAGTGAAGGTCTTACGTGCCTCTGGTTTTTGCAAGTTAGTCTGTCAGTTTGACAAAATTTATTCATTTATTTATTTAGTTCATATCAAAGGTCTTTTAGTCATTATTTTATTCTCTTTTT
Organism: Pycnonotus jocosus; assembly: GCA_013400435.1. Lineage (NCBI taxonomy): Eukaryota > Metazoa > Chordata > Aves > Passeriformes > Pycnonotidae > Pycnonotus > Pycnonotus jocosus. The sequence goes on from VWYP01020756.1 coordinate 24,641, forward strand.
TATGTACAAATTCTTACTGTTTTCTTTTTATGATGTTCATATGATTTTAAAAAAATGTATTTGCATCTGCCCTCAGTTGCTTTATTTTCTAGATATCTTATGTCAGAAGTTTTGTTGGATTTTTTTTTGTGTGTGTGCAGTATTTTGCTGAATCAATATTAGCAGCTACTGTTATGCATTGAGTCTTTTCACTACAACTGTTTCCTAGACAGTAATTTAAAGTGGTTGTAGACAATTTTATTTGTGACCAAATAATGAAAATATCAATGTTTTTCATGAAGTTAATATACAACATATTTACTACTATATTTTCTGGCTAAATGCAGTTCATATAGAATTATAACATCACTTCTTTCTGAGAAGGAAGGGGGATAAATCTACATCATTGCTCTTGGGTCTCAACTCTTTCAACTTCATCTAGAACTTGCAGTCTCTTTGATATTTGTTTGTTTGGCATTTCAGTACCAAGATTTGTAGAAATAGCCCCCTCAAGACTTGTGTATATTAATGCACTTTTTTTTTTTTTTGTATTCTAAAACCGCAGATCCTTCCTGAGTGTTACCCATATTGCTGTCATTCTAGTAATATTTGAAATATGTGGGGGATTCCTTAGCCCTTTATTTTCTCTACGAAAGTTCTTGGCTCTCAGTAATCTGCTGCCCCCACACATTTCAATGCTGTTATGAAATTGCCATTTTTGTTTCATTTTTTTAAACTGGGGTTTTTTGCTTGTTTGGTTTTAAACTGGTTTTAATGATTTACATGTTAAAATATTAGCTTTTCAGAATTACTCCTGTGGAATTATTTTGTTCTTTGCCAGAAGTTGTCCAACAAATAAATCATTTTTTTTGAAATAACAGTGCATAATAAAAGTCAAGTTACATGCTTATAATTTTCCGAATCTGCTACTAATTTCCTGTTTTCTGGTGTTAGCATGTGGATTTGATTCAATACCATATTATAGTGGTCCAGTACTCATAACAAAAATACATAATTCCATGTCCCATTTCATAATTCAAAAGAGAAAAAATTACCTTACTAAATTATTTAAAAATCTCCAGCCATAAGCTATTAACAAAATGATCAATAAGACTTCAGATTAACCACAGACAATTTCCACAGTAAGCTTGTATTTTGTTTTCATGATGTGAAATTGTAAACCACTATTTATGGAGACAAAATAAATAATAATAAAAAAAAAGTAAGGAAGAAAAATGGAACAGCAGAACTACTGGAATAATTATCAATTTAGTGTTTTGCAATAAGAATTGTGCTCCAAATAGCAAAGTTGCAAATTAAATTGTAAAATATTGTACTGGGTCTGGCTATGATAGAGTTAATTTTCTTCATAACATCTCACATGTTGCTGTGCTTTAGGTTTTTTATCCAAAAGAATACTGATAACACACTAAGGTTCCAGTTTTTGCTGCAGAGTGGGTACAGCACCAAGACCTGCTTTCTTGCTCACCTTGTCCCCCCAGTGAACAGATCATGAGGAGTGGAATAGCCAGGGAAGGGGCATAACCATGCAGATAACTTGAACAAATCAGAGATATTCTGGACCATGTCACTTGCAGGTGGGGATGACCAGGTTGGTACCTCCTCTGTGGGAGGAGGGGGGCAGGCTGGACACTGCCTCTTGCAAGGGGCTGCATCTGTTGCATCTTTTTTGCATCATGTGCAGTGCTCTGGTTCAAGGCTCCAGGAATCAGTCTGGGGTCACTTCGGGGATCTTTGGTGGATTACAACACACCCTCAGCTGTCCCTCACATGAACGTCCCATGGGTGTGGCCTCCCTGGGGTGGGGGGCTTTACAGCTGAGCCAGTTTGTATAAGGCAGGATGGGTGTTCACTCTCTCTGATCAGAAGTTACACCACACCTCCAAAACTCTCCTCCTTCCTGCTTGGTTGTGGAGGAATCTGTGCAAATCTGGCCTCAGCAGATCGGCCTGTGAGCAACGGCCTCCCTCTGAACCAAGCCAGGAATCATTTTCAAGTCAGCTGCTGCGTTTGATTTTCTTGTGGATGAATTCTTTTCCCACAGCCTTGTTTATTTCTGCCAAGACCTGAGATAAATGGACAATAGTGTGTCCTTTGTCTTATCTCAAATTCCCTTAGGCAGCTTAACTCACAGTCTGAATTTCCAGTTCAGGAAATTCCACTCCCTATGTAGTCAACAAAGATATTGAACAATACTGGTTGCAATATAGAGCTTTAAGGACATCACTTATTAGCATTCTCCTTTTGGACTCAAAGTCATCGACTAGAACTTGTTGGATATGGCTGCCCAGCCAATTTTTCACCCATCAAATATTCCACTCATCTACATCTGTTTAATATATAGACAAGGATATTGTGTGGTGATGTCTAAGCTGCTCTCTTCACCTCAGTTATGTTGGGGTGTGATAGATACTAAATCCCACTGTAGTGAAGATTTTGTCTGTACAATCAGTGAAGCTTGTAAAAAATTTCAGCTGATCAAACACACAGGAGTATTTTTAGAGTAACCCGAAGAGACTTCTAAATATCTTTAACTACAGTGGGAATTTTGGACACCCAGCTTGCAAACAAACACCCACCTTCAAAAACTGAATTGTACATATGTGTAATCTGGTGTTGAAGTGTATGTCTGACTCTTAGGTAGTATGTATTTGTGTAATTAAGTTTGGTTTACTTACAGAAGGTTTTCTGTTAATCTTAATGATATTTTCTCCCCAAAGTGTTTCTACAGGTTTTAAGTTAATATAGCTAAACTAGAACCTCTTAAAAAATCACTTAAATTGACTATATAGCTTTGCTGAGTTAACCACTGCTTAAATTGTTAGATTTTTTTTTTCGAGATACCTACTTTGCTTTAAATGTGCTAGGTGAATATCTTTACAGATTTTTTGTGGTATTAAAACTTTAAAGATTTAATTTTTTTCTATCCGTAGCTGAGGAAAGGGGATTTATATCATTAACATATGCATGGCTAAAAATATCTTTGAGCCAAATGTTGCACTTTTTCATAATAGAGCAGCAGATATTCCCCTCCCCTCCAAACTCAACCAATGTTTCTGAGGTAAATCACTAAAGGACTGAAAAAATCTTTACATAATATCTTACTTCTTATGTCTATATAAAGACAGATCCTTCTTCCCATACTCTCCTCTTCCCTCTCTCTCCTCTCTTTCTCTTTCTCTTTCTCTTTCTCTTTCTCTTTCTCTTTCTCTTTCTCTTCTCTTTCTTTCATCCAAAAGGCAGAAATCTCACTTTAGTTGAGTAATTGTATATTTTAAGGAAATCAATCAAAAGCTGGGAATGAACTACGCTTGTCTGTTGCATTCTACAGCTATGATGAGTTGAAATGTGCCAGCTGTACAGTTTGTCCACAGCTGTTGTCTCTCAAATCTTTTTATAATACCCATTTTCTCGCCAACATTTACAAAGTTTATAAGTGCAGTGAGAGTTCATCAAAATTATTCTAGTATGGAACACTACTAGTGTTATAGCTCTTAGTTTTAAGCTATGCATAAGGGCGTCTATGCCAGAAATAATTCTTCATATAATGGTTAAGATAGCACAGATGTCTGTGTTTCATCTAAGAAGGCATAATTAGGAGAAAATGCTGAGAAAAATAGAGTATACATACCACCAAGTACATCAGAGGGAGAAAACTGTGCAGAGAAAGCTAAAATGCTCATGTTTGGGGAGGTTAATGTGTAATTTGACTGTGAACCAAAAGACCAATAGAGAGGATGGAAAACAAACAAACAAATGAAACCAGATATTAACTAAAAATATCCCACTACCACCAAAAAACCCATTTGAATACCATTTGCTGATGGAAACTGAAACTTCTCCAGATAATTGTTTTGGTCTGTGAATACTGGTACTACCAGTTCACAGTAAGTTGCAAGAAAAAAAGCTTGTTCAGAAGGCAAGTTAAATACAAATCAGTGTATGTTTAAATGTGTATATATGCATCAGAATTTGAACTTCAGTGCTGAAACCATAACACTGTGAAATTTTGGACACATGGAGAAAACAACATATGCTCTCACCTGTACAAAGAACATCCGTTTCCTTGCTTATTTAAATCTTTTTTCATTTCCCATGAGACCTATTGCAGAGTCACAGCTGACTTGACAGTTGCTGAATAGATGACTTTTGTGCCAAAAATGTATGTAGTCTGATGTGCCCCTGAAGTCCAGGGGAGCCAATCAGCTTGCCTTTGTCTATTATTGTAAATAAATTTTAAAATAAAACAAACTATCGACATGTCCCTGACTTTGAAATCTAAAGTAGTATATATTCGCTTTATTTCCTCTTTTGGGTTAGTCTCAGTGGCATATTTATACTAGAGATGCTGTTGGATTGGCTCAAAACCAAGGTGGAAAGTATAGAGATAGGAAATACGTAGTGCTGAAACAGTGTTCAAACTTTTCCTTTGTCTATCTTTGCTTCAGAGATATGGATATATACACTGTGAGGCTTCTGTTGCCTCACTGAAAACAAATCAGCTGTTGGGAGGAATGGGTTAAAAGCAGAACACTGGCAAGGAGGATTGTAAAAGACCTTGAATCTTGAAATAGCCCTTGATAAACCTGTGTGAACAGGAGACCAATGATCCTCCAACATGGAACAAGTTCTTAGATCTCTGGCTGGGTAGCACTGCACAGGTGTTCCTTAGGGGATTCCCATGTAAGCGAAGAAACAGATACTCTTTGTGAGCAAGGCGATGGAAATATGTTTTGTCAGTGTTTGAGCTGTATGTTTGTGGGTGTCTTGGCTGCTGGCCTGTGCTGACTCCTACATCAACTTTTAAAGAGGTTACAACACACAAAAATAGTAGAACCTGGAATAACTTTGTTGGTTACAGGAAATAGTGTTTGGTTTTTATATAGAATCATAGGATGGTCTGGGTTGTGAGAGACCTTAAAGATCATCTGTTTCCAGTCCCCCCTACCATGTATACCAGTATACACATATATATCAATATGCATTTTATAAATCTATATAAACACCAATAGAGATATTGTCCTGGGGTGACTTTTTGATGCTTGCATCCCCAATTGTCTGTTCTGTTTATGCTTTACGTTAAGTTTTGTACCTTTAAGACTAAGTAGCCCCTGATAAGTAACAGCTGTGTTAATTAACCGATACAGCCCTGCCCCTGATGAGTCACAGCTATATCCAATAAGGATGAGTGAGATAAAAGAAGAGGTGAGGTGGTAAGGGGAGAAGTCTCTTTGAGGAGCATGGAGTGAGGTCCTGGAGAGAGGATCACCGCTGTGAGGCTAGCTCTGAGAGAGAAGAGGGAGAAAGAAGATGCATGGAGTTTGTTTGGAAACAGCATTCACTCCTCTGCATTCCTGCTCCTGGACTGTGCTCGCATGAGACTTGTCCTGGACTGAAAAACCCAGAGAGACACACAGACCTCATGCTTGTGTCCCCTGGGCCCAGGAAGGTATTTTTCCAGCTCTGGAGGAACTGATCGCAGACTGAGTGAGTTGAGCTACCCACAGCAAGGACTTTCTTCACTTCAGAGCAACAACAGGTTTTATTATCTCATATTATTCATTCCTTATGCTTGTGGGCACTTTGTTAAATAAGTAGTTTTTTCCGCTTTTCTCCAAGGAAGTTCTTTTCCTGGACTGGTTGGGGGGGAGAGGCCATTTGGGTTTGCTTCCTAGAGGGACTCATTCAGGGGTTCTCTCACAACCTTGCCTTAAACCAGGACAAATACATTAATTAGAGGTGCAGAAAGATACATGGGATTATGTGAACCTATAACTATTTTCTAAATGAGCCAGCCACACAAAAAAACTGGCAGAAATTGCACAGGTTCAAAAGTTATTCATGGGAAGAGGAGGTGAGGATGTGTAGAAAACTTGCAGGTAGTTACAAGCACCCATACAAAGTTATAGCTCATTCCTAATTCTCATTTAAATGAATAAATAGGTGAAACAAAGAAAACAAAAACAAACCACAACCTATAACAGATGACAGTGACTTATGTGTAGTTGTTATCTTAGAACATCATGCAAATGTACTAAGCTATCCTGCTGCACACTGAGTGCTATAACAGAAACTATTTCAAAGAAGTAAATTCAGGATGAAGTAAAAAAAAGAAAAAAATCTTTTTCCTAGCTGGATTATTGATCCATTATTTCTAATCCTATTCATTTAATCTTGTCAGAGGTGAAGGAAAAATAGAAATTTTCCAATAGTACACAGAAGAAAGAGGAAACATCTATGGCTTTGTGGTTTTGTACAAAAACATGTTTTGTATTAGGTACATGCCTCGAGTTCTTCTCCAACCCCAAGAGAGCTGGAATTAATTCACAAATGAGAAGTTGACAGAATGTACAGGTGGAGAGGATTGGCTGAGTGGACTGCACTTCCACTCCTCATGCAGCAGTTGGCAATCGAGTCTGTTAGAACTGATGAGGAATGTTTCAGTAAGCATCTGCGTGCTGAAATATGCATAATATTGATCACAGTGACCACATCAGCTGAGTTTTCTCAGACTAAGGTGAAAGAGCTCATAAAAAAGAAAGGTTACCATCAAATAAACAACTGTTAGGGTACTCATTAGACAGGAACTCTTGTGTTTAAGTCTCAGACTGATAATTTAGAACTGAGTTTGAGCTTGAAATGATAAATATCTCAGTCTGTGCTACTCAGCAAATATTTCCTTAAAACAGAAATAAAACTAAATTTATAACTAGAAGAGTGCTTTATGTTAATATGAAACAGATACCTAAAAACTTTAGATGAATCATACTCTGGAAATGCGTTTCCATTAGCCATAGAGTTTGAAAGACATATTAAAAAAAAAAAAAATTAGGTGGTCTAATTTATGTTTCTAATCAATTCCTCAATGTGATTTATATTTTTGTCCAACCAGTCCTTTCAAATGTACCCATTTTGAAAGCTGTATAAGCCATCACTATCTAAAGGCTGGACTACAAAATGTTACTGGTTACCTGACATGCTTTACAAGCTCAGATTTGAAGGAATACCTGATATTAAACCAGACAATTTGAAGCTCTACTATGTAGAGAAGAGATCCAGAGAAAACTACAAATGTATATTTATGAGCCTGGATGATTTTGAAATAGCACTGTGATTTTTTGTTTATTTTCAATAAGTGTGCAAAAGTGGTTTTAATGCTGTACTTAATCCTTTCAGAAATGTTGTACCTAAGAAATATTCTTATACGTGCTCAGGAAAGCTACAATGGAAATAAGGAATAATTTTTTACAGTGAGGGCAGTAAAATACTCTAAAACTAGCTTGTCCAGAGAAGTTGTGGATGCCCCATCATTTAAAAAGTTCAAGGCCAAGTTGGACAGTGAAATGTGATTTAGTGAAATGTGTCGCAGTCCATGGCAAGAGGTTTATGAATGAATACTGAAGATCCTTTTCAACCCAAGCAATTCTATGACTGCTCAATAAATCTCTTCATATTTAAGCACAAATAGGTATTTAATTTGCCTCAAGGAGTAAAATAAAAGTTCACCAACAAAATCCAGTCTGGATATATATACACTGAAAAACTGACATGCTTCAAAGTAGGATGTGATCAAATGTAACCAAAGTTTTGTCCATTCTATATTTAGTTAATACCTTCTCGTATGAGAATTTGTATTCCATTTTTGAGGTTGTTAGTCCTATATTCCATGCTTCTGAACATATATAGGAGTAAAGAGTTCATGCTCTAATGATGTAAAATATATTTTGACTGTCTGTGGTTTTGCCTTTTATCCTTCTAATGAGATCAAAATAGAGATGGAAATAAACTAGTAACATTTCTTTGCAGTAATTGTATGGTGAGATGTGGAAGGAGAATTTTATCAGTGGTGCTGTGTGCTGACAATGCAGAACATCTCCAGAAATTAAAGAAAGCTTAGTACTGATCATCTGATAATCCTTGAAAAGAACAAAATTACTCAAATTTTCATTATGTGAACATTTTAATGTTTCTGTACCATTAACACATAGGGTAACACAAGACAGACTAAATGTTTGCCCTCTACATAGTCTGTAAGTAATTGATAACAATCTTCTTTTAAATTTAGGCATACCTAGTATGAAAGAATCAGTCTTTGGCCAGTATGTCATCTCCTGGAAGACTAATAATCACACAATATATTTCAATTCCTAGATACTCTTTATCAAAAGAAAATATCCTTTACAATGTATATCTTCAAAGGCATATTTCAAAATTAATCATGGTTAAAAGGAGTTAAGGGCATGTTAGTACATTATATTAATATATGAGTTAAAACTTTAAACCCACCTCTAATTATTTAATTTTCCTTGAATTAGTTAAAATCAGTATTTCTGAATTAAATTTTCAAAGATGCAGTCTTTGTTGTTTCATCAGCATGCGTAACTTAAAGGTCAAAGTAAATGGAATTTGAGGTTCTATCACAGACTTAACTTTTCCATTAAGTAAAATGAGCTTTGAGTTTAATTTCTCACGAATAAGCAGGTTCATTGCCCAGAAAATTTAAACTGAAAATTATTTAAAATGAGATTTTTTTATTAAAGCATGTGTTACTATAATGCCACTTCATAGGATGTACTTGATTCAAAACCTCATGGAGGAGAAAAAGAAAAATGTGGCTCTAGGGCTTAAAATTAATTTAATTTAAATTTTACTTTTCTAATAATGTTTTCCCCTTTGAAAAATTGTGATGATGATGCAATTAATATGATATTAGATTAAGGAAATTAATTCAAAGGAATGAATTCAATATTTCCAGTTTAATAAAGTTTTGTATATGCAACAGCTTTTAAGAGAGATGTTAGCCCATGTATTTTCATGGGGTATTTTCAGTAAGAAATACTGGGTGATTTTATACGTTATTTTTGTTTTTAATGGGGATTCATAATCTGTTCTAGCTTCTCTATAATGAAAAGAAATAAAGAAGAAGAGTGTTCTTATTCAAACTAAAATGGAATAAGTATCAAATCAGGCCTGCTTGATGAATTTCTAGTATAAAAGACATATTTACTTGATTACAAACAGCTGAAATGGCCATATGGTTGAACCATCAGCCAGGGAACAAAGTAATTGTCCCATGGATAACAATAATGTGAACATTCTCTCAAAATATTCAGCATCATTTCCAAGTTGGAGGCATTTTGTCATGTGATAATTTCTCAGTGGATTTTTCTTGGCTTCTACCATATTAGTGAACATCACTGTGTCATCCTTTTCTGTAAAGTTTCTTCAATCACATATATTCAAATTAAAAATAGAGGGTAGTACAAGAAAACACTTCTAGTTTCATATTGATTGTGTTTCAGTCTTACTGTTAATATTTGCAGGATTGATCTTATGCTTCTATACATTCCACATTCATTGGAAATGAATAATCACCTCTACTTAGTATTAAAAGAAATGAAAGAATGAAAAGAGAAAACTATTCCTGGTATTCTTGGTTAAAGAAGAAAAAAAAATCATCTTGAACACTCTTGTCAATATATGCAGCAAATATATTTAATGCAGACTTCTATAATTTTCGTTTTTAAAAAAGAAAGAAGAACTTTACAATTCCCTTGCTTTTCTATTGCCATGTAGCTGTTTACTGTCTACAGAGAAAAGGATTGTTAGAAAATATCTAAGCCCCTTTATTTTATTTCTTCCTCTAGTCTCTGGATAAAAGATGGTTTTCTATAATTACAGCATAATTGTACTTAAATAGCTTGACACACCTCATATCTAGCCCTTGATTTGAATTAAAGTAGTATTTGATGGCAAAAAGAGTGCAAGCTAGAAAATCACTGAAAGATTAAAAAAAATCATACTGCTAAGTCTTCTGAAGGTAAGGTAAAACATGAAAATTTAATCCAAGGAGATTAAAACACAACTAAAAATAAATACATATCAATTTTAAAATGGGCTTCCTTTGGTGGGGAAAAAATACCAAAACAATGAAAGAAATAGTACAAAATTTAGATATTAACGGGGGTGAATTAAAAACTTGCAAAAAACCAGTTTACATGGGTGTTGATGGGACAGTCGGTGGCAAAATAAATATGAGCTTGGTACGCCTTTCCATCAGAAAAGAGGCCTGTATGTTTTGGAATATATATGCAATTGTATCAAGAAAAGAAATGCCTAAAATAGTTACGTTATATAAGTTCCTTATAAACCATAATAAATATTATACCTACTAGAAAAAAAAAAATTTGAGCAATATAACAAATATTAAATCCTCATTAAACAATAATCTTCAGTGCTGCTAGTAAGGGCAATAAAAAGAATCTTATGAACAACTGAAATTAACACAAAACCAATACTTGCTTGATATTTGGAGAAAAAAAAAGGTGTAACTGTGTGGAGAAGTAGGTAGTTTTTTTCTTTTTCTTCTGCTTTTCATAGAAAAAAATTTTATAAATAGATTTCAAATAATTTATTTGGTTAAAAAAGATAAAGCAACAAATCAATTTGTCTCTATATCCTATTAATATAAATGGAAGAGCAAAAAGGCACTCCAATTTCCAGTACTGATACTAGCTTTAAAGAATACCAAAACAGACATGATATATTTAACATATGACCTTTACCTACTTGCTTGAGGTTGCAGTGGCTGTGGACTTAGCAGGACATTCTGAATAAAGCTTACAACAGACCATGTGACCTTTGAAGACAATGTAAAACCAGAGATGCAAGTAGGCCCAAACAGCAATCCTCCACAGTCTTTACTTTCAGGGTCTTCCTAGGTGCTTTCTTTTCTGACTGTATGAAAGCTTATTTGCTGCCATTTTACTCAGCCAGTGTGCAGTTACTAAAAGTTACTCTCAGTTTGCAAGACAGAGGGCTGTGACCATAACCTTTCCTTTCATGGAAGCCTTTTAATTCTCATTCAATTCTCTTCTTTTAACTGAGGTTGGACCAACATCAAGAAAGAATTATATCTTCATGCCCTTAAACATAACCCCTTCATTTTTCCCCACCGCCTGTAGCATTCTATCCTTGTCCCAGGTGTACAACAAGGTCAAAATCACGGTCCCTCCTACACTGTTAGTCACAGATGGCCTCGATGTGGGATTCCTATGGCATTTCTGATCCAGATTAGATAGTCTTTCAAGTTGTGTGACTGAACTATATACAAAATTTTCCATGAAAAAGATGGTGTCAAGACTTCATGTCCCCTCTGAAATTCTCAGAAGCTTAATGTCCCTTCTTTGCTGTGAGTTGTCTGAAATTTCAAGTCATCTTTTTGTGTCAAAAAGATTTTGCTTAAGGATTTATGATGCCCTGTCAGTGTTTGTTTGTTTTCCATTTTCTGGAAAGGTTTGCATCTGAACTCAATAATAATTTAAAAGAGAAAGTGAAAAGCTAGACTTATATCTTGGGATCTTTACCTCTAAATCTAAATAAGAGGGCCTGTAATTCAAACTAAACTGGGCCCAGTAATTCAAATCTAAATCCATATAAAAATGTCACTCTAGTGATACTTTTATGTTAGTATGTTTCCATTCCCTGCATATTTATTAGCTATGTTGTACATGACTAAAACACAAGCTTGTGTTTTGAAGTGTAATTCATAAATATCAAACGAGAAGACTTAGTCTGTAGCTGGATGTTTTATATTGAGGATTCAGATAGGTAACTGACTAAATTGATTTTTTTTATTGAAGGTAAGAAAACCAGATGGTTCATCACAGATGAATTAATATTTGAAGGGACTGTATGACCCTTAGGTAAGTATCCAAGGTTCTTCATGTTCAATCACTCATTCATTAATCTTTTTTCCATTTTTGTTATAAAGCATTTTTAGGTTAAAATAAAAACATTGAAAATAAAATAAAAATCTTTTAAATTATCTATACAGACTAAAATTTAGCTTTTTTGAGTGAAGCCACATTTCACTCTATTTTTCCACACCACTCCTTGACTGTAGCAGAGAACATAATTCAATACATATAACAAAGCCATTAGATTTAATCTATTCCAGATAAACATGTAGAAACATAACAAAAAATTAAAATGCTTCCAAAGGAGATGCTGCTATGATTTATTTCTTCCCAATAATGAAAATTACTCATATAAATATATATTAATATAGCTGAAGCTAGGTTAAGAAGTGATGGATCAAAAGAAGATATTTGTGTCACTTAAAAAGTTGTGAACAAAGCAGTCGTATATGTGGTAACTCTGTGATAAAGTTTAGAGTTAAAAGAGATGACCAGGCTACTTCCATTTGTAAATATTAAATTTCAATGTTGTATCCATTCACTATGTTTGGATGAAATATTTTGAGATCAAGCTTTAAAAATATTTGTGGGTCTCAGACTGAGAAAAACCAACCTCCCAAACATTTCTCCTCAGCTGTACCTAACACTAAGTAATGAAACAGAATAATGTTAACTGCAACTGAAAACTACAAATAGATAAAAAAGGTTCCTTAATGTTTCTCTTATGCTGAGAAAATTATTTTAAAATAGTGAAATAATAAAATAAAGTTTAAAATCTAATGAATTCAAGTAAAAGGGCAATGTTGTCCTCAGAGTTTATCATCTATGCAAGAAAAACCAGAAATGCTTACTTGAAACAGATTTTAGAGATGCCTTGTCCATTATCATTCTCAAAACAGGATTATCATCAAGACAAAGCCAGATCAGTCAGATTTGAAGCATGAAAAATCCACAGACATGGTTTTTAATGCATCCCCTCTGGACAATATTTTACAGTGATGAACTTTCTGCCAACTGAAAAGGTTTTTTCCTGAGGTTTAATCTCCCCTTCAAAACAACTCTGCTACACCATCTGCAACTACAGCCAGGCATTTGAATCTGCTTTCTTTGAAACTCCCCTCCAAATAATTATAATGTCAGATCATCGGGCTCCTCTCTACCAGACTAAATGAACCTTGTTCTTTCAGTTTGACCTTCACAGGTCGTGCTTTATTTCTCTCACCATCCACTGAGCCCTGCTCAATTGCTCAACCATTTTTTTGGAGGCATTTTCACCATGAGGCCAAATAATATAGAACTGGGCCCAGTAAATCAAATGGGACCTCTCCAGGGCCAAGATGAGATAATAATAACAATGGGATAATAATTTAACTCAACTTCTTGGTTCTCCTCCTCCTAATGTAGCCCACTATATATTGAACTTGCAATGAAAGACACACTTTGGGCTTGCCATAATCTTGGTGCCTGCAGTAACACAGAAATCCTTTTCAGCTAAACTATTTTTCAGCTCTTTTATTCTTATGCTGTTCTCAGGCAGATGGTAATCCTCTCCAAGGTGCAGAACTTTGTACTTCTCTGGGATGAAGATGAACATGCAAATTTTATTGCTAATAATGTTGAAAATGTTGTATGTTCATTCTTCTGTAATAAGACTTTGGAAATATTTCATCATATTGAATCTATTCATCTATTTTTATTTTCATCTATTGTTTGATTTAAGAGTGTAGATAGTGTATTTTTTCCTACATGTATGTGCATAAGCCTAGAACCCACCAAGCTCATGGAATTTTAGGTGAAAGCTAAGATTCTCATTCGGTCAGTCCCAAAGCAATATTTACAGGAGCAAAATGTATGAACTCAGTTGATTATTTCTGTGCCTAAATGTTGCAGTCCCATGTTGTCTGCAGGAGACAGCTGTAAATTTTAGTCATTCTAGATCATTAACAGAACATAATATATTCTATGTCTAATTTTACAGAATAAGTACATCCAAATACTCATGGAGATAGGATTACATTGATAACTTTTGATACCAGTTTTGTGGAATCACTTAGTAGTTCTCCAATGCAAGGTTCACTGTGCCCCTCTGTGTTGCATGTGCTGGTCTTACTAAGCTGCACTTTCATCATCTCCTTTACTACTGGGTCTTAGAACTCTTAGAAGTCTTAGTGGTTTCTGCCCTTCACCAGACATCTTATTTTCTTAGCTCCACCTATAGTTTGTAGTGATGTGGCAGTAACATCTTCAGGGCTCTGGATTTCTTGATTCTACAGGCCAGATGTAGCATAAGGCCTTACAAACATAGGACAGTAGTAAACTACTGCAAACTTTTGATGATGAAGTCCTTCATAATGACTAAATTAAGCTGAAAAGTGTCTTTCCATTTATTTTATAACCTGGAGATAAGGAGATTAATCAAATATATTATAGTTACAAGCAGACTCAAACTGCCAACATCTCAGTGTAGCATTTTTTGATGGATGTGGAGAAATCCACTCTAACATTATGTAGGTAAAATATTGACTTATACAATATGGCAACCAAATATGTATTTCTGGTGCAAGTTTGAACAACCTGAAGAAAATCTGATTAATTAGCTATGGCAGTTTACTGTGTTTCACTGAGAAGTTATGCACTGTAAAATTTTGACTGAATTCAGCAATATCCTTTAGTTGTTTGTCCTATGAACTTCTGATATTGTTTACCGCTTCCCTCTAGCAATACAAAATGGTTTTCTATGGCATTGACATTTAAGACAAAGAAGCCTTTCTAATATACTAGAAAGAAAACAGCTGACATGAGCTGTATGAACTTTAAGGGAATTAATAAGAAAAGATCTTAATGTTGATGTGAAGACACACAGACTCTTCTTTCATCATTGTGCTGTAAGCATTATTATGTGAAGGCTGACTACTGTAGTTCTCCTCAGTGTTGCAAGGCTTAAAGGACATGGCAGGTAAATTCTACCTCCAGAGCTAATGGAGAGTCTTGAATGTCTAAGGACAAGTCTTCTTCTTGACCTTAGACATTCAAATATTCAGTGTTAGGATCATTTTTGACCACGATTGACCAAGGTCAATTTTACAGGCAATAGATAGATTGGTAATCACACAAGGAAATTCACATGGTTTTACATCAGAGCTCAAATTCCTATTGATTGCCCTACAGAGCTTTTATTTCTCTTGCTCACTCTAAGAGGAGTCTAGGAAGATTATCACAAAACACGTTTCTGCTATCCACACATAAAGTCTGTTTGAAACGGTGTAGGGTGCTTGAGATATTCTTGAAGGCATATGAAAGAGAACACAAAGATAATTCATGTTTGTTTATTTTCTGAAGGGACAGGTGGATCTGAGGTAAGATACCTAGCAAACTCAAATGTTTAGAGGTGCCTCTGTGTGGGCAATCGAATTAAAACCCCCAGATTCTAAGACAGCGGAAGCCATGACAAACATCCACCATCAAAGTTTAAGGATATTTATTCTTGGGTTCTTCAAGAAATTTTGAATAAAAATACCTATGCTGTTCATAACACTTTGTTAATTGGACCTGTTTCTGACACTTACAGAGTTCTAGTAGTGTGCTAGACCTAAAGGTATCTTTCAAAGATATTTTGTAGTTTTTATAACATTGCTCATTTATTTAAACTAGTATAACCACAGCCCGTAGTAGAATGGCTAGGGCTATCAAACACTGTATCAGACACATCCATGCTATAACCTGTTGACAGAGACTTACAGAACATCTGTTCAACGACTTTTAATAAATTGGAAAGGGAATTAGATTAAATTCAAAATTAGTAGTAAACCACAAATGTTATTGCATTCAAGACTGTATTCCTTTTTTATCATGTTTATACATGGCCTAAATAATTTTATTCTGATTTTATGGCAATTAACCACTGTTAGAAGTATTCAGATTGCTTCACTTGATTTTTTTATCTGTTTGGGCTTTTTATTTTATTTTATTTGTCAAAGCTGTTATCCTCTCATAAATAATAAAAAAATATTTTGTCAAAATTGCTTGCCATGGTTTCTCTTCTTAATGAGCTGTCATGATACACAGCTTAGCAAAGGATATAATTGTGTGTCTGTACAGAATAAATAAAAATAGATTCTATATCAGCCACACAGTTTTGTTTTATCATTAATATCCTTTATTTCAGTACTCAGAGTTTCTGAGTACCCTGGGATGTTTTCCAGCAGAATACATTAATGCATTATGTTACTCACAGAACAATGCTTCTGACTTGCTTTTGATGTATGAAGTATTTTCTTGGATGGGAGAAAGATTGTTCATCCTGAAGTATAATTAATTTAGCAAAATGAACATTTCATCCTTAGTGTCTCCATCTCCTTATATTTTGCTCTACTAATGCTTAATTTTACATGTTTCTGTTTCTACATCGTTGCCACAATTTGTTTAAGAGACAGTTCTTAACTAATGTCCATAATTAAGTTATTTTATTTTCTTTGATTTCACAAAAAAGAAAATTATCTAGTATTCTAATTAAAATGTATATGTAGATTGTGTTGCCTTTTCAGTCTTTTCTTTAACATGTACTATTTTAATTATTTAAATAACTTCCTTAATTGATCAAGGTTTTATTCTAAAATCAAGCCAATTTTATTCCACACCAGGCTGCAACATCCAGTTCTTAAATTCAAACCCAGTGTATGACCAAGTCTTCCACAATGTCTGAAGCACCCTGCACCAATTCAAACAGACTTTATGTGTTGATAACAGAAAGGTGTTCTGAGTTCTACTTTTGTGATAATCATCCTAGACTCCTCTTAGAGTCAGCAAGAGAAATAAAAGCTCCATTGGAGTTTTTATTCTTATTCATTGGAGTAAGAATTGTGTGATGCAAGTATTTTTTGAGATGGAGAGTGTGCTTCAGACTCAGGCTATTAGAGGTACTTGAGTAAAATAAGCCCCAAGATTGATTATGTTTAATAATTTCATAAGTTATTTGGGGGGGTGGGAAGAATGTGTGAAGAAAATTTATTTGTGACTGTTGTAATTGACTCACAGGAGCCACCTCTGTGGCCCTGCTGTTACCTAAACCAGGCCATGCCAAACCAACACACTTACATAAAACTAAAGAAAATCTAATGTAGCAAAGAAAATCAGATGACTGGCTAGAAAGGGTGAATTCACCTTGAAGAACAGACTAATGAACATGAAGTAAAAATAAATGCTGCAAAATGTGAGGAAGAGTAATTGAAGCTTAATAACAAACAAAAAAACCACATTGTAATATAAATAGAAAAATCTGCTATAGGAAGCCTCTTTGTGGGAAGTGGCTGTCTCTACAACAGTGTTCAAAAGTACCATAGCCACATTTACATATTCCCATTTCAGTCTGACAATAAGTTTTCTCAGCAATTATGCGTTTTATGAGAACAAGACACAAGAAATTATAAAATAGACTGTAAAAGCAAAACAGGTTTTTTAGGGGCTTGCTGAGTTCAGTAGCCCAGTGGAGGCAAGACTGGTAACTCCATGTCTCCTGTTTGTTTTTCTCCTGTTTTTTTTCTTCTTTTTTTAAAAAAAAATTCCTACCGCTTTATTCAGACCAGTTTTCTAGAGAATGTATCTTAGCCTTAATTATACTTCTGATCAATATCACTTTTGCATTAGGGAAGTGGGGATGCCCTTCTAGTTTCTCAACCGATAGACCAATTTAAAGCACTCCCTTGGTTTTTTTAGGTTGTTCTGGTAATGAAAACTTCTTATTTTGTGTTGCACTTTATTTTTCATCATATTTTAAATCCCAGATGTCTTTATAAAATTCTAGGACTTAAAAAAAAAACCCCACACTTCATTATATTTCATCTTAATGAGCATTAGCTTCCTCATCTTCATAAATAAAATACTCTGTGTTGCTGGTAAAGCAGTATTTCCACATGAAAGATAGTTTTATTCATTGCACTGAATGTACCTTTCCCTCAAGAATAAAAGGGAAGAAAGATTCCTGTGGTTCTTTCTTCTTCCTTTACATTCTTGCCTGTGTTTACTTTAATCATTTAGAAGCTAAGAAACTCAAGATTAATTCCCTTAGAAACTGAGATTAAATGATAGACAAAGCATGCAGGAAAGTTCTAAATAAATTGCATTCAAGTGAATAGACCAGAATGGTTGCCTGCAGATTGCTCCTTAATATAATTTCAGCATAATCAAAAAGCAAGGTCACATGCAAATAATTACTGCCAGCAGTGGTGGGACTGGCTCTCAGCAAGATGGCTTCAAATGGATGTTAAATTTTGTTTGTACTTTATGAAAAAAAAATGTAGCCAACATGTATCAAAGGCTAATGGACATTTCTAAAACTGGTGACATGGGGTTTAATTCACAACCAGTCACACACACATATGCTCAGCTAAAGTGTACACTCATGAACGCCTAGGCATGCTATGTAAGTGTGTAAGCATTGACACATATGCACAAGGTTTCCATTAAAAAGGAAAAACAAATCTCACTACTGACCAAAGAAGTAATGAAAACACAGAACATGGTGTGCACAAATGATAGTGGGAGGGGAGATGCCAATTTCAATTTACATATATTGAAACAAACTTCTATTTTCCCAAATACTAATTTGGTCCTTTTGTTGAAATGGGGACTTTTAAAAGCTAAAAGTGCCTAAAGCAGAGAAGGAAAACAGCTCACTTAACATGCTGCTGATTTTCACATAAGGCTTAATGGGACATACATATTACATAGAAGAAGTTGAGGAAATGTTAGTGACAGTTTTCTTTTGTACTTCTTTAAGGATATCCATGTAGGTTTTTTTGCATGAGATAGTTCTGAAAATAAACAAATCTCACTACTTCTTTTCATAGAGTTGTTCAAAGACTATTTCTAAAGCTGAGCTCAGACAATGTCTTTCTGTGTGCTCTGGGTGACATTTATTTTGAAAATGTGGATCATGGTTATGTTATGACATAGATTAATAGTTCCCAATAATGAGGTTCTACTCTGCAACTATTACTACTGTCTCGATCAGACAATAGAAGAATAAAATTTTCGAAGATTTTGTCTTCCTTTAACCTTTTAGTAGAAAAGTTCAGCCCTATAGGTGCTTGGAATGGATAATTTATATCAACACCTTCAGTACAAGGAACTGCATTGTTACCCATTAATGAGGCATCAAACAGAAAAATAAGTGCAAAATTGTAAAAATTATGTTAAATTTAAGCCACAGAGTTACCTTGCTTATAGAAAGAAAATGTTGGAGCCAAAGGAATGTCAGTGGAAATATTCAGAGCCTAAGATGTATTTTTATAATGGGAAAATAAAATAGAAAATTAAATTCTGAAGTGCAGTTTTTCCAGGGAAAGTTGCATTAATTTTACACAAATGTCTTTATTTATCTTGAATAATGACTAAACCATCCTTTCCAGGATGAACATGAATACTGATACATCTTTTTATTGTGACTACAATGCCGTAAAACTGATTTACTCAACAGAGAGAGATAAAAACCCACAAAACAACAAAAAAGAAAACAGCAACAAGAATATAGTATTTCTGAGGGGGAGAAAAGGAAAGCAAGAGGCAGTTTTCTCCAACAAGACAGCAGTTCTGGATTTGGGATTTGTATGCTGAGTTGATACAGAGAATTAAGGAAGCTTTTGAAATCTTCTCTTTTTAATTTCTTTGTTGATTAGTATGGGTTTTTTTGCATTCCAAATGACTTATTTTATTTTATCTGTATAAACTAATAGTGTTGATTTTAATTACTACTGAAATTTTCACCAATGATTTAGTATTAATTGTTAATGCCATATAAAACATAGGGTTATCTAGTAATGAAAATATTATTTAGAAAAGTAATAAAAACACACAACACTTTAAATGCATTTTATGAACAGCACCTACAGTTTCATTTACTTTCTATAAAAATCTGATGTCTGTAGTAAAAGACTAATACTAAAGGTGTTCACTTAAGTATGCAGGAAAACAGAAAGAGGAGTTGAGCCTAACTATTCATGACTGGTGCCTTATTCAAATTCACTTATCTTGAAGGGAGCTGAAACCAAGTACACATCTTAGTTTACCATCTTAACCTGTTTTGAGGAGGGAGTGAAGAATGGCTTTAAAGTTGTTTGTATCATGATTTTCTGCTGTACAGCCATTTTCTTCACTTCTGCTACTGTGAAAGGTCTGCACCTTAAAGACAAAGTCAGACAGAGTCCTATGACTGGACAGGAAAAGGAAGCACAGGGAATTGCCAAGGAAGGTGCTTAGCTATCACCAATAATGTTTGTGTGATAATGCCAACTAGAATGACTGGGGCTAATGGAGGAGAAAGAATTATTTTCAGTCTTGCTTTGGAAAAACTGTCAAGAGCTGATCAAGAACTAGCACATCCAAGCTAAGGAATGCTGGCAAACACACATATTAAAAGATTAAAGAGATGGCATGAGCCTTCAGGATTGCTTTGAAAGGAACAAGCACTTACAGATGGAAAGTGTTAAGAGTGGACAGTTTGGCTGGAAGTCCAGCACTGAGGTTTTACTGGCCTTACAGAACACACTGAGATGCCCATGAACCCATATCTTGGCCTGTCAGGGTGCCCCAATCCCCATGGCTGTGCTGGGGACTGTGTCCCCAGGGATCTGCCATTCTGAGCTGCAGTTGATGGCAAGACTAACTTTTCAGATTGAACCAAAAGTTTCTAACTTTTCCCTATCTATCTGAATTAATCTCTCTTCAAATTTCAGACACCGTGCAACTCACATGCTAACATGCAAGGCAGGTGTATATAGGTTTAAAAATAAGCTATCATGTCATCTTATTTCATTTTTAAGCATATAGTTGCAAAATGATCCAAGCCTTCTATTTTGCTCATACTTGATTATATAGAAAACACCTTATTTTATAAGAAAATAATAAAGTTCCATAATTTCCTGCTTTGTCTATATGCCCATTTACCTGTACCTATATCTAGCTTCAGAACTCATGGAAGGAGCACAGAATTTTCATGCAGCTTTAATTCTTGTCTGATGTGAATGCTTGTTAGATAAGTGGGAAGTAAAATCAAAATAGATTCACCAAGCTATACTCTTAGTGTCAACATCTGAATAAACGGAATGAGCACACATAAGTTATGGAAAAACAAGATTATGCTCCAAATACAATACACTACAATACCATTTTTCTTTTTTGTACTTTTTCATGAAACCTGGAGTATCTGAATAACTTACCATGAATTCAATCCTGAAAACATTCTAAAAAGCAAGTATTCTTCCTTTTCTTTTTTTCACATCTGAAATCACTCACAGTTCTCTTACAGATTTAACAATCAAAAATAGCCCGTATACACATAATATAATAAAAAGCATTCTTCTCTGTTGCTATTGGAACTTACAGAGTGATAATGGAGATAGATGCTGAATCATTAATATAATGAAAGCAGAGCATAAAACAATACTTTTATAATTAAATTTATTTCAGGAACAGCATCTTCTCTTAGATGCTATTGACATGCTTTAAATTATTCTCTGTATTTAAATATCAAAAAGTAGAAGCAGCAAGTGTAGCATGGGAGTGTTAAAGAGGAAAAGGGAAAATTTACATTCAAAATATATGTTTAGCCTGAAGTGGTAGTAAAGCTTCTACTCTATGTACCCTCAAAATCACAATATCGAATAAATAAGAATTAATACATACTCAGTAACCACTCAGCTATCACTGTAATATCATTCAAACACAAACTGACATACTTTCTTTACTGGCTAACTACAGGTCATTTTTGAATTTTTAGAAAAGTGTTAAAATTTTATTTTTTAAAGAGAGAAAAATTAGTGTTTAAGGGAAAAAGTATCTTTATGCCAGTCCTCCAACGTGTGCTTTAAGTTTTGCTGTACTTGAAATCAGACTGAATATCTTCCCTACTAAGGTCAAAGACTGCAGTTCTGATTTTCTTTCTGTGACTTAGTTTATCGATCACAATATGGCAGAGTCTAATTTCAGAATGGATAGCTGTAATTCTTATTTTAAAATGTACTTCATGATTTTGGTCTAATCAGCACATTATCTGAGCAAATAAGAAAGCAGCTCCAGATTAAAACTTCCAAATGAAGGTGTAGTCCTGTGAAAGAGGCATTTATATGCAATAATTATGCTCAGTGGAGAATTAGGTAACACCCTCAAGGGAGCCTATGGGCACCTTTATACGAAGCATCTTAAGTTACCTTCTCAGTTGCCAAAACTTCATGTACTTGGAGTTTTCTTGCTGCAAGGTCTGGCTTCTTGTAACTGGGCCAAAAAATGCAGGTCTCCATTTGGAATAGAATACTCTGGAACATTTCAGACACTGCTAATCATCTCCACTTAGGCAACAGAATTAAATCCTTGTTCTCTTGTAGATATAATGGCAGCTTCCACATCTAAAGAGTTCTTCAGTTCGCTATACAGAGGCATCTAGGTTTTTTTTAAGAAGACCTAAAAACAGCTGCTGGAAGTTATTACAAAGGATTTATGGAGGACCTATGCCTTTCTGGAGCAACAACTGGAAGCCAGACAGATTACTGTAAGTTTTAGTAGCTTAGTACTTATGTTTGGATAACTAAATTTAGCCCCTGCCTCACAAACTGGTATCAAAATGTACGTATCCTGAACTTCAAATCAGTTGTAATCATCTGAGAGTTCCTAAGGCATGATAAACATCTTCATAGGACAGTACTGAGGACAAATAGAGAGCCAGACCTTTCAAGAAGACTCTTGTTACATCCAGGCAAAGTGCCCCAAGACATCTCAAAGAACATTAGGTGTTTAAGTGCAGGCAAAGGTATCAAGTATGACATTCAGAATAATGTCTGAAATATTATTATTCACTTGTCCTAAGTATAAAGCCATCTAAAGGAAATCTAACATAAATTAGTTGAATTATGCCTTTGTGAGCCTCACTCTCTTTTCACTTAAAGGAAACCAAACTTCATTATCTTGCATATGCACATGTAAAGGTGAGTGAGATTAATCTGGTTTTCAGTGTGAACGATACATCACTTGCAGAAATGACTCCAGGTTATGATTTGTTTCCACTCCTGTGGTTATTAGTTGCACTAGAAACTTGGTGTAAGTAAATGTTGAAACAAATTACCCATAAATAAAACACTTCAGTTAAGGAATAAGGTTCCATATTCTTATGTCCTTGCAATGTTCTTGCAAGAAATGTGATTTTATTTTTCATCTGAATTGTATCAAGACAATTTAAAACTGATGAAAAGACAGACCTCGAAGAGTTTAAGAAAAGAATAAAATGCATGTTCTTCTCAGAAAGGTAACAGAAACAGACATATTTATGAGTAAAAAGGAGCAGTAACCACAGAAAAACAACCATGCTGACTGCTAATTTTGAGAGTGGATAGGGAAGTTTTAAGATAATAAAGGCATAGGAACACAAAGAAACCAGTGCTCAGTGATAAAGAACAAGGACTGGATACTGCCATGTCTGAGACAAAATTTTGTAGATCTGTATTTGAGAAGAGAAACTCACTAACTAAACCCATGTGAGAGGAAACACTGAAGATTTAGTAGCAGGAATAAATATTAATGCACTCTATGGATGCCTTATATTTTTTCTTTAGCTTTTCCTTTGTTATAAAGCCTTCATGCAAATTATTTGTGAAATAGACTTTCCAATCTTGAATGATCTTTGGCAGCAATATACAATTTCAGTTCTCATTTTACATTCTTTTTAATAAATTTAGTTCTGCTGGTGAATTTGCCTGAGCTGAACATCTTTAATATTCTTTAATATTATTTCTGTAGAAGTTCTTATGCAAAATATTGACTAAGTTAAATGATTGGTTGTCTCCAATTACTTTAACTGCAGTTATGCTTTCTTTCTTTCGAAAATTTATTAGAAATTATTACAAAGTGGCACTTGAATTTATTTTCTGATGTAGTTTCTAATTTCAATAAATTAAATTTCCTTCAAATATTTTTGAAAGCATCTCTTGTTCTTTTTTCTGAAATTCATTATGATATATTGTGAAAAATTTTTGAGATCTTTGAGAACATGATAAAGTAAAAAATATGTTTTAAGTAGCACATTTCAACAGGAGTGGAGGTTTGACTCATTCTTAGAGAATTATAATCGGGAGAATCATTAGAAATAGAAATAGAAAATACTGATGGTTTTAAACCATCAAGGATCCAGGACTGAGAGGAAGAAAAGCTTAATTCTTTTCAGAATTGCTGGTCCTTTATTTTTGTTTTACGCTTCCGTTGAGTTCACACACAAAATAAAGCAACTCATGTGTGAAGGAATAGTTATTTTTCCTTTTTATATAAACTAATCCACTTAGCAAACTAAAGAGTATGGGAAGACAACAGTCCAAAAATATGTGTATACCATTCAAAGACATCCGTCTTTCATCTTTCCATTCTAAAACTATGCACTATTTCTAAAGTCATTCTATGGGAATTTTATGCAAAATCTTGAAAATGTTATTTTTAAGCTTTCTACTTCAGTTTCCATCCAATCACATCAAGTCATTGCATGAACGAGGCTCTGAGCCCATGGTGGGCACACTGCTACTGCAATGCAGTGCCATCCTATGGAGCACAAGAGCTTGGGCATGTTTGGAGCAGCATTCTGTTAGCTTGGACGTAGTATCAGGTTTATGTAATACCCTGACTTCCACCTTGGTGACATTTTGGTTAGCAAAGTTGAGACCACATCTGTCTGAAGACACATCCTAACACACAGCTTAGTAATATTGCCCAAACATCAGTCAAAACCCCTTTCCATCTAAGCAGGGATGTCTAAAAAAGAAATTTCTTCTTCAGGTATAACGACTACAATTTACTTCAAATATCATACCAGAACCAAAATGCACTGAAAATCTCTTGTTTATTTTACTATTGGGGTTCTTAGAAATCCTAACCATACTGTGCTGTAAGTTATAAACATCCACACGCTGCCACAGTCCTTGTGGACCTCTCTTCATCCAGACCATGGAATACGGACCGGGAACTCTCCATATTTTCTTCAGAAACAGGTCACACACCAGCTCCTGTCCCAGGAGAGGTCACAGTAGAATCAGCCTAACAATATCAAACTCATCTGTGGCCTGTGATTCTTTCTCTTCTTGGTATTGTTTTGTTTCAAATTATTTATTGAGTAGCCCAAAGAGGATTAGCAATAATGCATGAGGTATGTTTTCCTAGCTTTTCCTAGTGACTGAAAAGCTCTATCTTTTGGATGGCACAGTAAATTGCATAAGGATATTTTAATAACAGAAGCCTGAAACGTAAGATACACAAAATTCTTCCTTTCATTCTCAATAAATATATATTCAGAATAAAAAACCCCAAAGTGACCAAAGCAGCAAACCCTTCCTCACCACATACTTAAAATGTTTCCTTGTATCAGAATATATCTATAAAGAAATAATAAATAAATGTTCCAATACACTTGTCACTCATAGTAAGTAACTGATAAACCCTCTTAGGGATCAACAGCGTTGAAGTTGTCATCTGGTTTCAGTCATTTGGTGAGAGGGAAAAAAAAAAACAGCTCAAAAAGACTGTTTCTTTTCAAGGATTTTCTTTCTTCTATTGGTGCTGAAAAGGTATTTTTACTCAATGTATCAGCTTCTTTTAGGAGGGTTTCAGGAATTAGTTACTTAAAACATTTTTCAATTTATTTTATACTAATATTATCCGGTGTGAATAAAGATCTATTTTTCTTTACTGCAGTACAGGAGAAATGAAAGCTTTATAAGCCATTTTGAGTTTGTTTTCAAGCCATATAGTAACAGGACATTTTGCAGTCTACCAGGAGACAAACAATCTGCTCATATTCCCGATAAATGAACAGAGTGATCTTTAGGAACTCCTGGGTTACCATGGATACCATGTATTCTAAGTTACATTGTTTCTGCATTAAAAATCAGTTTTCAGAATTGTTAAACATTAGAGAAGCAAGGATTTTGTCCTTTGGTTTGTTACATTTTTCTATTTTATTTTTTACTATAAGAGGCATAAAAATACTAAAGGTAGGAAAAAAATTGCTACTCACCAGTAGTCATTTACAACTTGGCATCTTCATCAGCTGAGCTGTCTTCTTTAGTTGCTGAGTGATAATGATTTCATTTTATGCAATTTTACTTTGAACTACTAAAGGTTACTATGGAAACCTCAACTCTTTTTCCCTCTTCACATTCTTTGAACAGGTAGTAAGTCTCGCTATGTGGGAGAAGTGGCACTGAAACATTACTTGAAAATCAGCTCCAAATTGCTTTTGCCATTCATGAGTAAATGTGAAACTATGATTTTTCAGACAGTCTGGTAGAAGAACAAAATATTTAAAAAAAAAACCCAAAAATTGAATCTTTAATATCTCCCAAATTTCTGGGTTTTGACTCACTGAATTTTCATCCTTGCTTGATTATGATGGTGAATATAAATTATTCCAGCATTAATCAGCATAATAAAGTGATGCAGGATTTATTCCCACATGGTGGCTCTTGTTTTCAGGTTTTTTTTTTTAATTTTTCAACTCTCGAACTGAAAAAGACTTTTTAGTTGCTTTGGATTCCTCTGTGTAATGTTAAATTATTTATTGAAACAGAAACAATTGATATAGTTAGATAATTTCATCACCTCCAATTTGCTTCTAACATTGTCATTAGTTTTTTGTCCAGAATTCACAGTGTCTAATCAGAACATCTAAGCGGGTTTCTAATTTGTCTCAACATAAAACTCAGTTCATAATTTAGAATTATTTTCAGGTCAAGCTGTAATTTTGCCATCAAATAATTTAATTCTTTATATATTACGGTCTAGTTCTGTGCCCCATCTCTAAGCAAACAAACCAACCAATTATCTTGGACTCCTATTTGTTTATATTTCTTTTTAGTCATGTAGAAAAAGAATCTATAATTTTGCTTCTTTTCTTGAGTTTTATGGATTTTGTTCTTTACTTGGGTATATCTGCTTTGATTGGAACACTTCCAATATCAAAATTAAATAACACAGAAATAAAGACAATAACAAATCCTTGACAGTCATTTCCATAAGAATTTTGATTGCCAAAATTTAATTTACTATTTTTAAAATATTTTAATTAGACATTAATAAAGACTTTATTTGACTTTTTAATTTGCATTCAAAGTGGAATTGAAGGGCAGAAGAGACCATAGCCTGCTTTGCCAAGAGCAGATGTCACATTGTTTGTCTCCCAAATTTTCTTGAGCAATATCCAAATATAAATAATTTTCTTCTGTTACATCAAAACCTTATTCTTCTTCATCAACTTCAATGAACACTACATTTTTATATATATATATATGTATCTTATATTTTCTGTTCATTTTGTCTAGTAAGCCTGGACAAAAGTATAATTTTTGTTAATATCTGAATGACAGTTTTGCACGGGCATTCAGATTTGGAGAAGCTTTTAAGAGACTTGAAAATTCTAGGCACATTTATCTCCATTTTTTCTTTCAATTTTATTGAAAACACAGTTTCAAAATCAATATCAATTACTATCTTAAATGGTTTTAAGTGTTTTCTATTTTTCCTCTTTTTGACAGGCCAGAAAACCAAATCCTGATATGTATGAGGGTAAAAATGCTCTTTCTCTAATGTTTATTCAATTTCCTCTTTTCTTAACTCTGTTTTGTTTTGTTTTGTTGTTGTTTTGGGGTGGGGTTTTTTTGATTGTTTGCTATATAAAAGATATCTAAACATCAGAATTTAAAACTTTGTAACCAAACCCAGAAGAATGGTCCCCTTTGTTTTGTGTTTTCTTCTATACCCTAAATCAGTTCTGGTATGGCATTTACTCTTAGAAGTGCAGAAGAGTTCCTACATGGTAGTTGTGGTTCTCAAAAATGATTAATGCTTTGGTGACTACACCACATCACATCAATACGCTTCACATGACACATTAACAGCCTTGTATGAGCACTCTGCTACATCAAGTTTCCTGAACTTTGATAGTTATCTATAAAATATTATAAACAGCTTTATTTAAAGGAACATTTAAGTTTTTTAGTTGTGTTTTTAGAACAGATAAGAGCACATTCAGACATGAATTTAAGAAGTACCATTATATAAAGAAGAACATAACTATTACATACTATTTAATACAATGAAACTAACACTGAAGGCAATAAAAATTTGGTGGACATGGCAATGGCAACATTATTGTTACAATTGCACTTGATGATCTTACAGGACCTTCTCCAATTTAAATGATATAATATAATTCTATTAAAAAGAATTTTATTTTACTGGATTTTGTATATTATCAAGTGTCCCATCAGCTCCTCTGCCCATCCATGCTGGTATGTTTACATAATCATATAAAAATCAATTTAATTAATAAAAAAGTAGCTCTAAGAAATCTGACGAGATAAAAAAATTTGATATGTTTGAATTTTGGTCTAGAAAGACTGGTTATTTACATTTAATCCTTGTCATACTTCAAAATGATTAATTTCCATATAGTGGAATGCTGTCTGAAAATATAGTCTATATGAATTCACTTAGAATTGAAGCTGAGGAAGAAGACAACTGTGAGATGTGCAGAAAATCATAATAACATCAGTTCCTCTTTAAATTCAGGATTTATGTGACAGATTCCCTAACAGTCATAAGGTTTTTGTAATCAATAATTTTCTGCCTGTTTCTTTTTTTTTTTTTNTTTTTCTTTTTTTTTTTTTTTTTTTTTTTTTTTTTTTTTTTTTTTAATAATAGTGAAATAATTTAGTTGATACCATCTGTCTTCAACAGATTCTAGTCAATACCAGTAGGTACAGAAACAGGTAGTCTATATTATCTACAATATTTTCTTCCTGTAGGCCTGAATGTTGATAGTAACTCTGAATACCAAGAGACAGGAGTTTATGATGCAGCTGTTATCTACATTTTCCATATCAGTTTTCTAGTTAAATTACTCACCTGTGCTGACCCACTTTAAGCAGGAAAACTCTGTCATCAAGGGTTGGGCACTGATGGGAGAAATTCTGCAGCTCCTTCTGCTACTGGCACAAGGAATGAAGACTTCCAGAGAAGGAAAGAAAGAATGCTATGGATTGAGGATATATTTAACATCTAATATAGCATCTCTAAACTGTGAGTGACAGACCTGGAGGTCCTAGGCTGCCTTTGTATTTTAAATTAGAGTGAAACTACCAGTACAGGATCAAGACTCCATCACTTACTGCCAAAGTGTGGATCAGCATCCAATGACAAAGGGTTGTTTTTTGTTGTTGTTGTTTTTTGTTTGTTTGTTAGTGTTTTTTTCAAAACTAGTTATTTTAGTTGTGAGCATCTTTGTTTATAGTCATTCTTAATCTAAAGTAGCTGGGCTGAACACATGAAGATTTTAAAAAACCTCTTATTTTGGTCCTAGAGAATAATCAAACAAACAAAATAAAACAAAATAAAACAAAATAAAAAAGGCCAGAAAGAAATTCAGGTGTTCCACTACAAAAAGCACTTTTACTAAGGTGATTCTTTTTCCCCATATTAGATTTTTGTATCTGATTTTTACTATCTGGTTGTGTGATTCCTGATAATTATGAAAGGAAAAGTGTAGATCTACCTGAAAAAAGCCCACATGATCTTCAGTTACCATTTTCAAAAAGCATCTCGTTATGTAGGTCAGATACAGTTATTTTTTCACTTTTGACAAGTCTTTCTTATTTCATATGAAAGTAGTACACTTTTTGCTATAAGGATATTGATCCTAAAAAAACCCCACTTCCATACTCGTTTCACTTGTTATTTTACTACACATTCTGTTTGAGGTCACCAACACTAAATAAAACAATGACTGTGCTCATTCAATACCACTATGATTAAAAAAAACCAAAAAAAACCCCAAAACCCACAAACTTTTAAAGTAATTGCCTGTCCCAGCTAGTTAATCTTTTGTTGAGGTTAAAGACTGTAATTGTGGGTGTAAATTCTTAATGTCTACCTTAAAAAGTCTGTAAGAGGCATTATAGATGTCATTACAGTGATGGCTGGTATACAAATTCATGGGATAGATGATGGTATGGATGGCAATTCCTGGAGTATATTGGTCTTTAAGGAGAAGTTGATTAAGGAACACACTGAACTCTTGCTGCAAGTTCTTTCCAAACTGTTTACGTCCTGTGGCAATGTTTCAGTAAAGAGGGCAAGCTGATGGAAGATCTTTTGCAGTTCAGTGGTAATCAATTCAGGGAGAAAACAGCTCAAGAGAAATTTGAAAGAACTGACAGTGGGTTGAAGGAGTTAGATGATCTGAAATCATAGAAACAGATGGAAGAGCATGAAAGCATAATGGAATGAAAAGCCTTTAAATTCTAATTACAAAGAAATGAAAGATCAGTATGATTATAGACAAACATTAGTTGCTTTTGTTCAATCTGACTTGACACATTACGAATGGCATTTATTCAGCCCTCTGCTGTCTTTTCAACAACAAAATTCATATAGATTTTGGTGCATTTATTGATATTCTTTCTCTTTCAATATTGTAATTGCAGTCATTAACTTACTCCTGGGAAATGGTGAAATGCTTAACAAATATGTGCAAGTGGAGATTTGTTTTGAAGTTGCACCACAGACTATCCAGGATGCATGACTGTTTTGCTTTGTTTGTCATACATGTCAGCAGACCTTCCCCTTAAGAACCTCGTATGAATCCATGCTATAACCTCACCCTGTTATGAAGATTTAACCCTAAAAACAATGTTTTACGTGTATCAAATGCTTTTTTTCTTTTTTTCCTTTTCTTATTCTTCTCAGCTAAAATTATGGAAAAAATATACATAATTTCTCTCTAACATTTCTCATGTGAACACCAAGACCCCAAAATTATCTCAGACTGATAAACTGCTAAAAGTACAGAATTCACAATGTCTTTGATGGGCAGTTAGTTTGTAATCTTAAAATATTAATTTTGCTATTTTATATAAAGTGGATAAAAAAATGAAAAGAACATTGTCATTGTGAAATGTAGTTTCATGTAGAAATCTAAAATTTATGACAGTCTTTTTCTAATAGTTTTGACAAAAAAATAGGAAAGCTGTTTTTCCCAGGCAAAGCATGACAATTATAAAAAATGCATAAATTCTGCTGATAATGATTTTCTGATTTTTTTTAGGTATTCTTTTCTTTTCTTCTTCCTTTCCTTTCACCTGAGTCATGTTCTGTTTTTCAGAAGTATTTCTTAGTAGGTTGTCAGAAGAAGGCTGTAAATGTTTTGAGGGTTTTGGAGGGTTTTTAAATGACATGTACATTACATATCAAGTTATCACCACAAAGGTCTCTTATGTTTCCCTTATATTATTTAGACACATTAAATATTAAAGCTATTTTGGTCTACTAACTCAATGATGCTGAAGTGGAAGATAAAAGGATGCACTGCCTTTTAGCATTAAAAAAATCCTAAAATGAATAAATATGTATATTTTGGAATTGTCTTCTCCGAGATTCTCTGTAGAGGGATTTTCTGTCAATGGGTATAGAAAATTATGAGTGAAGCTCAGCAGTCTTTCTCCATAACCTCCATTACAGTATTTTGTGGCTCTTAGAAATTTGACTATTTCTGTTGTAGGGATCTGAAGTCTTGCATCAATATGGTACAGTTGTGTAATCGTGGCTCAGACTTCCAATAAAATTGGTAAGAGGTGAGAACAAGCTGTAAAAATATCTGTACAGGCATAAGAAACATAAAAATTCAGATGAATGTGTAACTTAGGAGGAAATGTTCATCAAACACAGCATCATCAGCCAGTCAAAATTATCTGACTGTATTCAACATTGCTGTGGCCTCACTTGGAGTACTGCATGCAGTTCTGGGCCTCATAATTTGAGAAGGATCTGAAGGTCTTTGCATGCATTCAGAGGAGGGAAACAAAGCTGGTGAAAGGGCTGGAAGACATGTCTTATGAGGAGTGCCTGAGGAGTCTGGGTTTGTCTAGTTCCAACTTCCTGAGGAGGGAAAGTGAGGAGAGAGATGCTAACCTCTTCTCCCTGAAATCCAGTGACAAGATGCACAAGAAAGTTTGGTTAAAAGCTGTGCCAAGGAAAGTCCAGACTAGACATAAGGAAGCATTGGGATAAGATGGTCAAACATTGCAGACTTACTTGGGGAACTGGTCAATGCCCAAAGCCATTGTTCAAGAGACATTTGGATATCATTAACAACATTAACTTTTGGTCAGCCATGAATAGTTCAGTTTGTTGGCCTAGATGATCATTTTAGGCCCCTTCAAATTAAATTAGTCTATTCTATTTCCTTCTATGCCGAAGCTTAAGTAGTCAAGAGGAAAAAGATCAATTTAAAAAGGTATGAAATCCTGAAAGGAAAAACACAGAGTTATCATTCCATTGTTAGCAAAATCACTGGGTGGTCAGTAATCAGTTGATGAATATAAATACATAAATATACATTAATATATAAATCTGCTGTATATAAAGCCATTTGAGATTAAACCTGGTCAAAACTCTCCCAACTACAGATTTACTATGCCATTCTTCATGTTTGCAATGTATAATTAAGATTATTGAATGAAAAATGCACATAATAATGTAGTTGATTTTAAATCAGGCAAATTGAATTGGCATTATGCCAACTTAGCACTTCATTGCATTATGCTTTTGAGTTCTATTTATTGTACTTTAAATAAGATTACCTTGCTAGTGGTTGGATAGACACTGCATATAAAAATCATTTGTGGGAGGGCAAGTAGCAAGCACTACTTTGTGGTACATAAAGTAGGGCAGTTTAGAAGAGCTAAAGTCAGATGAAAAAATAATGATGTTGGCATAACGATGGTGATTTAAGCCTGGTTTCCTATGCTTACTCTGCCATTTTCATTTCTTCCTTCTATCCCATATATTTTGAATTCCAGTTTCAAACATACCTTGCAGTGGATATGAGATCACAAAGAGAAATAAGTTTCTATGTGTTTTTATATTATTAGTGACCATATAGGCAAGACTGTTATATGTGTAAATATAGTAGAGGCTTATAAAATTCAGATTTTACTAATTCCAAATTATTAAAGTATACAGTACTTTTATATATATCTATATATCTTTGAAATTCAGCAGTGACCATTTCTAAAGGTTAAAAACATTGCTATGTAAATTGTAGACGTGTGAAAACAAAATAAGAATAAAAATCTATTGGAAAAATCTTTCTTTTTTTTTTAATTAATTTAAAATTTTGGTAGCTTTCAGATGCTATTAAATGTACTTTCTATTACCTTTATCTTGTTTTTTTGGGGGGTGGACATTTTGGTGTTAAGACCTCTAAGGGATTTAAAAATTACCACAGAGCCCCACCGGGGCACTTTCCAAGCAATTTACAGATGCCTTTTTTTTGGTATGCTGTGGCTCAGATGAGCCCTTATCAATGAAAAGCTTTTCTTAGACTCTGAAAGTTATATTTCTTTTTCTTAGAATATAGTGTGTGCCATAAAAGAGCTCTTAGTTACTTACTGGAGTTGCAAAGATGCAACTCTTTAGAAAAA